>JAWWLV010000045.1:11625636-11710115 GCA_035041135.1 Platyrinchus mystaceus
CTAATGATTTCTATGCTGCAGCCAAAGCGAAAGAAGCACCTCACAATTCACACCACATGGAAACATAAGAACAGTCTAGTAGATATTTCAGAAGATCAAGTCCATTTAATGTTCCCATTATTCACACAGAGTACAAAGCCTGTCACCCTCTGAGATTAAGGTTGTGCTTTTTGGGACTGCTGCATCAGCAATATAAAGGAGAACATAGTTAGAAAACGTTATTTGTTCCATGTTCAAAAGAAAGCAAGCTAAGGCATTCATATTCCAAAACTAGCAGGAATTAAACATCAGGATTGTTAGTTACTTGCTTAAAGAAGTTTAAAGAAGCCATCAGAAAAATTGTGCTACCACTAACGCGAATTATTATATTCTTTCCAAGCTAGTAAATGTTTAGACAAGCTAGAACCTTAATATAAAGGTCAAGAATGAGCTGAAGAAGGACAAATCCTTGGGATTTTCCCAAAAAACATTGAGTAATGTCTTGTTCCGCTGTAATGAGGTGAAACTATATTTTTCTGTAGACAAGTGAAGATTAGTAGGTTATCAGTAATTAGAATTTGAATGGCAAATCCCATGTGTGCTTTTTCTTTTTTTTGGTTGTCCATTTGAAGAGAAGGCATGTTCTTTATCGGGAGAAAACTTTATCCTTTAACATTTTTCTTATCTGTGCTCTTTTTAATTTGATTCTCCTGATCTGAGCCAGCCAGCTCACAGTTCAGATCTGCAGCTTGCTTAGAGACTCAAGCTCAGCCCAAGAGAGTTTTATGAGAATTAGGGCTCTGGGTGCACAAGTGGCTGGTGAGAAGTGGAGAACTGTGCTTAAATGTACATGTATAGTTGCATATTAAAGAGTCACTACCTGCTCACTGTTCTGAGTTACTCAAGAACGCTGTACCTGATGAGTACCAGCCGTGCCAAGCGTGAAGTTCTGTGGGGAGTCAGAGTGTTAATGGCCTGGACATGACTTCCATGGCACACAAGAACCCCAAACACACACAGATTTATTTATTGCTTACCCTGCACAGGACTACAAAATTTTCATTATTGAAAGATGAAGACAGCTTGAATCAACATCTGAGGGTTAGCAGTGCTGTCTGAGTGCAGCTGTCTTGCTTGGAGGCATTTGCACTCCTGTGAGAAGGATTCACAATGCTTCCTTACTAATGCAACAAATGGCCTTTTATTAAAGTGTGATTTAGTTTTAAGAAAAAATAATACAGTGTTCCTTTCATGCTCTAGAGAAAACCCCTTGAACTGTAGAAGATGTTGTGCAATTTCTTCATTTTTCATTTGAAGAATTTGTTTATTCAGGCTCTGATCTGTGTTTTTTGGTGAAGGTGGTTATATTACCATCCCAGGCATATCCAAGTCAGCATCATTATGTTCTTGTTTCTCTCAAAACAGCTTGTCTGCAACAAGGGTTTTTAAATAATAATGTCAAAAGAAACATTTTCAGAGGCTGTTTCTACAAAGAACCCTAAAAGCAGTTTAATGAGAAAAAGTTCTTTTTTTTAGCTGAAGCTATCAATATTGTAAGAGTTGTGTGGAAACTAAAACAGAGGATAGTTTTTTAGGCCATAGAGTCACAGAAGAAATTAGGTTGGAAGAGATCTCTGGAGATCATTTAATCCTGGTCTTGATTTAAATGGATCTAACTAGACCAGGTAAGTTATGGCTTTGCCAGATGAGTTCTGAGTATCTGTAGGGTTGAAGGTTGCACAGCCTCTGGGATCCTGTTGAAGGGTTTGACGAGCCTCCTGATTAAAAACTTAGTTTCCTTGTAATCAGAATGTAATCAGAATTTTACATATGCCACTTGTCCTATCAGTGCACCTTTGAGAATGGGTCTGGCTATGTCTTGTCTTCTGTATCCTCTGATCAGAATTAGAGACAGCAAATAAGGTCTCCTCTGTCTTGAGCTTTCTCTTGTGACTTAGCAAAGCAATTTGCTGAAGACTCTTCACAAGTCATGTGCTCCAGCCCCTTAATGGTCCTGGTGGGCTTCATCCACACTTGGTCTGGTGTGTCAGTGTCTGCCTAAACACAGATCTGAGTAGACAAGACCATTGGAATAACAACATTGTGTTTGGATGAAAATGACACTAAACAAGATAGAGAAACCAGCTACATCAGAAGGTATCGCAGCATCTCCAGAGTGGCTTTTCATAGCTCTATAGAAAAGTTGAAGTAAGTTTGCGGGTCCCTCTCTTTGTTTTTCTATTTGAATAGTGTCTTTAACACCTCCAAGTATTTTTACCCTTTTCCTCCTTCACCCTCTGCTTTTTTTTTGGCTACCCTCTCCATTGTAGTTATCTTCTGTCACCCACCTCTTGTAAAGTGTATTGTTTCAGAAATGGAATTGAGTACACAGAGGGCAGTGTTATAGAGCCTTACAGTTACCTGTGTTGGCCCTGGACCCATCCCAAGGCTTTTGCAGCTTCTGTGATAGCTGAACCAGGAAAGAGTTGTTTGTGATGTCCAAAACTACCCGTGACCCCTCAGATCTCCCTCAACATTTTGTGCCCACTGCCCCTTTGCAGCATTAAAACGCAAAAGCAACAAAATAGGAGAAAATCAGGCCTCCTCTCTGAGGCACCCTAAAAAGAAGTTGAAGAGCAACTCTCTCCTCTCCCCTCTTTCCCAGTGGTATCAGTCCAGCAACTTTCATTACCTTCCCAAGCTGAAGAAACTCAACCCCCCCACCTTCAGTCTTTTGAAGATCTCTCTGTTTCCATCCCTTCTGTGACTTGGCTGTCAGCCCACTCCTGGCTCCACACCCACCTCCCCCACTGCTGCTCTTGCGCTCCAGAAACCTCCCCTGGGCTGAGCGTGCTCTTGTGCTCCTTGGGGAAGAGCCAACTCTACATCTCCTCTTCGGGAGATTCAACCAGATCTGGTGTGTCACAGCCACAGCACGGCAGACTTCCTCCCTGCTGGCCAATTCCCTAATGATATAGTATACAGCATCTAGACTATACTAGAAAAATATCCAAATTAAAGTACTCTGTTATCTGCCAGTAGTGCTACTGCAGTGTTTTTTCTTTCTTTGTTTTTCCCCTAAAGTGGAAATACTGAAGATAGTTGCAGAGGAGGCAGACATGCCCAGCTGTAATACTGCACTACCACAGCAGGAAAGAGGAAGTGGGCAGGAGTGGAAAAGGGACAAAATTAGTGAAGCAAGGAGGGCTCCTTTTCAGCCACTGCAGGATACTTTTTTTTAAATCTCCAACACTGACACACTGTATAAACCTCATGAACACAAGGCTGCATCTGTTTTTATATTAGGGAGGCCTGTGCCATGGAGGAATGTGTGCACAATTTATATGAGCTATAAGCTCTGAGCTATAAAATAAAAATCAACTCATCCAAGTCCAAATTCCTGTTTTTCATGGAAACTGCAATGTATGGTGGCTGTCTGAAGCATGTATAAGGGGAGTTGTAACTATTTTTTTGGAAATTTATGATGTCTTATGCCTGGAGCTACAGTTGAGTGGTTTGCCAGAAACAGCCATTCATTAATCATCAACACATGGCAAAGATTGTTTATTTAAGATATACTGTACTATGGTAGGGCCTGCTTATTTATTTATATAGTGCCTTAAATGAACACATTGATGACTAAAAGCATTTCAGGAAATAATTGCAATTATCTTTGGCAAAGCAACTCTCTCCTGGTATAAGTGAGACAAAAGTACTGGCCCAAACATACAGCTTGAGCAGCACTAGAATACGTAATTGAATCCTTATCTGAAGTTTCAATCATTTTTACTGAGAAGGGGTAGGTAGGAAATATAGTTCTGCATCATTGTCTGAATTCTGTCCATTCCAAAATTCAGCAATGTTTGACTGGGTCCATCATAATAAAAAGTAGAGGTTTTGAAAAAGACTTTTTGAGATGAGGTTATAGAAACCAATCAAGAGCAAAACATAATGGAAAATTTAAACTTTAAAGTGGGAGAACTGTTTGTAGTGCAAGTGCAGGAGAAATCAAGCCAAAGAAGCAAGTGGAGGCAGGCAGCTAATGGGAAAAGCAGGAAGCATCCTGCAGGCATGCTCCAGGTTCCCAAAGGTGATAAGACTACGTTGAATCCAAAGTATTCTGAGGCCTATGTCAGCTGCAGTAGTTTTATCATTTTATGGGATCCAGTTCATGTGCATGTGATGGCTGAAACATGGCACTCCAGGAGCAATTTACAGTCAGTGAGAAGGCAGTACTTTATTTTTGTTGCTTCTTAAAAGAAAACTTAGGAGTAATTATTATTAGTCATGTGTAGGTGGTCTTTATTTCCAGTTACATGTGTGTTGGACTCCCAGATCCTTCCTGCCTTTAGACCTGCATATTTGGATAATACCTAAGAAATTCTGCTTTTTCAGGAAAAAAAGAGTTCTTGCAATCTCCTTTCCAGCCAACAGCAACCATCAGAAAATGCAAAACCAAACAAAAATCAGAATGTTCTCTAAATGTCAAATGTGTTGTGTAGCTGTTCAGACCCAATGTAATTTTTTTTCAAAAGGCAAAAGTTGTAATAGTATTTGTTGATGAGTTGCTTGTTAACAATGGTGAGAAATGTAACCAGTTTTATATCTGTCCATACAAGAAAGAAGGAAACATTTAATTTTGCTCTTAAAGAAGATCTTTTGGTGGAACAAAACTGTTACAGATGAGATGCAGTTTGGGGAAAGCAGAAGACTAGCTGGCTTCTCTTGTCAATGACATCTTCCTTTTCTCACTTTGCATCTAGAAATGGTAACACAGGGAAGGGTTTCTCTGAAGATGCCGCTGTGTTATTTCCCGTAGGATTAGTCCTAAGCAAATCACAACTGACACAACTTTTTCCTGCAGAGGCCATGCTTTAAAAAGGGGTTAGTTAGCTTTCTTTTCCTCCAGTGGAAGAAATAAACTGTACCAGTACTATATTCTCCCACAGACAGATTATCCATGATTCTTTCTGGCGTTTAGAAACAGGATTAATTGACAGGTCATTAGCCTCTGGACACAGAAATATGCAGCACGATACCAGGCCACAGACCTTTTTTTTCTTCTAACATTTATTAAACCTGGAACCAGGGCAGTGTGTCGGCAAATATAACCTCGACTGCTGCCTGATGCTGGAAAGAATGGACAATTTATTCACTCATAACTGTTTCCTATGAAGCTGCATTGGACTGAAACTTGAAGAACTTTGTGGCTCCACATGTTTTCTATTTTAATCCATCAAAACAGTAAAAATCAAACAAAGTTTGAAAAATAATGTGACACAATACAAGAGAGGTGACTCAATATTTGAAGGGTTTAGTCTATTAAGAGGTGTCTGCTAGGACTGGTTAGTGTTTAACAGTAAATAATGGGGAATTCCTTTGGCACAATGAAGTATACATGATCCATAGAGATTTTTGGGCAACTTTAAACTAAAAACATATTTCTTCTATTGCTTATTTAGAACCTAAGCCACTAGCATGTTTAGTTCTCCAGATGAATCTGATTTTTACATAGATGACCTCTTCCATCCCCTTAAACAGGGAATGAAATGTCTCTGCAGTGTAGGTTTCATACCTGCAGAACGTAAATTACACCTGAAACCAGCCTTTACATCCTGTGAAAAACTAAGAACCTGAATGAGCTTTTAGAGTTAGTTTGAAAACAGGGAATGAGCCCCCATTGTTAATTTTCCTGACAATATCTTGCTTATTTTTCCTTACAAAAAACATACAGATTGTGACCGAAATACATAGTTTTATAGAAATATGTTGTGACAGCGACAATACTGCCAGTGCTTTTGATGTCATTGAAAAGCTACTGCAAGATAACTGTGCTTTTGGTGTAGTTACTGGCAAAAGATAAAATTTTTATCATTTTTGCCATATTGGCCTTGAACTGCAATGAAAAAAAGATTTTGCTAGAGTGGGAAACATGCAGGATGTGGAATATATGTGAATCTAGCTGTCAACTCCCTTTTGTCTTTGAACATCATTTTGAGTGGATGTGGTCAGTCCAAGCCTGTTCCATGACCTGGCAGGGTCTAGGGAGGATCTTTGGACCTGTTGGAAGGAACAAGCAATAAATATCCAGTGCTGAATTACTCTGCATGATTGATCCATCTAATAGTTTTTGTCCCAGACTCAGGAGTTTCCTATCACAGAACACACGGTGCAAAGGATTAGAGGCTGAGGCTGGCAAAGAAAAGGAGCATCCACTGTCCAGAAAATCAGGCTCAAAAAAGTAGAATTGGCAAAGTTTGCCTAGTTCTAAAAATCACAAAAAAGGGCAAAGATAGCCCTGGGCGGAGATGTGTGTCTCATGGTTGCTTTTTTGTTTTGCAAAGATCTATAACTCTCCAGGGTTTTCCTTACAGTAAAAATAACTGGTTGAGAAATTCCTTGGCTGAGTCAGAAGAGTTTAATCAAGATGCTTGGAGAACCCATAGCATATGGGACTCTGAGGCAGAGGCATCATCCAGGGTCATCCAGGCTGCAACAATGCAGAGAAGTCGTGTCAGCCCTTTGATTGTGGCTCACCCAACACAAGTTGGAATTCACACACATTTCTGTTTCTGTTACATCTCACCTCGATGGGAAGGTGGATAAGCAACCAAGGCCTGAGAGGGCTGAAACAGTGCAGTGTTGCTGCTCTAAAGAGTGACGTGAAGTCACAGAATAAACAAGTCAACAGTATTCTGAGGATAAAAGAAAATCCTTTGAGGCTTAGTATGAGAAAAACTGTAAATCAGAAAGATATGAAGAGATTAAATGATTCTGAATTAATTTAAATTGTTTTTTTTCAATTACTGCTCTCATATACCAATCTGTCAAAGCACTTTCTGTATCTAACAAGCATTTAATTCAAAGTAGATGTTTTAAGAAGGAAGTTCTGAGGTAACATTGAGAAAACTAAGAGAGAAGTGAATATAAAAGCAATGACAGCAGAATTCTTTGTGGTTAGACATGGAAATAACAGAGGAGGGTTTGGAAAGTGTGAAGCTCACTGGAAATATCTTTGAAGTCATTAAACATTTACATTGGTCTTGTGGTCTCTAAAGTGACTATTAAACCCTGGCATGGTTTAGCAGTGAGTGCACTACCTACCATGGTCCTGTTAGAGTGGGGTTAGAGCTCTCCTATATAAGATGGTATTATATATTTCTTAGTCTCATCAATTTTGATTAGATTGTATACTCAGATATATCAACCATGCCCAAACTTTATTTTCTGTCCAGCTTAAGGCCCTGTGGCACATCTGGCCACTGTGCCTGGCCTGTGATGCTCTTAACACCCATGGAAGGGTGGTGTTCATTGAAGCCACAACTTTTGAGACTCACAAGTGAAAAATCAACTGTAAACTCAGCTCTCCCAATTTTCAGGAAGGGTAAGAAGGAAGACCCCAGCAATTACAGGCCCTCCAGTCTCTCTTCAGTGCCTGGTAAAATTATCCAGAAGGTTATTCTGGGAGTTATTGAAGAAAACTTGAGAGACAATGCAGTTATTGAGCATAGCCAGCATGGGTTCACGAGGGGAAGGTCCTGCTTAACCAACTTAATTTCCTTTTATGACAAAGTCATCCATCTAGTTGACCGAGGGAAGCCAGTAGATGTGGTGGGTTTGGATTTGGCAGCCAGTCACCAATGGGGTTCCCCAGTGCTCAATTTCAGGGCCAGGACTTTTCTAATGTTTTTATAAATTATCTGGATGCAGGAATCAAATGTAAAGTTTGCCAGTAATACTAAATGAGAGTCCTTCGAGGGTAGAGAGGCCCTACAGAGAGATCTCAATAGACTGGAGAGCTGGGCAATCACCAGCTGTGTGAAACTGAACCAGAGCAAGTGCTGGGTTCTCCACCTGGGATGGGGGAATCCTGGTTACACATCATACACACTGGGGGATGAAAGGCTGGAGAGGGATCTGGGAGTTTGGGTTGATGGCAGGTTGAATATGAGTCAGCAGTGCTCGGGCAGCCAGGAGGGCCAACCGTGTCCTGGGGGGCATCAAGGAAAGCATCACCAGCCGGGGGAGGAAGGGGATTGTCCCGCTCTGCTCTGCACTGAGGCAGCCTCACCTTGAATAATGTGGGCACCGCAACATAAAGAGAATAGAGAGCTATTAGAGAGCATCCAGAGGAAGGTGATCAAGATGGTGAAATGTCTTGAGGACAAGACTTACAAGGAGCAGTTGGGGTCACTTGGAGAAGGGAAGGCTGAGGGGCGACCTCATGGCAACTGACCTCCAACTTCTTCAAGGGTGGGTAGTGGAGGGGGAGGTGCTGATCCCCTCCTCTGCTGTCCAGTGATAAAGCACAAGCTGTGGCTGGGGAAGTTCAGGTTGGACTTCAGGAAAAAGTTCTTCACTAAGAGGTCAGTCACTGCAACCCACTCCCTGGGACAGTGGTCACAGCACCATACCTTGACTCATTCTCTCTAACTATCCTGTGTTTTGAGCACAGGCCCACACCTACTTCTGCCATATACTGACATTCTGTTACTGGGAAACAGGCTCCTACAAACTCTTGGAGTGAGCTCAAGTACATAGTGCGATGGCTGAGAGCATTAGGCCCCGTCTGGTTTTCTACTTCATATTCCCGTGTGCCCTTGAGGTGATATCCTGTGTCTGCAGAAACTTCCCTAAATGGACATTGTCTGCCATAAAAATAGATGAGGTCTATATTTCTCTTCACTTCTGGCTGACACTAGAATATGTAGATAACCCCACCAGGCCACAGAAATTCTAAGGCACCAGTGTGGACATCCCCTAGATAAAGAAACAAGATGGCTCAAGCCAGATGTGGCGCCACGATGTCAATAAGAAAAAACCCTCACGTTTTGGGGTTTACAGCCACCTCTGAATAAAGATTAGGAAAATCCTTATCCTCTTGGTAATATTTCTACAGTACAGTGTCATAAGAATTTGGTGTTGCTTACAGCCTTCCCAATGATATTTCAGAGCTTTGTCAGTAAGATGAATGTGACTGGAGACATCCAAGAAGTGAAGACAATGACAGGCTGAAGCCAAGTATCAGTGTGTCAGTCATCAGTAAATGAAGCAAGAAGACACGCAGAAGTTAGAAGATTATTTAACAGCTGAAAGAAAAAACACTGAGCACAACATTAGTGTCTGATTTGTGGAAAAACTATGTTTTAAAATGGAAGTAAAGTTTCTGGCACAGCGGAATTATGAATCTCTGCAAGAGGCTCCACAGAAACTGTCACTTTCTAATATTAGATATTAGTTAACTGTGATTCCAGTCTAGTTTAATGTATTGTGGGATTTTTTCACCTACTGAGAATGGTTTAACTTTCCCAACCATGTATGTCCATGTAGCACATGTAAGCCTTTAGCATTACCTGATATTGCATTGCCCTCACTGAACTATTAGGATGCATTTGTATCAGTTTTTTATCTCAGTTCTCTGTTACAAATTGGAGTCTCACACCAAGACCTTTTGAATGTCTAGTGGGTTTTTTTAGCTCTGAAGCACAGCTGCTTAGTTTCACCTCACAACTCCATTTTTCAGGAACTTGCCATTAATGCTGGAAGTTGCATTTGAGAAAAACATGACACATAGATTCTTCAAGGTACATAAGCAGCTATGCAAGCTAATAATTGCTCCACTGACCTCAACAGGAAGAGTCAAGAATACATTATGCACATACTTTAATTACCTTGTTCATTCAGGACCAGGAATCAAGAGGGAACATAGTAAAAACCTTTTAAAGATATTTTATTAAAATCACTGGAGCAGGATGGTGGAAAGAGATGAGGATTTCACTTGTATTAAAGAGCAAATCATCTCATGAGAATCTAAAAGGGACAAGGAGGCAAGATGAAGCTGGGACCTTGGGTTGTGGAACAAACAGTACACTACCTCATGACAGTCCTCCTGGTGTATAGAGGAATGTATATGTGCTTTGCTTATTCCAGATTTATTTATATGCTCAATATTAAGATCTGTAATAGATTAATAAATGGATTAAAATATCATTAAGTAGATTAATATTCCTATTGAAATAAAAAGTTGCTGGCTCCGAAGTCAGTAATTGATATCAGATGCATTTAGAGAAATCTACATTTGTCATACACTCGATCTATTCCCTTTAGAGGACTGGATTACAGAATTCATTGTTCATTGAACTGTGTCTTCAGAACTTTACTATTTAAATAGCCAATTCATTTAACCAGAGATTTATTTTCAGTTTCTTGCTGTATATTTTCATGTGTAGGATATGTTCCCCTCAGCAACTTCATTTTTTCCCTATGAAATAAGAATTACCCTTGAATCAAGGTTCATTCCCTGAAAAAGACTCAGAACAACACAGCTGAATATTTTATAGAAGCAGCATTTGCAAAATGCCTGGTACCTGCCCTAGGTGTACAGAAATGTGACAGGGAGGCTCACTGTACGTTCAGTGAAGTCACTGGAGTTTACTGAAAGACAATTAATTTGCCCCAAAAGATAGGATTAAAGTGATAAGGTCTACTAAATTTAGTGTAACCTGCATAACACATCCAAAATATTCTCAGTGTACATGTATTTCTATATTAATTTTTCCCATGTTCTCTTTCTATGATTTTTTAAATTCTTTTTCTTAAATATAATATATTCTGATGTTGCAGGACACATTAACATGGTTGGAACAGGTTCATTCTGACTTTAATCTCCCAACCATTTTTAAATAGTCTCTGAGTGGAAAATATCTCCTTACTTAGCAGATGGATACCCTCAATTTACACTACAGATTGCCAAAGGATTTGTTAAGACCCATTAGCTTTAACATCCACAGGTGTACCCATCTTGTTTTATGGAGCTGCAAGCTGGGTTCCAGTCAGAAAAGGACTTGTAAACCTATGTGTAGGTTTATTTGAAAGAGTCTTGATGTTCTTTTCTGAAAATAGTAGGGTATTAGCATTTAACAGATTGGCTTTACAACTGTTTAAAGAAAAGATACCATCTAGGAACAAAGTGTTGGAAGGGGATTGCAGGGTCACTGAGTCGACTCATTGTTCCCATTTGCAGGAACTACAAAATATGACCCAGTTCACTCCCTTACCAAGAGACCTACTGACATGCCTCAAGAGTTTGCCTCTGCCTCCTTTCCTGGGATGCTGTTTCACAATTCACTGCTGTGACAATCAGAAAATCTGACAATTGCCAGCCTGAATGTATTTACTGACTTTTTATGGTGTATATTTTTTGGGGTTTCCTTTGTTGGTATATAACATATAGTGGGAGGCACAGCAGAGAAGACTGATTGCAACATTACCTAACTTCAACTACTCTGGGAAGATCTCCATGCACAACTTCTATTACCACTGTCATTGTGGAAAAGTAGCTCAATATCTACCTGAAAGCAAAGGATAAAGGAGATGGAGACCCAGGTATATAGGAATTAATGGAGTACAATAGGTATCTCAAAGAATAAACCAAGGGCTATTGTAAGATACAGAGTGGCCTGTCAGATCTGAAACACAGCCAGTGGGTTTTGGCCTAGAGGCTGAGAAACTTCTGCACATTTGGGAGGCATGCAACTTGATCAAAGACTATCTATAATTTAGGGCTGGCTAATTAGTCAGCCAAATCATCTCTAACTAGTTGTGTAGGAGGCCGTGTTCAACCACTGCAGGGAGTGAGAGGATGTGAGGGCTGTGTGGAGCACTGAAAGGATGGCCAAGGGTTACGGAGATGAGTGCTGGAGAGGAGGAAGGCAGAGAAAAGTGATGGCTGCAGACTTACTGTGGAAGGAAACAGGACATGGGTGCTTCAGTGGGGAAAAAAAGAGAAAAACTGGTCCAGTGAGGGGTGAAATTTTAAAGGATAGTTCAATCTGAACATTTCCAAAAATACTAATAAACTTGTCTATTCCCACTTGATGGTGATGGAAACAACATTACAACAACTTCCATGAAATTAAAAAAAAATTAAATCAGCATTTTTAAAATTGAATTTGCATGTTTATTGTCAGAATGCAGCAAATATTTTGTTTTGCTGTTAAAGAAAATAATTAAAACTACTGAAAAAATTAATGGCACAAAAGCCAGAGCTAGTGATTCAAAGTATAGGGAAGACATATAGACCTTGATAATAGCAATAATTTCAAAAGGGAACAGACATTCTGGGCTCAGAAAAAGCACAGGAAAAATAAAGCATGAAAATACCAAGAGTTATTAAAGCAAAACCACTACCCTTTGGAAGCACCCAAAGCACCAGAATCTGAGACAATATTTTCAGGGAGTGTCACTAAAAGCCCTTCTTCCTTCACCCTTCCCTAGACATCAACCCCTGGAGAGACAAACTTTTATCTGATAAAGCATGGACACTTTTATATTTTAACTGCAACCATTAGAAGAATGCCAAACTCTCTCAAGAGCCAAGTCTCAAAACTTAAAACTCGTGGAAAAGCAGCTGAGCGATGCCAGCAGGTCAAATTTCTGAATGAAATAGTAATTCTTTGCAATAGCAATCCCAGAACTATCTCCCTATTTCCTATACATACCTTTGGGCAACTTGCTATGTTGCCAGATGTTTGTCTGTGGCAGTGAAATGCCATTGTTTTCACAGCTTCATCTGTCAGCTGAGGGCAGTAAGAGACATGGCAGGGTTACAGGTATTTTGTGACCTTGCAGAACTCAATTACAATACATGTACATCAGCCCTTGGATTCGCTTCAGGCACATCAGTTCCCCAGGTACCCTTTACAGATAGTGAAGTCATTCAGCTGTTGGCTGTGAATGTCACTAGTAAAAGAAGAGGTGCATTAAGGGGCTATTTTCCATTGCTTATATAATATACTGTGGGTTTGTTTTTTTTTTTAATGAACAAAAATCTGTATAAATTACATTTTCTTGGTAAGAAATGGGTAAGAACTTCAGGACTGTCACTCACAAGTTCTGGGTTCTAATATACTCTGTGAGGTTCAGGCCAGTTAACTGTGATTCTGGTTGACTACAATTTCTATCCCCATTTTTAGAGTGAATAAACATCTGCAGATCCTACTGACTTCAATTCCAGTACCTTTGTAACTCAGATAGCTTTTTCATATGCCCTGTAAAACAGACAGTTTTGGAAAATCACAAACTCTCGTGAAAGGTCGCAGAGATTCTTAAAATACACTTTTCTCCTTTGCACTCTAAAATTTTTCTTACCTTTTGGCCTGAATCTTTATGAAGCCTGAAAATAAATCACTTCTAGGCCTACAAAAGGCAAGAAGGCAGACCTTCTCTTGAAACCTTTTCTGGAAACGTTCTCTTGAAGAGAGATACCTAAAATCATATTCACCCAACAGCCCCATGATTTGAGCATCACAGAACATTCTGCAGCTCTACCAAAGCTTTGGCTTCAGTGAGAGTCTCTCCTCTTCTGGGATGTTCAGCTTAAAACCGTGGTGAGATATTTGTCACTGAGGTATCTTCCAGTCTTGCTAATCTTGGCCTAAGTAATTTGTCATTTACTGGAATGCAATTCTACCTCAGTAGGAGAAAGAAGGAATTACTTACATAGCAGATTGAATAAAAACCACTGGTTGCATGAAGCTTTTCAAAGCTTTCAAGACTTAGTCCTGAGGTAAACAGACTAAGGATCATATGAATAAATAGCACGTGCACACACAGAGGCACAAAAATGCACCTATTTATCATGCACAGATATTACATATTTATCATTCTAAAAAAACCTCTGCAATAATCAGACTATTGCCACTAACACACACCTATTTTTGTCTTAAAATAGGAACTCACACACTAACATAGCGTTGATCACTGGAAAATTTTATCGTTGTTATGACAAAAAAATATGTGATTCTGTGTGATTTTTTAAGTTTCACATAAACAGATGCAAAGAAACTTACCAAATCTGAAATTTGTATCATAGATGGGAATTTTAGAATTTTTGGCTGTATCCTCACTCCAGTTTCTTTTTTCTGTCCATCACTACAGGTGTAGCAAGGCAGTGCTTCTTGGGCTTTGGGTTCTTATTTTATTTTAAAAAATATTAGAATGTCAAATGTTTTAACTTGGGACTGGTTAGAGTGGACAATTCAGAATTCATATTCTGAATTGGCTTCTGTGCCCTTCCTATTTCAATCTTGGCTCTACAGACTGTCACCTGTAATACAGAAACATTCTAAACCCAGCAACTGAATGTTTATTATCCATGTGCAAGAGAAACTGCACACCCTTCAGAATGTGATGTGATGACTTAATCACTACATTCTGAGCTAGGGTATGTAACACAAGCTGAAGCCAAGATTTCAATGCCTATGAGATACGTTTATCTTATTTTTACTAGCACAGCTTGTCTACATACATATTAAAAATATCCTTCCAAGTTACGTTCTGAATTTGCTCTTAAGTCTACCCCTGCATTATTTTGCAAATAGCACTGAAATTATATTTGCAATCCAAGGGGATGGATCTTTGTTTGCTTCCTTCATCTCTGTATCCCTTGTTCTATGTCTATAAAGAAAATAACACAAGAGGTTGTGAAGGTAGATAATGTTTGCAAAATATTTAGACACTACAAAAAATCAAATGCCATATGAAGCAAATATAATCTTCTAACTTATTTGCAATCAAAAATTTTAATTCTGTGTAAAGAAGGCCTGAGGACACACACAAATATCAATGAAAATATCAAATACTAAAGTGCTGCTCATTAAGTGAGCGTCACCTGAGTTGTGAATGAGCAAAGATCCTATTTAGAAAATATGGGGTCACATAAGCATTTACATACTGTTATGCTGCCTGGAAACAGGCAGTGGGATTATAACAGGATTACTGTCTACAAATTTTCCATAAACTCATATCCTTTGAGTCAACTTACAGAAAAGGATTTGCCATTTTGTTTCGAGTTGCTTCATATCTCTTCTTCTTTCTCCTGCCCTCCCTGGATCCGTGACAACATGGCTTCTGCTACTCCTATGTGTACTCCCTGCTGCTTTCTTCCACAGAAAGTTCAAATCCATATGGCAGACAAGGATGGCATAAGCACTTCTTTTTCACAACCTTTTCTTGAACTAACTATGTGTAATGAGAAAACTGAAACAGCTTCTTAGCCATAAGCACAGCACAACACAGAAGTGAATATTCTCCTTAGAAAGCAGCAGCATTGGCACTACCCGGCTTTCTGTGAGGTACACAAGATGTACAGACTTGGTCATTGTTAAAAACATGGAACTTTACATGGAACAGTCACGAAAGACAAGTCAGAATTATTACCAAAGAAGCAAATCCTAATGGCCTGACGTGTGTGTTGAGTAGCAAGATTCAATCCAGATGCAGCCCTTGTGGTACAAGAACAACTAACTCATTTTTACAATATATGGCCATAAAATGATGGATGTTGAAGATTTATAATGGAAAAAATGTAGAAGCTGAAGACTGGGATTATGTGATGGCATTGCCTGTACCTGCAGCCTTATGATCTGCAACTGTTTATGGGCATGGATAATTAAATAACACAATTTAAGCATTTCTGTTACATATGGTTAAGGATGATTCTCAGTTACAGAAAGAAAGTGCTCTTATTTGGATGTAAATCCTCTCTCCTTCCTAACAAGAGGGGTGGCTCTTTTTACTACTATAAAGTTACCAACCAGTGTTTATTTCTTGTATTTTTCTGAAATACAAAGCAGTAAATCTATGCAATCATATTGAATGATAATAATCCATAAGGATTTTGGTAAACTTCAAACAATCTGTGATAAGGACAAGGAATTTCACAGTTTAACTATATATTTTACAAACAGTCATCTCCTTCTCTTCATTCTTAATTTTCAAACTGAGTTCATTTCATGCCCACTAGATTCTGTAGGGAAGTAAACAGAAAAAACCTGACCTCTATCTACCCTTTTCATGCCATAATTGAACACATATCCACTGTATGGAATTGTAGGAATGAAAGGGGAGAATAATTTTTGAGACTGTAGAAAGGTGTAATGAAGAATGAATGATGATATGCAGAGCAAAATAAGATCAGTTTTGGACACAGTTAATTTGAAGAAATAGGGAGGCTTGCAGGGAACACCAAAAAAATAGGTGAAGTTTTACCTGAATCCCAGTGTCACTGATGTTTTTGCATTGTGATATAGAAAGTTCCAATATTTTTCCAGACCAGTCTAGGGCTCTCAAGCCCTAAAAAATTCCAGAAAAATGAATCTTAAAAATCAATACATGCAATTACATGTATTTACATTCAGTATGTTAAGATGGTCAATAGTATCCAATACCTGTATAGGAAGGCTTCTGTCTAAGAATTACAGCACATTTTAAGACATTCTCTTCAGCAGAATGCATATAGTTTATCCTCATATTTTTGAAGCATGTATAAGGTTCAAGAATTCTTAGCGGAAATAATTCAATTGAGAAAGGGCAAAATTTGATTTTCCTATCTGTTGAAAAAGAAAGAAAGTGTAGAAAAGTAGTGTGATGTGAAATACTTCCACCAAGGCTCTCATAAGGATACATTTACAGATGCACTCCTCCAAAATCTGGGGTTAAAAGAACTTTTAATTTTTTTTTTTTTTTTTTAAGAAGAACAAAATATTTTTTTCTAGGACCAAATAACATCTTAAAATTGTTACCTTACCGTTAAGGGCTTTATAGCTACAGCTATGGCACAAGACAACGTTTGAAACAGTGCAGTCACACTCATAGATGTTTGAACAACCTCCATATCCAAGACAACAGGGAGGTGAAAACTTTGGTAAATTCCTATTTCAGGAGTGCAGAAGAATCTGAAGATGCTTTGTGATTTTTACTGCTTGTACACCAGGAAACAGGACAATCTTCTGATCCTAAATACTCTAAACTGGAGGAGAATTGAATGTTGATTTTATAAAATGTATTTTGTTAGTCACAGCAGAATATCTCTGTACTTCATACCAATAAAGCCAACTTTACTGAAAAACAAAGTTATCACTTTATTCCACATGGTTAATAAATTATCTACAATTAGGCAGTGAACAGCACTGCCTAATTGTAGGCAGAGAGGAAGTATCAGCCTGAAAAAAAAAAAAAGCACATGTAAATTGTGTCTGGAATCCAGATGTGGACACTGCAATGATAATGCTGAAGAGTGCGGCTGGAGTTCAAATTTTGCAAATTCCTGAAATCTCAGAGGCTGAATAAAACCAAAGAATGGAACAATGAAGAGATTTCCAATCTTGGAAAATCCTACTTATGAAAACACACAGATTTGCATTTTCCTCAGCAGACACTGTTATGTAGTGAGCATTACTTTCAACAGCTTCATGAAAATCTACAGATTCCAAATTTTTGTTGACCAAAGCACTCCTATTCAAGACAATAAACCATTTATGTGCTTAAACCCAAAACGGGTTTATGCCAGAACTTGAATTCCTTACAGCAGAGACTGATAGTGATAAGTGTGACCCTTAGGAACATAATTTCTTCTTGCATTTTTCTTTACTTGAAAGTGTCCCCACTTTAATGTACTTGCTAATGAAATACTAAAGAATATTATATACATTTTTTTGCTACATGACAACTAATCCTATTATGCCTTTGAAGTCAATTTATAATAAATTTATATTATTAAAGTGACACTGAATCACAGAACAACTATTTTGTTCAATCAAAATCAAGGTCTCCTTTGAGGTATTTCATTAACAATTCCAGATTTAAGAGCAGAAAGAGTGAAGACTTGGAAGACAAGAAATGTCATTAGGAATCATCTATTGCATAGAAAAACTATGAAATTTCCATGTTTTTAAAAAGAAACCTCTTCAAACAAGCTCTATGCAGGAAGTCTAATCTATATGACACTTTTAACTACTATTTTTGTATCTTACATTCATACAAAGGAGCCAATTATCATTAGTTTTATTAGACTTCCTGATTCATTCCATAGTATTCCCTGACAAATATCATCAGGGATCCCCATCCAGAATACTGACCTAGTTCTAGAAACTTCCAGCTTCTATACAAGGACTCCTGACATTTATGAAAGATATGGTTGGAGCTGTATTATCATTGGAACCCCTGGAAACAAATGGCAAAACAAATACTGTGCAACATAGAGAGCAGGATCACCCACTCCAGAATCACTGACTCTCCAAAAACATATTTCCTCTTTAACATAAAAAAATCACCCCCTGTATCTTGGATGAATCTTCTGTTGTCAAGGTGAAAAGGAAGACTTTGTCCAGCACCTCTTCTATAGCATGTATTTTACCATTTCCATTTAGAAAACAACTTTAAAAGAAGCTTCTTATTCCTCTGTAAGAGCTGGGGTTTTTTCAATCAATTTTTTTATGTTTTCGTTCTGTTTTGTTTACTACATAAGGCCTACAAACAGTAGCAGATCATCATTTATTATTATTTTACCATGGTTTCTCCAGATGGGAAAATGAGTATTGGCTGCACCAGTTGGTGAGGGTCTTCACTTGCTATAAAGAAAAGTCACCTGAGGCTATGACATACCAAAGAACAGCTCTTCATTATTTACATTCACAAGCTGCAAGACTCTGCCTTTCTACTACAGACTGCAGTGAATGTACCATCTCTCACTAACAATAACCATGTGCTACTATTTTCAACTTCTGAGATTTCTGTTCACATATCTCTTTGTAACCTTCAGGGTCAGCATCTGTAATGTATCGTTGTGTTCCAGAGATATACAGATGTTACTTCCTGTTCATACTCCAAACCAAGTAGATTGACCCCAAAGTGACTCCAATATTGGAAGACAGCTCTTGAGAGGTATCTCCCACCTTCTATTTCTGAGCCATTTAGTACTAAATGACTCAGTTTATCCTCTAAAATGCTCAGATTTCTGCACAGATTAGCCACAGCCAGGCACCAGTTTCATGGATCCAACACTAGAAGAGAAGAATGTAATTCCTACCATGCAGATTCATTTTGCCATTAACAATACAAATGTGGCAGAACAAAGTTTGGTTTCACATAGTAAAACCCTCCTGGAAAATGGTAAGTTCTCACACAAATGTGTACACTAACTGTACTGTTCTTATATACCTGAGCTAATGTAAAGGTGGGTCAGATCTGTTTACAGGAATTGTAGAGACCATTTTCCATTGCAGTGCAGAAATCCCCTTGTATAACTTTGTGTACAACAAATGCCATAAAATTTAATGTCTGTACCCAGTACCATTTGCTGTTAGACTAGATCATGACTTACAAACTATGATCGCCAATGTTTCTTGAGGCTAAGTCCAGACTACAGGGCTTCCATTGTAACAAAATGTCCTGTAAAAATATTGAGTCTGATTTTCAACATTGCTCAGTACTTTTAATTCCACCTGTTTTGCATTGGGACTCAAGGTGTTAGCACATCTGGCATCAATTGCAATGACTTTGTTCTTAATTCCTATTTTTATGCACAATTAAGTTGGTAAGTCTCCAAATTTAAATCTCTCTATTCTCCCAACTGATTTGGAGTGATAACAGCTGAAATTGGAGCTCACTTTAATATATTTTAACATTTCCTTTTCTCTGCCTTGGGACTGTGTGTGATTTGTCACTTCCTTTCCTTTGGAAATCAAATGCAACTCCTTCATATGCAGTCCATAGCTGGTTGTATCTATTAGACCTGATGACATTTTTTTATTAACCTTTACAAGGCTCTCCTACTGGCCTAATTTTCTAACAGACCAAAAAGTGAAGCCAGGCTATCAATTCAAGTCACTGCAGATTCAGAATCCCACTAAGAGTAAAAAGAAAGAGGTAATTGTAGAAAGCCAAAACACCACTTTTGGCTGTCTGTGGGTTTTTCACCCTATTTAGAAACTTATTAAAAATATTAGTAAATATTTATGTTTCAGCCTGGCCTTCAGGACCAATCAGGATTGAAGATCATTAAGTACAAACACATAAGAAAAGAAAATTGAGCTAAATGTTTATACATCCCTATAACCTCTACTCGGGAATGCCCAGTGATTACAAAGTATCCTCAAGTTTGAACTGTAGCTGCACACAGCACACAATTGAGCCTCACAAGAGAATGGGGCCTTAGATTATCATGAGAGAGAATTTAATGCGAGACTGTCATTCCTGAACAAAGTGCAGAAACAAAGAATATTTCTCTCTATGCTTTGTATGTCCTTTTTATCCCTGATTTCAGAAGGGTATCAGGGTTCTTCCCATTTTTAAAGTATTTTACCTAATTTTTATGTTCCAGTCTATTTTTTTTTCTGTCATTATTACACTGCATATAATTCATCACTGATATTAAACTTCCCTGAGTCTATGTCAGGGCATTTACTGTTTTTGTTGCTGGATGTTCTATATAAGTCAGGATCTTCTATTATACTATGCTATGCTTTTCTGTTTAAGTCCTGCTTGACTGAAGACATTTCCTTCAAGTGCCCTGACACTTTTATACTTAATTACTTTTTTAATGTCCCAGAAATATGGGTGGTCCAGGCCATGTGCATTAGCAGCTTGTGTCGGAACAAGGAAGCTTAGGCAGCTGAGCACTTTCGGACTCTCACACTTGGAGCAAAGCTACCAAGGCTGTCTCATGTAGACATCAGAAAAAGTTCAAGACATTTTTAAAAAAATATGGAGAGTATGAGAATAAAACTGGTGACTAAAACTGCTTCTCTAACTCATGGAAGCATTTCCCCTGAGTCTGCTTTTGGTCCTAAATGCTGATGTTTTCATCTCTGTAAAAGAAGCTTAAAAATCTTACATATATTGTAAATACCTTCACAATTCTCTATTATTATCTCTAAAATTACATGTGATATTATCTATGCTTTCATGAACACATTCATTGTACTCACAATTTAAAACACTATGATCCCTATTCCAGGGATTTTAGAGGGAATCCCACACAAAAATGTGAGGGAAAACAATGAGGGATAGGAGGCTAGCTAGAAAAAAAAAAAAAGGGTGGTTTCTTTGCTCTGTCATTGTGTTGTTCTTTTTTTCCAAAGAAACATTGTCATTAAGTTGCAAATATTTTCATTTCTTAGATTATTTTAATTTCTTTGTAACTTTAAGAAACTTATTTCTGGTGCTTCAGGAATGACAAAACCAGAATAAATGTCTTTCCCACTATTGAAAAAAGTTATTGAGACTTAAAAAATCTTTGTTGTTTAAAAAAAAAAATTGAATAAAGAAGGAAATATTACCTGAAATGTAAAGGGGTGAATGCTGAAATAACGAAGCTAAAAAAAAAAAAAATTAAAATGTAGTCGTGTGGTTTTTTAATTTAATGTTACATATTTTTTGAGAGTACGAGCAATATAGCCAAAGCCCAAGTCAGAAAAGTACAGAAACTTCTTCATTATGCTGCCAGTTTCTTATATGCATAAAATTCACATCCTTTTCCTTGGATGGTATTTGGTTTTGTTAATGAATGGTCTTATTTAGCAAGATATTTAAGCACATATACAACCTAAACATGAGATGAATTACTTCCCTTATTCTAGCTCATTTTCAGAAGTTTCCCCAGGCATGTTCTCTCTCTGTGAAATGCACAACTTTCTATGCAATAGCAAAATCTGAACATATGCAGTGATTATTTTTATTCAATTTCCAGTTTTCAATTGAAGAGTAGACTCAAGATAAGGATAATAAACTTCTCCAAACCTGAAAGAGACTTTTATTGTATTTTTCATTAGTACTATACCTTTTAATTACTGTGTGTCTATAAGGTACTGATTTAGTTGTTTTTGGTTTGTTTTTTTAATTAACAATCTCTTGTCAGGGACAAATCTAAGAATCAATACATTTCATCCAAATGCAACAAGTTCTCAGATTGAAAGACGGATCACAAAAGGAACATTAGGTTTAAGAGTAACCACAGAAGAGGAAGGCACCAATTGTGAGGGAAAAAACTTCCATTTTGGTTAAGTCAGTCATACTTGAGACACAAATCTGTAAAAAATATGGCTCTACTGAATCTTTTCTCCCCTATCCTTCCCTCAGGTATCCTTACAGAAATGAATTCTGCTCTGCTCTGATGAGCAGAATGATTCTGCTGTCATTTGAAAAACCAGAAAGGAAAATTCTCTCATGTAGCACAAATCTAAATTGCACATTCTACATTTTACACACTAAACAGCAAGACAGCAAAAGCAAGAGAGGTCTCCTGCATGGCCTGCAGGGAAGCACATAAGCCTTACAAGTTTTCTCTGTCAGCGCAGCGTGCGGGTGTTGATTACAGCACATAAAACATTGTGCCCTCAGTTGCTTTTTAAAGCAATACTTACCAAGTCTAAATTGAAAGAGATCTTAGTATGACTTCCTCTGTATGCTAATAAAATGCACAATATAAGGTCAAAGCATACAAACAGTAGCCTGTTATAGAGCAGACTGCAAGATTTCCTTTTATCAATTAATGTTTTAAGACTAGAAAATGTATCTAATATCCGTGCATGAATGTTACATACTTCAATACAGCAAACAGCAAAAATCTTAACAGGTTTTTTTGCTGTTGTTAGCATTCAGATAGAAATTACAAAAATTAAAAATGGTCAATTTTTGGGTTAATTTTTTCTATCTTGTGGGAGAGAGAAAACTGAAAGCCTTAGCAATGCAGTGTAAGCAAAAGAGCTTGGCTTGTTGCCGAGGTCACGAATTGTGCTATGTGAAAACTAGAGTAAGAAGCAACACAGCATTTTAAAAGACTAGCTGTGGCAGGCAAAGAGAAAGAAAACATTTATATTGAAACATTGTGGGACTATAATTCAAGGCAGCATATATTTCATTCAGATATAATTTTATGATATGTAAAATGAACACATTAAGTGAAGTCTTCTTGGATTTCCCAACCCTCTCTATTTAGCTTAATTTTCTTTTGTATTTTCAGACCTCCATAAAAGATACGGGCATTCTAATTTTTTTTTTTCCACATTTTGATTACTTTTGCACAAACTTTTGTGTTAAAGCCAAATAATGAGGTTTTTGGTCAGAATTTGTTTGGACAGTGACTGAGTGAAGAGTCTCTAGGGCAAATTTTTTTCACAAGGATTCTCTTAGGTTTCTGTGTTCAGTGTTTGAGAGAGTTTGTTCCAAAAGCAAAAGAAGCAGCAGAACTGGCCCTGAACCCTGTGCACAAGGCAGGACCTACCAAGCACTTCTAATGTGGAGTCCTGCAATGTTTAACCTGGCTCCCCCACGTGCTTTTTTTTTTGTTGTTTTCCAGTTTTAGCAACTTGACACACTGAAGACACCTTATTAGCAATTTTTTCACTAACAATTGTTTTCTAGACCACAGTGGAGAGGCACAGTGTGCCTCTGCTGGAGCTAAGCTCACACTCAGCTTTCTTTGTTTAGCTCCTGAAGAATCTTGTACCAATGGCCTTACACATCCATCACTGACCCTAAGAGAGAAATGTAGGCAATATTTATAATCAGTACTTCTCCTACTCCATACAAGTCAATACATGGTTTGCATTCAGCAGTCAGCATTGTAGATAAACAAAAACTAATAATGGTATTTTTAAAATAGTCGCAAAAAAGTCAGAATGATGCTGCTCTTTGGAATGGCTGAAAACCTGAGCTTTCTGGAAAAGAAAGTCTGCTGGAGATTATGGGAACTTCTGTCAGTTCCAGAACTCAGGTATGACAGCCCCTCTGAAAGACAGAGCTTGAAAAACATATCTAGAAAGTATCAGAACCTGTTTAAACATCTCCAAATAATATTTGTATTAAGTTGTGGGTTTTTTTAATTTAAGGAACTGAAATAATTTTAAGTGAAAATTATCTTCTAGCTCAGAAGCAAAAGTCATCAGTAGCACATGTATGTAGTGGCTGTTCTGTACTGCATGGAGAGTTAACCTGAGCTCTTCCTAGGAGTGTTTCACTTAACTGCATATCTCCCACACAGCTAACTTATAAACAAAGGTTATAAAAATTAAGTAGATAGCAAGTCTTTCTGCCAAGCTGAGAGGTCTGGAGAGCTGACTGTAACTTTGATGTTTCAATACAGTTCATACCTCTGGTATGTTTAGCATTACTGCACACGTAGCTTTTCAGTGCATTCCCAGTATTTCTTTTGTGTTCCCTGATGAATAAAAAATTAATCCCAGAATTATGTAGGACAGAATCATATTTTGGCTTGTACAGTTTGTTGCAGCACAAAGAATCACTGCAAATCCCAAAGTCCCAGCACTACTAATAAACTGGTAACCTGAACAGAGCCTCATTGTGTGACCACAAGCTAGACAAGAAGCCAGAATTCATAAAGTGTTAATCACTCTGCAACAATTCCATCATTGCAGTAGTTTCGGTGTTTTGGTTTTTATTCAAGATGACAGATAACTTTAGGAAATGTAACTTTAGAATAACCAACTCACATGGAGTCTATAAGGATGGCAGGTCCTGGCAATTCAGTCAACTGAATTAAAAAAATTAAAAATGATGTATTCTGTAACCAGAGGTGAGTGATAGAGCAGCTTTGGTGGGTACCTGAACCCCAGCGTCAACCCACCACACAAGTTTAGATGTGTTAAAATCTATAACTTTGTTAATGCTGAAACTCCTAAAAGTGTCTGCAAAAGTAATAAAATAAGTACAGAGTCCTACAACAGCTTTACAACTGCTTAAAAAGTTTTGGTATGGTAATTCAGCAATTCTTTAGCACCAGAGGCAGTAGACACGTGCAAACACACTCATAGCCCACAGTCTGGCTGACAGATTGGAAATTCAGCCTTCTAAATGTTAAAACAGAATATGCAGGCAGCTGTCCCACCTGCCCAGCTGAACTACCAGCATGACACCACGGTATTACTGCAGCACTTCTCAGCACTTCTACAGGCAATATTATCAATTTTTATACAGCATCAACAGGCACAAAAACTGCCTTAGTTACATGTTAAAGCAGAATCCCTAAAACTTCTCATGGTCAGAAACTCTAAGGTAAACAGCAATTCTAACTTCTTTGTTTATAGGTCTGTTGATTTTGAAATGTTTGTAGGCTTTGCCTTTCCTGTTATCTCTCTACCTCGACTCGATCACTGCCATAAAACAGGGAACAAGTGTGCAGCTTTGGAACTTCTTTCATTTGTTTTTGTTTCTATTGATACATGACACACCTGAAGTGGAAAACAAGCCTTCATATAAAATATATCCTTCCCCTATGCCATAAATAAAAATGTTTTCTTGGTAATTGTAAAAAAAAAAAAGAAAAAAATGGCAGTTTTATTTATATCTTAGTATTACACAGTTATAAAGTATTATTTTAATGTTCACAAAATTAAATAATGTCCAAGTTTCAATATAATTGTTACACTGGAATTGTCTTTGGTTATCATACTCAGCTTCTTCATAGCCACATTCCAGCACTGAAAAATGCCATGGCTATGAAGTGTTACTAAATCTACACTTTTTTTTTTTTGCTTGAACTGCAGTAATAATAAATGGATTTTTGAAAACATAACATAATACAGGACCAAAAAACTACTTGCATAAAATATTTTTTTTTAAATATTCAGATGCATATATTAACATGCTAAGAATTTAGTTTTAAAACTGAAAGATGTGTTAACAGGACTTATTACGAGTGTAATTAACTACTACAACCCCTTTGCAATGGTTACAGAAACCCAGTGTGATCTAGTACCTTATACAGTCTGCCACATTCAGTACAAGAATATGCTTCAATGGTGAAATCATCCTAAGACCAGCATCTGTAATTTTCTGGCATCAGACAGACATACGAATGTGCCTGATGTATGGGGCTGCATTTACTCATCAACTTGAAATTGAAATATTAAAGATGTAAGTTACACATCTGACATACATTAAGGGCCTGATCCAAACACCCACTGAAATGAGCTGAAAGATTTATTTCAAATTATCTGAATGAATTTTAAAAATACATAATCCTAAGAATTTTTTGAATTAATATACTAACCTTCAGTGCTGATCTTGACAAGTTTACATTCAGCAAGGGCTTTAAAATTTCAGAAAGTTTTGGAGAGTCAAGGTAGAAAATAGATCTTATCTGTTGGCATTTTGCAACCAGAGCCTTTGAAGAGAGAAGGTGACATAAAACATTCATATCCCTATGCTGTCACAGCAAATATTCTTCATATAATACCAAAATGTTACAATTTCAAACAAAAGTTAAAACCTATTTAAACAGTATTCAACTGTATTCAAATGTATTCAACTTGCATACAGTGAGCAGTATATAAACTACTGAAAATCTCCATATAATTATTATGTTTCAGAACACAAGGAAAAGAAGTAAGCACCTGGAGACACGAAGTATGGCAGACATGTGAGACTGATGTAGTTAACGATCACTTTTGCAGATGCCTGGAAATTCTTTTATCATGGGCAAAATCAGTACAGAATGCTGTTCCTCTGCTTTATTACTAAAAAAAGTCAAAACCTCTCATTTATAAACTGGAAGACCATAATTCAGCCATACTTGTGCAATAAAGAAGACAAGACAACTGAAATTTTCAGTAAGTGACTGCAACTGAGCAAGATTTTTAAATATAATTAACCAATAGTTGTAAAAAAATGTTTTGGAGAGAACTTTTCCTCTTAAATTGATTCTGCATAACTTTCTTTAAAGTCATTTGAGAGGATAACCCAGTTACAACATCAGAAAGTTTCTCAAAAAGTACAGATTTATTTTCTTGAATACATCTGTCTGTAAGAGTTGGCTTTTTGCTGATCAGCAAATCTTGAATCCCATTGCAGCCATTGGCAATACTTCTGAAGACATCAACTGAAATTTAGACAAGAAATAAAATGATTATGTCTTAGCAAGCCTAACAAAAACAGTACAAGGAAAGCTTGAGACCTCTTCAGTATTTTAAAACCATAGGTACCTAGATGCTCACTAAAACAAGAAATGCATTAATCTTGGCAGAAGAAAAACAGACCCACAAGGTATATATATTATTCTGAAATTTGAACAACATAATCCAAAGGATCTGTCTAAAAAGTGTGTCTTTTAATCAAACAAGAGCAAAGCTCAACAATTTCTACAGCAGACACCATGTATGGAAGTAGCAATGAATGTCATCGTCACATTATTCTACCTTACTTTTCGCAGCCTTATGAGGTATTCATTGCTCAAATCCAGTTTGAAGCAAGCTCTGAATATAGTAAAGTATCTTCATTGCTTTTTTTCCAGATCTATTGTAAAATGTGTGTTAAATTCAGAGGGGATACAAGGAAAGATCCTCTGCAATCACAATAACATCGGGCTCATTTACAGAATCCTTCAAGCAGGACCACATCACCAACCCTGAATTATCTAACAGAGCAATGTTCAGTGAAATTACAAACGGACAGATGGATCTGTCAATTCAGCTTATTCCCTTTTTCACTCCATGGAGTCAGTTCTTCAACTGCCTAAATTCAATAGATGTCAGTTCACTCTTGGGCATATGAAGTATTTTCTTTGACATATCTAAATGCTTTTTAAAGTAAAGGACAGTTTCCTTCCATCTTCGTGTTCTACAGACTACAGCCATGCTGTGCACCAGGAATTCATTCACAAAATGTTCACAGAAAAAAGTGGTCTGTCATATCCCCCTGGTGCCTTTGGAGAGGAGAATCCAAAGCAGGAAACTTGTAATATAAAGTATACTGGGAGGGATGCTTGCCGTGCCCCACCTCTACTACTTATCAGTGAAAAGGAGGGTCAAGCCTGCTTTCTATCCATCTTGCATTGGGTGAGGAGATTCACACCCTGGGTTTCTGGCTCTTCTTTTTGCAAACTTAACATTTGGGTTCTTTTTGCCTGTGGCTTTTTTCTTCATGGACTAACTCACTCTAAGTTATAATCAAGGCAGATTGTCTTTTCTTTTCTGGCATAATGCTCTATCTTTTAACTTATGCCCAGGTTGGCTTGCTCTTTATTTTCAGGCTAGAGTGGCCTTTTAAACAGATTCCTTGTAAATTGTTTTAAATATTTTGTTGTCAAATGTCTTCTTCTCTCTCCTTAAGGGACTGTGGCACACTTTTTTTCCCTTGTGCAGTGGGAGTGTCAGCACTAGCAGGGAAGTGGCTGGAAGTGTTTGTGCAGGTCTCACAGCCAGCCAGCCAGCCAGCCAGAATGTGGTGTGGCTCATAACACACACTGCCACTGTTAGCACTGCAGATAGTCTGGTGTGTTTTAAGCTCAGGACAAGTATAGCATAAATGTTTTTCCTAAAGTGGATTTGTAACAGCCTGCAAAATGACAGAGTGAAAATCCTACCATCAAAATAAATAGAAGAAATAGAGCAATATAAATCCCATCAACTACCAGACAGCTGCCTGTGCTCACAGTCAGGTCTGATATGGTGCAGCTGTGTAACCTGGATTAGGATCCTCTAAGAGCAGCTGCACCCTAAGAAAGAGATGAAGAAGGAAAATCTTGGGAGGCTTCAGGGCAGCAGAATAGAATTATACAGAAAGAACCATCTCGTAACCACAAGCTGCTCAGAGCATGTAGAGCCTGTTGGTGCAGTTCAGGCTCTCACAGCACCTCCAACTGAGACATGTCTGTTGGACAGAAGGGCACTGTGACTTGGGAATGCGGTTGATATGGGCAACACATCAGTGAGGATCTGTAGAGGGTACAGTAGATCTCACCCATCAGTGTGGATAGGTTGGATTTGCCCACCACAAATGATTGCAAAACAACCACTAACAGTGTATGGCAAAGGCAATACTCTTTTCTACTGGTAGTGATCACCAGAAGGGAAAATGTCATAGTGGAAAAATGTGTGCTAGTTCTCTGGACAAAATATAAAATTTTAACTTTGTACTCACTAGGCATATGTAATGTAGGTCAATATAATTCTATCTTGTTTCCTCAGCCCAAATCCTTCAGTATGTGTGAAAGGGATTAGCTTAATTGTGAATATCACACAAGCAGCTGCCCAAGGGAAGCACTGGGAAATCTCTACTCTCTGCTGCTCAGGAAGCACCAATTGCTTTAACATGGCATCACCAATTCATCCAAGCAAGAGTTCACCTAACCCTGCAACAGACCTCTTCCTTATTGGCTCTCAAGCACTGTAACAGAATAATCATGAATCCTGGGATCTCTGTATAGCAAAGAGCAGCAAAGATCCCAAGACTGGTCAGACCTGACAAAGTCTGAATCACCTCTGGAGACCTCTCTCCCTCTCTAATGGTTACATAGATAAATAAAGTTAATTTTAGGTCTCTAACCTAAGGTAGTGCCTAGAAAATTAAGTGAAATTCCCATTCTCAAAAGGACACATAGTAGGTAGCAGGTAATCAGATCATACTCAACAATCCTGAGGAACAAAAGTAAGCATGTCTGTTTCTGGAATTCAGTAAGGATTGCATAATGTTAACTGCAGTCTAAAGACTTTTAATCTCTGTCTGGAAAAACACTGTTTGCTTAACATAGCCATTTGATACCACAAATAGCAGAAATCTGGTGTTTTCCTCCATGCAAGCCAAACCAAATTATACTGAAGCAGTTAATAATACCCCTGCACAGATTGTTTAAACTTTTTTTTTCACTTGAAATGTTTTTTTTAACTTAATAACTGGATAATGGATCTCAGGCATCAGACTGAGAAAGTTTCAGTGTGAAACATGTATTCAGATAAGATTAAATAAAATTAGTCAACATTTAGATGCTTTTGCAATATCATATGTATTTCTCTTATTTTCCTTTATTCCTAGAACAATAAAATCTTACCCTTAATTTCTTCTCTAAAGCCCCTATGGATTATATATGAAACTTCAGGCACTCTTGAAGATAAGGTTTAGAAATACAAATTTTTGTGCACATTTTAGTAAAACAATTGCTTTCTCAACTCATCTGGAATTACCATGTTTAATAGATTGCCTCATGAGTGAAGAGTTTGGTCTGAGAGTCAGTGTTAGGATACATATGAAGTTTAATACTGAATTCTTTGCCCCAGGTGAGTAAAAACTGACTTAAACCTTCTCTTTCAAACCAGTTGTGAGGAAGGATGTTTTGAAGGTTATTGAGTCTTAGCTTCTACAAAATTCTGCAAAACAGACTTTTTCCTGCATGACCTGCAAGATTATTCTATAAATGTTTTACTTTTCTTGCATGTACAGATCAGAAGTCAATGCAATGATAAATTAAAATAAGTAAACAAGTAAAATATAAGTCTATGTCTGCAGGAGTTTTCAGTCTAATATGTAAATGACTGACTTGGGTTTTTTTCTAAACTGTATGCTAGGATACTGTGATCTGAAATGAAAGTACATCAAAACAAACATGGAGCAAACCACAGCTAAAGATCTGTCCCCACAGATTTAGAAAACAAATGTACTGAAATGATAAAATGCTTATAAAAATCTCAAAGTTCATTTAATTTAATCTTTTTACAGTTTCTTAATCCCAAAGAATAGGACTACGCAGATTTTTTTTATTCAGGTTTCGGCTTCTCTGCTACACATCTACTACTTTAAAATTCCATCTTTCTCCTCAGAACTGATTCTATTTGTGAATCCATCCTGCAAGGCAGAATGCTGTCTGCAGTACAGAAGAGATTTTGAAGAAACACTATGCCATGATTCCAGTATTGGCAATACACCCTGAGTGTAGAAACTTGAAAATCAATGTTCAGGATCGAGGAAGTACTCTCTGGGGCACAAGGGACTATCTTTTTATTTTTTGTCCTGTCTTTGTCAAGAATCATAAAATGAATTGTGACATGTTTGGCACATTACATTGATGGCTTGCCTCCACATGTTATTTTTCTTTTAATTTTCCACTGTCCAAAAGAAAAAGCTTATATTAACATGCTCCTGAATTAGCATTTTTCTAAAAATAAATAACAGTGCATGTGTAACTTACAGTACTCTTCAGTTACACAAGTTTGTACTCAGGAAATGTAAACAACCAGTCCTCTTCTTCAATAAATAAAGAACATGGCTCAGACTTGCTCCCCAAGTGATGGCCCCTTTTTGTTGCTTGATACGTCAGAAGAAGCCAGAATTTGCCAAAATGAGAATTCTCCCAATGAAGCCAGAGCAGGAGAACTGCAGATGGTGAAAACTGGTGAAGCCTGCACATTTGCCAATAGCTTTCCTGACACCCCCACTAACACTGCAAGATGTCAAGAAATGAAAGAGTCAAATTTAATTTTCCCAGTGGCTTGTGCTCTCTTATCCAGCTGTTGTAAAGCACAGCAAGTGACAGACTGTTCTAACACATTTTGGGCCAGAACAGTTTCAGTCAGAAAATCAGCCACAAATGTTGTCACCGAAGAAAAAGGTCAATTTCTTGAACACCTCCATGTTTCTAATTTAACTGGAAATATCTCTCGTCAAACTTTTCTCGTTGTATCATCCCCAGCTAATATGTTGGTAAATGACATGCAATTGCTTTATACCCTCATGTCTTTACAGATTTGTGTCTAACAGCAGAAAATTTTCCTCCTGGGCTGTTCAGCTTTAGAAGCAGGACAAAGAGATCTTACGCTTTCTGTGTAATGCTCTGAGAATGTCAGTGGTGTAATAGAGTACTCTTTAAGCAAGACCCAAGAGAATCTCTGTATTTTTATCAAAATATGTTGAAATTCTTTAATGAAAATATTTACCACCTGTGTCATAAGGACACGATCTTGATTACTGTGTTTTATGCAAAAAACCCCCATACTTACAATCCATGCAGTATTATCGCCATGTATTAATAGAACAGTCAAAGGAAAGACTGCCCTGTTTCATGACAATGGACTAGAAAATATCTGCTTAATTCCCAGTTTTCTGCCTAACTATTTTTTTACAAGCTATTGAAATGCCCTGGTCCTCAAGTTGCCACTTTACAAAATCATTTGCATAATCACCCACTTAACAGATGGGATTTCTAAATAGATGTTCAATTCCTTCAGTATTAATGGTAATAGAAGAACTCATATAAAAAGAACTCTAATACTAAAATAATAAAATACTAAAAAACAAGAATAATGAAAAACAGGGAAAATACATATTCTATAGAATATATATTCTGTTCTATAGAGCATTTTTAGCATAATTTAAATGTTTATACTATAGCTTCTTCCTTACATTTTTCTAACTAAATCTGAAATATTAGCCTTTCAGAAGTTCCCTTTGGTTTAGTTCATCCAGTGAGTTGGGAAAAAAAACCATCTTATTAAAATGCTTTCTGTAACTGTGATGCAATTTGATGCTCTTTTTGGTTTTAACTGTTTACTTAAGCACTTGGTTATAATCATTAAGCACTGTTCCAGAATCATGGGGAAACCCAAAATGGAGGAAGCTGTGGAATTCCTTTCAGAGCTCTCAAATACACTGGCAAGCAAACCCACTTTCCTCTGGAAGGAAAGGGCTGTGGTTTTCCCAGTTTGATGATGATCCCTTTTCTCTGAGTACTATTAGATCATGCTTTCTAGAGGCAGATCCCTACAGCTCATGATGACACTTCTGAACAAGAAGGAATGATGCTTTTGGAAAACAGAACCAATTACTGGCATTTTGAAAAAGTCACCCAGAGGTAGGTAGTTCTTAACTTTCCTCTAACCTCATTTCAAATTTCACACTGTCACTGCACAACGGTCTCAGCATGATTGTTATGAGCAAGAAACAGATACTCAGTAAAGATCAATTAGAACAAGACTGTTGCCACATCTGCCCTCATCCTTGGTTCTGAAAAGGTTTTATTAGATGCAAAGTTAAACCATTATGTTATTCACACTCCACCTCTTTATCATTTCACATGTATTTTGTAATATGGAGAATCTTCTCAGTGTATAGAGAAATGTATGTGGAGTCTTTATTGTCTTATAAACTGGCATTTCATATTGCTTTTGGAGTATGTTTCAAGATACAGTATACATTTGAAAGTAACTATTTTTGATTGCAGTTATAAATAATACATCTATTTATATATTAAAACAATATAAAAGAGTAAGAAAAACTCACTTTTTAATTAAATTCCTTCTTAGGAAATCGATTGTAAATTTTTCCTTTTTTTCCATCACAGAGTGGCTTTTACTTTTTTGATATCTTAGTAAAAACAGCATTTCCAAAGCTCCAGATTTTAAACCCCAGCTAATCATGACATAGAATTAGCCTATTTATGGCTACAAAAAGCAAGCCTTGTTCTCATTATGCAGTAAGTACTAGCTGTTTATAGATCTGACAGTTTGCTGGAAGGGATCCAAACCTATAGTGCTATTATTCCTGAGCAAAACTTAAACAGCTGTAGTCATGTAATTCAAAACCCTGGAAGGCTGCTGCAGTGCTCCTTCAGCTCCAGTATACCATGAATGCAGGATGCAGCCACTCATATAAAGGATCCTTTGCTTCTCAGAATGAAAGAAAGACGTGAACTACAAACCTGAATGCAACCTGAAATTTCCAAACAGATGAGCTTGTGACAGCTTCTTCCAGAGTCCAGGTATGGTAAACCTTTGTGAATTTTCTGCAGTGAGCTAAACTCAGATACTGTAAACTAGGGAAGCTGCTTTGAAAAAAACAAAACAAAACAAAACAAAAAAAAGAAACACAAAAAACAACAGAGAGCATATTATTACAAGGGCATGTTACAGAATCAAAAGAACATAAAATACCATAGTTAAAGTATTCTGAAAATTACTGTAAGGAAAATATGTTCAATATGAAACTGAGTTATTTTCTTGCTGAAGTTTGAAAGTCCCTTCTACTGCACTTTTTTCTCTGCTCCTTGTATTGCAAATTACTGGGGAATAGCACTATCATACAAGATATTTCACCGTATGAAACCAGTATAATTTTAAAGTTATCTCAAATAACTGCAAAAGCATACTTTTTTAATCAATTGGAACTTTTTGTGCATACTTTGCAAGTATGACTTTTCAGTGTAAGTGTGCTGTACTTTCTTTGCCATTAATTTTACAAGCAGTGCCTGCTGGAAATGAAAACCAGATCTCTATCAAAGAACGTTAAAAGCTTAAATGTGCAGTTAAAGCTTGTCAAGTAATATAATTATTTAGAAGAGTACTATTAAAAGAATATGAAGAATTGAAAGAGTTACAAAAGGGAATTATCCTAAGGTTAGTCATGCAATTTTGGGTTTTGATCAGTTCTTTTGGAAAACATTTCTTTATACTAAACATTAGTTAAGAGAGAGCAAACTGTGTAAGTGGAAAATGTTAATCAACAGCACTCTGTAAAAGCAAGAATCTATACTCTGAATTTACTTAAGTTTCCATCTGCAGCTTTGGTTTATATCATACTGAAAACTATTCATTTTACTGAACTACATTTCTAACTGGAATAAATAACAATTGCCACAAGCACCACAAATGAAAGCATGCAGAAAATCAAAACCTAGAATTAGGAGCTTCTGCTCTGGTAGACATTTAGTTGTAGGGATATAGTCATGCAGTTCTGCAAGTCAGCCAAAGTAGGCATTTTGAAGAAAGATGGGAACACCCACTGAGGAGCTGACTGCTTAAGGAGTGGCAATACTGACTTTTGGAGCTGACTTCATACTTTCAATATAGAGTGGGAAAACACGCTAACTTGAACTGAACACAAAGAGATAGGAAGTACAAAAGAATGCTGTCATTAAAGAATAATACAAAAATATTAAGAGAGTAAATATAAGGTTACATTTCATGAAAAAAACCAACAAGATGGACAATGTACATTAGAACTAGATATTAGAAAATAAGGGTATGTGTTATTTCTGGTGTCTTTTTTAAAAAATGGAAATATTTAGTTCATATTAAGAACAGAAATAAAAGTATCCTTCTTTGTAGAAGCCTAAGCCTTTTTGCACTTTGGGTCATATCCCACAGAAATAAGTGGCAAAATTCAAACTTGGAGAAGCATACTTCAAACATAACTGATAAAATAAATAATAAATCAGGAGATTGAGTTTTATACTCTGGTAGTTCTAAGTTTTTTTAAAGTATATGTTGCTACAAGGTTGCACAACTTAAGACACAGGTAAGCTTTTCTTGCTGCATATTGAAGGCCATGATCAAAACCTTACAATACTTTTGAAGGGATGTTAATTTTCTGTATAGGTCATATTACCAATTTTTTATTATCAGGGAATTTTAACACATTCCTTTTGCCATTTTATAACTTAAGCTTGAGTACACAGAGTACTAAAAATCCTTGTTTTGTGTCAGAGCTAAATTCTGCAGGAGTTATGTCAGTGGTTCTTCAATTAATTTTGACATTTGCAATCTCAGGATCATTGTTTTAAAGCAATCTGGCAAAATCACCTTCTGACATTTATTCCTGATGGACCATATTCATGTCTACCAAATGCAACAGAACTTTTCAGAGGGAAATTGCAGCTGATTATTTGTTTTGTGAAATATGGAGGTTAAAATGCTTGTATGGAGTAGTATGAGGGAATAAAAAATGACCCTTACACTTCACTAGCTCCTGGTTCCAATAAAGGATGTCTGACATAGCATAGCAAACTTCACGGGCACTATTATGAAATGCAATACTGCCACCTCTAAGCACTTTGTATAAGTTACCATACACACAGGACCTGTGCTGAGCTAATGCTTTTGAGATGATGTAAAATGTTTGTGAAATCTGTCTGCTATCAAAATCTTCACAGGACAGCAACTTTTTGTACTTTCCCATAATCTCAGAAACAATGAGCTTTGCTTTTTTGTCCAAAATTTGCCAATATCAAAGGTGGAATCTTATGGTTTTAAGTCAGAAGCATCATGTGTGACTGGGAAAGTTTCTTATAAACAAGGTACAAACTAATTGCAAAAGGTATTTTAAAAGTGGATAATTTTTCTTTGGTATGTGCTATTTACACATCAAAAGAAATTATGTTCCAAACTTCAGCATAAATATATGGAAATTCAAAAATACCAGCCAATATGGAGAAAACAGAGGTTATAATAAGAATAATAATAATGAGGAGATGAGTGGTAAGATTGGAGACACGAAAAACAAAACTTTGCCAAAACAAATGTTAGTTGTATGAGGACATGGCATTACAGACTAAGAAAAACAAAAGTCAAAATGTATTATGCAAATGCCAAAGAAAAACATGTTTCTAAGCTTTGTGGGTATGCTGTTGAAAGAAAGACATTTGTTTTCCTCATAAAAAGGGAAACGATGTACAGTTATCTTCAAATCTATATCCATCTTTGTGATGGCTGCTGTCATGGACCAGAACATCTCTTGTCCTCCATGGCAGCTTTTAATGCAGCCACTCTACCAGCCAGGCAGACTTCAAGTCTCAAGGGATGCATCTAAAAACAGGAATAGCAGATTTTTGTACAATTGTAAATTCTCTGCTTTCAGCTCACTGATCTTCCAAATAAAGTTTGGAATAAATCCTTCTTTTGCAGTTGTCACGCAAGGCCTTGGCTCACAGGACACACCTATCCACAGTCCTCTGTTTCAAAAACAAATCTTTAAGAATATATCTAACTTGCAAACTTCTTGCATCATCATGAGGAACCAGACATGGACAAGAAATTTTTGGATAGCATGTTCCATCAAAAGTTTCTGTAAAACTCTGTGCAATATATACGGGACTCTACCATATATTTTTAAATATACTAAAAAGATAAGAGAACTGCTATCTAAGTGAAATGTATGGGGCATTTCTTTAATTTTGTATAGCAGACAGAATCCTGCAAATCACTCAAAAAGAGTATTTCTGTTACATATGCCTCTAAATTTCCTGCAAGATTAAAACAAATACAATTGTGTATTTCTGATTAATTTCACCTTGACAATAGTCATAGGACTATTCCATTAGTGTTATCTCTATACAACAGACTTAAATAGAGAAGAGCTCTGCAGCCTTCTGATGTCTGATCAATTCATCTTGACTAATGAAAAAAATCCAGAGGTATATTAAAATTATATTTGTATTTGTATTAATTTATCTTACCTTTTTATGCAGAGTTTCAAGGGAACAAAATCATTATTAAATATCATTAAATCATCATCATAATTTTTATACATAGCCATTTTCTTTGGAATCGTCAGAGTAGAACACTGAGAGACATCTGATGCTACTGTTACTCACTTGAAATATGGTCATTTTATCATTTTAATTTGAGGATACATACACTATACAGACCTACAGAGCATGAGGACTTTTCATATGATTGAAAGTTAGCACATGTTTACCCATTTTGCTAAATCAAGATTACTCTTAGCCAGTCTAAAAGCACAGGTGAATTTTGTCCATGAGCTCTGGTGCATTTCTCTAACCCATAATATATTTACATAGTTCTTCCTGTTTAGTTCTAACTTCTAGGTTGTAATGCTACATTTGAGTAATTATAATGCTTCCACATTTTATTGACCTGCAGAAGAGGTACTACTATAGTGTCCTATATATCATTCCATTATTATATAATGGGAACAGATCCCCTAGTATGAAGAATGTTTCACAGTAAATGTCAATATAATAGAAAGGCAAAAAGTCAGCACTTGTACATGAAAATGTAGTAGTTGAGTGTGTACCTTTTGCCATGTGGTGATCACCTTGTCACTATTTCAGTTATCAGGCAAAAGGACAATCCAGATAGCTGGTAATTCAATACCAACCAACTAACTCTAAAGAGGACAGTTTGTTTTGAAGTACATTCCTGCAATGAAGGACTTGAGAGAGGTGATATCAGTGAAAATAGGTATGTTGATGGAAGATAACCATAACCTGAAGAGGACTGAAGGCACAGGGAGTGGTGAGAAAGCACTGGGGGGAACAGCACGATGAGGGAAAACTCCAAAACTTTCCCCATGAAAGCAGCACAACCAAGGGTCTGTCCCAAGTGTCTGAACACAAACACTTGTTGCACAGGAATCAACCAGCAGGGACCAAAGTCCACACACAGATGCAGAGCTGTGATTTCATTGGGACTCCAGAGATGCAAAGGGGTAGCACACACAACCTTAGGGGTGCAATGAATGGTTCCAGAATATTTAGGAATGACAGCCCAGAAAGGTGAGGGTGCTTAGGTACCCTAAGCAAAGTTATGCCTGAACACAGGCAGCTTTGCCTTGGAATGGGTGACAAGCCAATCAAGATCTTATTTTAAGGATTAGAGGCTAGACCTACAAGGATTACATTGTGGTAGGTATCTGCCACAGACTGCTTTTTTAAGTAAAGAAGGTAAATGAAACATTTGGGCAGCTGAAGGAAGCCTTACTATTGCTTATCCTGGTTACTCATGAGAGACTTTAACCACTGTGACACCTGCTGGAAGAACGATATGGCTGGGCATGAAAAATCCAGGGACTTCCACAGTATGTTGAAGACAATTTCTTGATCCAGCTGATTGACAAGAGGTCTGGGAAATATGTTTTTCAAGGGGTCAAGGAATGTGAAGAACTAGAGTGGCTTTGGTTACTGCAACCATGAAAATGAGAAGCTCAAAATCCTGAGAGAAGAAAATTGGACAAACCATAGCAAAAAAAATCCCGAACTTGATAGCAGATTTTGGCTTGTTTAGGGATCTTCTTAACAGGATCTCATGTGATACATGAGATACTGGAGGGCTGTGGAATAATGGATAGGGTTATAAAGGGACCCAGGAAAGCTGGTTGATCTTCAGAGGAAAGGCACTCACTTTTTGCCTCAGTTTTTACTGCTGAGGCTTGTCTGAAGGCTCCCCAGTTGCCTTGCTTGGAGCCTACGAGCAGAGTGTCTGGGAATGAAGCAATACCCATGGTAGAAGAAGCTCATGTCAGGGAGCACCTGAGGAAATAGGGTGAGACAGGGTACATCCAGGAGTTAAGAAAGCTGGCTCCTGTCACTGAGAGGCCTCACTCAGTTTTGAAAGTTCATGACAATCAGAGGAGATTCCTAATGACTGGAAGACAGGAAATGTCACATCCATTTTCAGGAAATGGAAGATCCAAGAAACTACAGGCCAGTCGGCTCCACCTGAGTCCCTGGGAAGGTTATGCAGCAAAACCTCCTTGAAGCCCTGTCCAAGAACACGAGGGATGAAAACACAGCAAGCAGCCAGTGTGAATCTACCAAGGACAAAAAATTCCTCACTAAGATGGTAGTTTTCTATGATGGAATTACTGGATCTGTGGATAAGGGAAGAAAAGCATCTGTTGTGTATCTTGACTTCAGCAAGGCCTTCAGCACAGGCTACAGTATCCTTTATAGCCAAATTGGTAAAATAAAGACTGGGTAAATGGACTTCAAGATGAGTGAAATGTTGTCCTGACTGCCAGGCCAAAGGGTTGTCACCAACAGAGCAAAGTCCCACTGGTGGCCTGTGGAAACTGGCATCGCTAAAGGACCAGTACAGCAGCCAGTACTGTTTAATGTCCTTATAAATGGTTTGGATGGTAGGAACAGAGTACATTCTCAGCAAATTCACAAATTATTCCAAACTGGGGGATCTGTTGATACAATGGAGGCTCGAACTGCTGTTCAGAGAGATTCAGTCTGGAAAAATGGGCTGACAGAAACCTCATTCAGTTCAACAAAGGCAAATGCCGAGTCCTACATCTGGGATGGAAGAAGCCCACACATCAGTACAGTCCAGACACTGGACAGAAAGCAGGAACCTACAATCAACATGACCCTTGAGAGGCACACAACCTCTAAATATTACACTGCAATTATAATATCATATAGCAAGTATTATGTTATGTAGCAAGCTGATTCTACGGTGTTACTCAAAGGACTTCTTAGTAATTTTTATCCATTCCTTGTAGCTGCTACAGCAAAGAAGTTTACATAATATGTGAAAATTATGAGAACAAGACAGTTGGCAATAAATAGGACAGAGATGACGATATATGTAAAGCAGAACTAAAACAGAGTATTGTAAATTAGAATCTCATGATTCTTCTGCAGCTCTTGCCTCTTTAACTTGACTATGATAAGCCATTTTTGCATCAAGTGCATAAAATGTAGTTCATCTGTGGTAATTTTTAAAACCTTGTATGTAAATACTGGCATGTTTCTTGGCTAGAATCTTAGATGTACACTTCACTACAAAGACAACTAAACTATACTAAATTATTTGTTTGTATGCGTAACACTAGAATAGCCTATAAATGGATGTATACATCATCTGGATCTATTAAGAACAATAACTTCTTAACAAAATATTAATTGTATCTTTAGATTGATTTTATTATTAGAAAAATTTGCACATACCAGTGTCTTTTCTAAGAAATTACTAATTAAGGCCGAGTCAAATATTGTTTTTCCATCAGAGACAGCAATAAAAAAACATTAGAGAGAATGAATGGAAGCTAAATAAAACTGAAAATGTTAAACTGAAAAAAAATGGAAAAATACATAATAGTGATTGCATTCTTAAACATCTCTTAAAAGCTCCCAAAAATATCAAGAAATTTAGTGAGACATTTTTAGAGCACAAGTGTACTACTGAACAAAGGAAAAAAGGAATGTGAAAGCAATGTAGTATTAAAATGTATTGTGGGCAACTCCAAGCTCATAATAACAAAACCCTCCTCCCAAACTGGTCAAGTTTTGAAGCGTTTTTATTAAAATTAATTGAAATTGAATATATAATTTTGCCCTGGCACTGTATAAAACCAATAAGAACTTCACTGATTATCTTTGAATCCTTCTAAATTCCATTTTCAAAGTACTTAAGAACACAAGTCTTTACTTTTTATCAGGAACATTTGTCTACCCAAGTAACCACAGCACTAGGAAAACATCTCCCCTCTTGGTATAAATCAGAGTTCATAGAAAAAGTCTATAGCCTTTACATTTAACCCCTGGCATTCAGAGATATTCAAGACTTGCATATTCCTACATTCACCTAAGAAAACCCCCAAAACAAACAAAAAAACCCCAAACCCAACCAAAACCCCATTATATTAAAGGTGAACAGCTCAAATTCTCAGCATATGACAAAAGTGTATGAATTCTTCATACACATTCAGTCCATCTAGGCCAATATCCTGAACTCATGGTCACAGTAGATTACTGAGATGAAAGCACAAACCCCAAAAGTAGAATACAGAGTTGGAATAAACTGACTTGAAAAAATGACTTGAAAACAAGTCCATACTCAAGTGCAGACTAAAACTGAGAGTTTGACAGTCACTGCATGACTTTCCCTGGTATGGCTGTGAATGTGTTCCAGTTGTTTAGCACCAGGAAAGTTGGAATATATCAGCTTCAAACTCCTCTTTCAAACTCAACTTCCAAGATTAACTTTAATGTAATGAAGATCCAACCTGATGCTGTTTTTCCGAGAACCTCCTAACAAAGATAATTTAGAAACCGGTCCATATAGTTTCCCATGTTTAATCAAGTAGACCTAGTAGAGCAGAGACAGTAAAAACAAACAAACAAACTAAAAAAGATAGGACATTAAATCTTCAAAGTATTTGTGAAGCTCCAAGTAATGTGATGATTGAGTACTTGACTGAATGCTGCATAATATGTACAAGCCTCCTTGAAAATGCCCATTTCATCTGTTCTAATGTTTTACTTTTCTTCCAACACAGGGATCCCACATACCCCAGCTGTGCCTCCTCAGATCTGTACAACACTGATTCAGACTATCCAAAAATTTCAACTGTTCCAGCTCTCACAGAAAATAACTGGGGCCAGCTGAATGTCAGGATGCAGCTAGTTACTATTATACTACTACTTCTTCTTTGTAAAGCATCTGACTGTAGAAGGACAAGGAATAGGAGTTTGAGAAACAGTGAAAGGGAAAACATCTTAAGGAGAGCATCTAGCACTGTTAAGCGCAATGCCCAAGGCCTAACATGTGATATATACACTTACCTTCATGAGAAATACTTAGATTGTCAGGAGAAAAAACTGATTTTTGTGGGACCTGATTGGCCAGAGGACATAAAACACATGCTGCTAGCAAGAAACAGGATCCGTAAATTGAAGAATAATATGTTTTTCAAGTATAAAGCACTGAAAACTCTGGATTTACAACAGAATGATATATCAAAAATTGAGAGTGAGGCTTTTTTTGGTTTGAATAAACTTACCACACTTTTACTTCAGCATAACCAAATTCAGAGTTTATCTGAGGAGATTTTTATTTATACACCCAGTCTAAACTACCTACGCCTTTATGATAATCCCTGGCATTGCAACTGTGAACTAGAAACCCTTGTTACAATGCTACAGGTTCCAACAAACAGGAATTTGGGAAATTATGCCAAGTGTGTACACCCAATAGAACTGAAAAATCAAAAGCTAAAGCAGATAAAAGCTGATCAGCTATGTAGTGAAGAGGACAGGCAGGACCCCAAAAACATAAAAAGGGAGAAGCCTGAACCTGCCAAACCTGAATTTGATTCCTCTTTGTGCCACATGTATGTGTTTCCTGTACCAACTCTGAACTGCAAAAGAAAAGGTTTGTATCTATCATTATAACTGAATTAATGATTTTAATATTCTTCTTCCCTTACCACATTTATTTACATATCATTTACTGCAAATGAATATAATACTAGTACTCGCTTTACTCAAATTCATACTTTTAATTGTTTTTCTCTCATAATTAGTAGCAATTAGTGGGAATTCTTTCTGCATTTTATCTCTGCTCTGCCGCCCCAATTCCACAGATATTCCTTAGTGCTCTAGTAAAAGATAGCTAACAAAAATCAACAGGAATAAACCTAAGCATATTGCTTAAGTTACTGAAGGACCAGCACCTTTGTTGTCTGATTTTACAACTATAAGCATACTCATCAGTCAAATTAAAACTGTGCAGAAACTGCTGAACTGATAGAGAATAGCACAGAGAGTCTTTTCTTCTTTGCTGTGTACAAGCACAAAGACAGCAATAACTTTGACAGAAGTGAACTGTGAAGCAGGGCTGGGGCAGCCATCTGTGCTTGCAATGCCCACAGGAACCTGATTGCAAAGGAAAGCCATTGCATCCTCACATTTGCTGTGCAAGATTTCTTCTACTAAGTGAAGAAACTGTGTGCTTGTGTTCACAAAGAAATACCTCCCCTGTGTTCTTCTTCCCAACACGCAGCAAACAATGCAAAGTTGAAGGGCCTTCAAGAAATGTTTTTCAGACACTTGGATCCATTCCATTCCTAAATCCTTCTCAGGCTCCTAAAAGCCAGAGTTAAGCCTTAAGGGTAAACCAGATGGGGTATATATCAACACAAAAGTGCACATTTATTTGTGCTTTATATTTCCCATATTTTATCCCACGATGAAACAAAGCAAACAATGAAACAATTCAGAAGAGAATCATTCTTTAACATAACAATTCTGAAATAAGAAGCATTACTGGAAGCAGACAACATTGTGAGGATTTTTCCCAACTTTTTCAAAGCTTAGCCTGCAATACCAGATCACTGCAGTACGCTTTGATCAACTAAACTTCTGTTTGCTTTAGGAGTGACTTAATTTTATGTAAAAATCTCAGTGTGCCCTTACTCTTGCACCTTAATGCCAGAGACAAGCTCAGAATCCAGTATGAGGAGGTAATCAAGAAATCACGATTTCAGTATTTGATTACTATGCATGTCACAAAAATGGTCCAGTTTTTTTTCTTTTTTCCACGCTGTTGAATTCCTTTCTTCTCCCTATGTCTCACTTTTCTCTTTGTTTTGCCATGCAGCTGCTACATCTTTTTTATTAATGATTTTGCTGCTTTACTGGCTAACATTTATTTATTTTTTTTTTTTAATATTCACCTACCTTATCTTTCCTTGTAGGTAGGATCTTATTTATCAGATTAAAGAGTATGATTTTAATTATCCTTTATAGGATCTTAATTATATCATTATTACTTTATGTCTTCAGTAAACTGTGCCATTGATCAAAAAACAGCCATATATTATGATCTTAATGTAAGCATAGGATGACTTTACAGCTCTCCCATCTAGTGGTATCAAAGAGATGAGCTGAATACATGAATATACTCAAAAACTTTTGGCACGAAAAATATTACTTTTTTTCCCTAAGTTCATAGAAACATTCGATGTGGTCTGATCTTCGTGGGAGTTTCACGGGGGTTTAGGGTATTTAAAAATGGCTTATTGTCTTTGGTACTAATAATGGAGGAATAAAAGTACTTCAGCCTCTACATGAGTGTACTAGAGGGTACAGGGACTCCCTCCTTCAGGTCAAGAACTAAATATATCAGTCCAGAACTTCCTGCGTGTTTAGCATGGACACAGTGAGTATGTTCCAATATTTTTTAGGAAGTACCAGATCTACTGTGCATATGCTTAGCAGCTGGATGCAGATATCCCATGGATATTTGGCATTTCTGAATATATGGTAATCTTTGATGAAAGCATTGTACTTACCGTCTTTGTATATGATTGCTGTACAGCAGATGCACAATTTCATTGGCATTTTCATCAGAAATAGGAGTATAATGCACACAAAATCCCGGGAAAACATAAAAATTTCTCTAAATCCATGTGGACAAGATTTCAGAGTAGAAAAAAGGGTGCATCAGTTGCCCAACCAGTAAGATGACATGAAAAGCTGCAATCCATTATTGCTTTACTATGGAGGGGATGGAAAGACAAGCAGTGTACCAAAGTATGAATATCTCTAAAGAGGTATGACAACAGGTCAGGAGCTTCCAGGTAATGTCAGAAACCTCATGAAAGAAACATCTTAAAAATACATTTAACCATGTGTATGTTCTTTTTTTTAAAGTATTTGCTTATATCTCATCAGAACAGTGATATGCCAGATCTTTCAGTGCTCCAGACTGAAATACACTATGCCCTTGATTCTGTTTTACAAATAAAAAAAATAAAAGCATTTGGAAGCAAAAGCAATTTCTGTTTGCTTTTCTGCAAAGAATTTGTATTTACAAGAACAGTTGAAAAAACTCTGCTTTCTAGTACTGCCAAGCCCTCCAAGTCTCTAAATTTAAGCACTATTTGCATTCATTTGGTGACAAACAGGCCCTAAAACTTTGACATCTGCACAAGCAGGAAGCCATCCAACTGCAGCAGGCTGGAGTAATTATAATATTTATGCATTTATAATACCAAAGCTCTGCTCATAATCAGATATAAGACAGTAAGACTCCGATATGTTGCTTTAGTCTCAAAAATACCTGATTCATTAGACATCTCCAGAACTTCAGAAGTACTGTGACCACACAAATTTCAGCACAGATCAGAAACCACTTGCTTTCATTCAAAGATGGTCAAATAAGAGATACCGCTCTTTTCTTTTTTGTAATGACAGGGCAGAATTAGAACTCCTATTGAGCAAATATAATCCTGGAGATTTGGTTTATTAACATTATCCTGAGAGGATAAAAATCACAGTTTGCACTTCTCAAGCACGTGCCCTGACTACTGGACTAGGAACTATTCTTTCTGGAACTCTTTTGCAAGGAACACCGTAAGGATATGAACACAAATGACTGAGAGGTCCATGGCTACTTTGGTAATGCCAATGATACAAGTAGGATAGAGAAGTAGACAGAATGCCACTATGCTGCCTGGATGCTTTTTTATATAGTTACTCTGGTTTCTTTTCTTTAAATGATCAAGCCCTTCACACACTTTATCAGTATAGTATCTTCACTATCTACCCTATTCCTATGTGAATGGTCTAGTTCTACTAAAATAAAAATATAACACACAGTAAAAGGCTTTACCCTGCTTTCACTGTATGAGAACAATTTCCACATGTAAACGAAGAATTAAATTTAGAAGTTGAAAAATATGGTGACACTAGTAGAGGGAATAAAAGGGAAAGAAAACACAAAACAGAGCTAGACTGACAAAATTCTGTCTAGCATGCAACTGTGATGGCTAAGCAGTAAGAATAATCTAAAGCTGATAAAAGTTATGTCTTTTTTATTTTCTAAGATTTAAAGAAAGTTCCAGGTAACATACCTCCAGATGTAGCTAAACTTGATTTGTCCAACAACAAAATCAGACAACTACGAGCCAAAGAGTTCGAAGATGTCAGTGAACTGAAGATATTAAATCTAAACAGCAATGGAATAACTTACATTGATCCTGGTAAGAATAATTTTAAATATTTATTAATAAGTGATTTCTGTTTTATTAATTATAAACTTTGATCATGTCTCTAATCAGATATAAATGTAGGGGAAAATGGATTTAAAAATCTAGAAGCCAAAAAAAAGTAATAACTGTATAATTATGAAAATATTTTCTGGTTGTAGATAATGCATGTTTTTCCTGTCAGAGATATGCATGTTTTTTTCTAAGCTATCTTTATAAGGTACCAATAACTATTTTTCTATTGACTAGCTGCTTTCTCAGGCCTCAACAACTTAGAGGAGCTGGATCTATCAAATAACAGCTTGCAGAATTTTGAATATGGAGTACTGGAAGATCTTTATTTTCTGAAAATACTGTGGCTGAGAGATAATCCTTGGAGATGTGATTACAACATTCATTATCTCTTTTACTGGCTGAAGCATCACTACAATGTTCACTACAATGGCCTAGAATGCAAAATGCCTGAGGAATATAAAGGATGGTCTGTTGGGAAATATGTTCGAAGTTATTACGAGGAGTGCCCAAAAGACAAGCTTCCCATTTATCCAGAAACTTTTGATCTGGACAAAGATGATGAGGAATGGGAACGACACAAAGAGCAAACAGTTCAGACAGTAAAGAAGCACGGTGTAATTGTCACCGTGATAGGCTAATAAGGGAACTCTTTTTTTTTTTTTTTTTTAGTACATTTAAATATCCGATACTCTGAAAAAGAAAAACATGCTGTTTACAATTTTTGCTAATTATACTGATTGTTTGTAAGACTATCTGCCTGCAAAGATTTCTGTGTATTGCAGATAATAACTACGGAATGGCATTAGTTATCCAGCATCCTTAATCCAGTAATTGTTTCTGATGATTTGTTCTGGACACTCTTGTGAAATATTTTTGGTAAATATTTGAAACTATACAGCAGGAATTGATAGACACAAATGTACATAACGTGGTGGGGAGGAGCTGTCCTATGTATGAACACATCTCATCTGTTCACACAGATGCAGGATTGTGACTAAGACACATTTTTCTTGAATGTATTGACAGTTCTCTGTATCTATCAGTTTCCTGAAATATTCCCAGAAGGCATTTCTAAGATTTTTGTATTGACTTTCTCTTGTTTTATTGTATACCAAAAAAACCAAACTGAGGACTAACCTTAAATACAGTTCTAGAAAAACAGGAATGGCAGTTGTGATACTGATTAGGATTCAAACACAGAAGGTGGGTTCTACTTGCTGATTTATCAGTGTTCCTGCTCACTTTTGAGTGAATAACTCAGCCTCTGCCTCTTCTGTACCAGAGTTGCCTTAAAGCCCTGAGTAGCCAAGATATGGTTGGTTCCCAAGATCCAGCTCCACATGCTCATAATTGCCTTGTCTGGTTTCTGAGGTAGGCAAAGCTGAAATCTTTCCAGGAAGAATTTTAGGTTGTCGTATCAGTTTGACACAGATTACATGAATCACTTCCAGGTGACGAGGATGACGTGAAGGATGCTGTGGTCTGCATCCAACACTCCAGTGCCCATCCAGACTGAAGGTAAGTGTGCCTTTGAGAGCTCACTAGAAGTGTGGGACATTCTCAAAGTTCACCCTTCCCTTGGCTCATTTGTAAAATGCACATTACAGCACCTCCTTTTCACACAACTGTCCATGTTGTGTGAAACAACAAATCTATACATTGATTAAAACCTGTGATTACCCTAATACTACAATAACGGAGCTGAACAAAGGCCTCAGCTAGGTAGATGATATCTCTAAATATAAAATTCCTTGCTACATAATACACTTGGGACAGTAAGAAATGCATAAGTGCAGGGTAGATATTCAGGGCCAAAACTTTAAATTTCTCTTGGCTACCATGGAAGAAGTTCTGGAAAACTCCATGGAGAAAATTTGCTCCTTTAAAGATCTGCAGACAATTGCTGTCTTTTTGCATTCCTCTGGTGCCTTTGCCACAAGCACAAAAGGTCACACAGTTTGTTTTTCAAGTGCAATACAAAGCACTCAGTGCTTTTGTGCTAACATGAAACAAAAGAACAACATAAAGGAAAAATTCAGGAGTTATTATGGATGGTAGGAATGCCAAAGAATCTCAAAGCAAACACATCTGATTATTAACTGCATTCCTTCATGTCCTCCTTTATTCAGATTAAGAATATATTTAATGGTGCTTTACTGATAAAACTGAATAATTTATCCATTTCTTCCACAACATCTTTCAAAAACTTTATAGCAAAAATACAACAGTATCTGACTCATCCCTGTTCCTGGAAATATCTTAAGTATTATCTCAGCTATTAAAGGTTAATCCTGGTAAGATGAAACAGAGAGGAAAATCTCATTTGGCCAGCTATATTCACTACATGGGGTATATTCTGGAAACTTGAAAGTGCTGAAAGTAAAAATAAAAAATCTGGCAAAAGCAGTAGCTGGCATTAAGTGAAGTTGTCCTCCTCCTCTCAGATTCTGGAGGATTATTTCAGTAGAGAAGTACTGGGATTGATTGAAAAGGACAGACAATGAAACCACAGCAGAACATCTGTTATTGGCAGCACAGTCAATGGAGAAAAGCTGAGTAGGAAAAAATACATTTATAAACCATATTAAGTTAATTTCTGCAAAGAGTCAGTATTTGGAAAAAAAGTACTAGCTTAAGGTAGGCTAAAGTCTGTGTAGAAAAGGCAATCTAGGAAAGGAATACAGGATAAAATCTGTGTGAGAGACCTGTGATCTCTGTGGTCAGCAAAAGGTACCAAGTGGAAAAGCAGTGGAGTAAGACAGAGGACCAAAAGCAGTGGCCTAACTGCTGTTGTTCAAAGACCCTGGGGATTCCCAAACAGATCACGAATGACCCTCTTGGGACCAAGGTTAAAACCTGTGGTACACAGTGATAAATAGGACAATTGTTCAGCAGAAGCCACAGTTAGGGGAGGGGTGTGATCATTCAGGGTTCTCAGACACTGGCACCAGAAAGTGCTGCATCTGCCGAGGTTCATGAGCTGAACACCCTGCCTGTATCTAACAGCACAAGACATTTGGTGACAGCTGTTAAGTGTGAAATCTATGAGGGAGGGACATATCAACAACTACCCTGCAAATAAAAGTTTCCATGTGAACTTATGAAATCAGTGTCAGCTCCAAAGCTCCATGAAAGAGCGGATCTGATTAGGCACCTGGAATCAACAAATGGAAAGACTTCTAGCAGTGAAGAGCAGAACGGCCTGAAGTTTTGAATGCTGGAATTCTCCTTGCTACTATTTTCCTCAGATGGCCTCCGAAGCTTTCAAGGAGTAGCTGGAAGTTCTATTCTTTTAACTACAATGCACTATAATTTTATTTCTTACTGTCTAAAGTCATTGTACATTTCAGTTTTTTCAATGATACAAGAGAATTGTTATAAAATAGATATAGAACTATTCAAGTGGTGGTTTAGTTCCCTATAATTAAAAACAACTGTGTGTGCTTTGGGAAGCTCTCCCTAAAAACCTAGCTGGAACCTGTTAGAGTTTTCTGCATGTTGGCATTTGCAGACACCCACAGTGAGGATTTGGCAGAATAGACAGCAATTGCAACTGCAAATAATATAAGAAAACAACAATGGAAATATGAGATTGGAGAAAGGGTAATATAGGTTAGCATGTTCTCCTGACAGTGACTAGTAGCAAATTCTTTGAGAAAAGACTTTATGAATAGGAAAAGCATAAAGGAGTTATGAAGATGATGCAGAAGAAAGAAGAACAAATAAAAAGAGAATATCATATTTGAAAAACACATATATGGGGGAAATGACTAACAATTAATAAAAGCTTCAGCATTATGGGGTTAACTGGTATTTCTCTGAGCTTCTCAAAAATGTACTGTAAAGTACACCCTCCATCAAATACCACAGTCACAAACCACAATTTAATGCTGACATCTCTATGTTTCTGTACTATTCACCAAAGTCCCACAAGCACTTCCACATCTAAAAGAAAATCATGGGCATTCCTCTTCCTTTATATGCTCTTTGAGTCTCTCCTTTCAGTAATTTTTCTCTTGATTCTCCTTCTTTCTCTGTCCATATCCAGGAAATAATTGCATGGTAGAATTGCATGAAGACAATTGCCTTGCCTTCCTGATATGCAGTACATGTACCAGGAGTGCTGTCTTAAGGGATAAACCACAGTGTGCCCTTCTCTCTGCACAGCCACATGAAACATAGAAAAGATTATTTTGCACCACATTTTGCCATGACAGAGTGCAGGAAAAATGAATAGATCTGTCAATACTATGACCACTACTGGAACTAAAACACTTCAAAAAGCTTCTGAGGAAATTTTAGCTCCTGCACTATGAATATGAGCAGCAGCATTTAGATGAAGTTCCCAGTCACACATGGAAGGCAAATGATTCTCTAAGATCACTGAGTAGGTGGAGAAATACCACAGACAGCTGAGCTATAATCCATGCATCTCATACAGTGATTTTTCTTTGGCACAGTAACACATCAATTTGCCAAAAAGCCTGAGCTGGAATCATATTAACACTCGCATGCAGATATTAGACAATGACTATTATTTCATGAATACACCACAGATCAAGGTTAGAGTACACAAAAACAATTTTTTAAAATTGCAGATAATTATTTACAAAAAAAAATTAATATGCTTAGCCAGCTGGACATACCTAAACCACAGTTAATATAATTTGCTGCTTTAACACTAACAATAAATCTATGTTGCCAAAATCTGTGAAATTTTTGATTCATTTGAAAAGATGAGGTCAGAACTGTAGCTTGGGGAAGTTCAGATGGAAAGGTTCATCACATCTGTAGCCTATAACTGAACAGACAGTTCAACTCAGTTTGTTAGCTGAAAAAATGTCGAAGAGAATATCAATATGATTTTCAATCACTAAAAAAAGATAGAAAAATAGTTTTGCAGCAATCTTAAACTATCCACAAGATCTTCAAAAGAATGGCACAAATAGGCTGTATGTTAAATATCAGTGAGTTTTAGCATAAAAACATATGCAATTAATCTAAATAGAAATAGTACACTGATTTATATGTGTTTCATGCTTAAAAAGAATTACTGTGTTTCTTCTTCTCGTAACTTCAAAGTTACAAGAAAAAGCTTTATAAGTCAATGTTTTCTAAAAGCCCCTGTAGACTGTCACATATGACTCATCAAAATTTGTTTAAAATAGCACTGAGTAGATGCAAGTGGACATAATCCTTGATTTTGAGCCTACAGAAAACGTTAATTATCAACAAAAATGGAAAATGTATTGTGTATAGGTACACAAATTGAATTTGTCTTTGATATGTAAGAGAAATGGAAATGGATGGCAACCAACATACTGATGTTCAAATAAATATAATCAACACTAGATACGAATCAGTTAAATAATGTGACAAAAAAGGCAGTTTGTCTATAAAATTCTATCACAACTGTTCTTTATATGTTTTTTAGATTTAAACACAACAAACATTATTATGTTTTTAGTTTTGTACACAAATACATAAAGAAAACAAAATCATAGAAGGATTTAACATTTCTAAGTACATCACCCATAAAGGAGGTAATGTAGCTGGGTATGATTTATTTTGGCTTGCTTGCTTTATTAGCTGTCAAAGTTAGTTATGATATTGGATTAAATTCTTTCACTAAACAAGAATGCTAATATCATTGAGAATGTTATTTTATCCTGTGATTTAAAAGCCAAGGCCATGATCAAATATACTTTTTATTCTTGGCCAATTGTTTCCATCACCAATCTAGAGAGCAAATTGTTCTCACCCAAAATTACATGGTCACTTTCTAAAACAAAACAGATCACACTGAAATTGTTATGGGCTGCATCAACAATTTCAATCATGTCTTCAATCTGCTTGAATAATACATGCATTATAGTCTCAAAACATCAAAATACACTATTTCATTTTGAAAAAAAAAAATTTCCTTTTCTTTTTTATGCATTTGCATTCAATTAAAGTGTAGGCTAGAAAACAATCAATCAGTAACATTCTCCTGCTACAGAAATACTGAAGTAAAACTGTGCCAGGAACCAAAAACATTTCTTGTTATCTTGCCTAGTGGTACCAGAAGAGCTTTTTCTCACGAAAACACCAGCAAGATGTTTTCCCACTCTTCATGATAAAATGGCTGAGTAACAGTTAGGATTCAGGTGATTCCTAAGGAGTCGATACACCTTCACAGTTAGCACTGAACCTCTCACACTGATTATAGAGGCTTTTAGTTTTCCTGCCTACTTCTCTGCTCCGTGGAGCATACAACCACATTGAAAAAAAGATTACTGACCTGAAACTATTGCAAAATGCTGTCACGAAGGGAATTAACCCCTGATCACACAGTCACATGTACTTCCATACATAGTATCAGCAAGGACAAAGATGACTTTTTACATCCAGAGGGATTCTGTTTTGGCAGTAGAACCAATTACCAACCCCACCATGTCAAACATGAACCTGCAATGTGCCCTTGCCACAAAGAAGGTGGATGGTATCGTGGGCTGCAGTAGGAGGAGTGTTACCAAGGGATCCAGAAAGGTCATCTTTCCCCTCAGCACTAGTGAGGCCACACCTGGAGTACTGTGTCCAATTCTGGGCTTCCTGGTACATGAGAGGCATGGACAGAGTGGAGAGAGTCCAATGGGGGGCAAAAATATGACTAAGGAACTGGAGAGTATTTCCTATAAGGAAAGGCTGAGAGAGCCTGTTCAGTCAGAGAAGGCTCAGGGGGCTCGTACCAACATGTAAAAATACATGATGGATGGATGCAAGGATGGAGCCAGGCTCTTCCAGTGGGGCCAAGTGACAGGGGAGAAAAAAGACAACCAGCACACACTGGAAAACAGGAGGTGCCATCTAAACACCAGGGAACACTTTTATACCATGAGACTGACTGAGCACAGATTGGAGTCTCTGTCCTTGAGAGAAAACTGTCTGGCCACGGTCCTGGGCAACTAATTCTAGGTGTGCCTGCTTGAGCCAGGAGTTGGACCTGTTACCTCCAGAGATCCCTGCCAACCCCAACCATTCTGTGATTCTGTGATAATTATCTCGGGAGAATTGGATTCTGTCGTTCTGTTATATTAAAGCACATGTTTTCAATCCAATCTTATTTGTCACATGACAGCATTTCAAACATAATATAAACCATTCTGTGGCATCCTAGCAATGTTCAGTCATATGGATATGGCTGGGCCTGAAGACTGGAATGAAGGAAGGAGGGCTGCAGCTAAAGTAGTTTTACAGATCTCATCCTCACATTGTGTCATTATGGCTGGACATACAGAGAAAAATGCAGGCAACAAAATGAGACAATGGCGAAGCATGGAGTGAAGACAGTTTGAAGAGAGAATTACAATTAAAAAGAATAGGAAGTAATACTTACTGATACTTTAAAGCTAGGCCAGTGAAGAGAATAGCAACCTCAAAGATTCACACATAACACATATGGATGCCATTTCTGCATAATATCTACTGCATGTTTACATGCTAAAATGTCCCATATCCATAACCATGGAGTACTGAATTACTACTTCATATGCTGAAATATAAATATCTGATATGCAACACTTGAAATGTGCAGTTCTAAGTATGAAGACGAAACCAGAAAGGAACACATTTAATAAAATCCCATGTCACTTTTGCTAAAGCAACTTTTATATAAGAAAAGTTTTATGCTTGTAATGTAATTATTTTCATAACTGTACAATAACACATCAATGACAACAGTTTAAACTTGGTATGGTAATTGGCTGATAGCAAAAAAAAAACCAAAACAACACCACTTTATAATTTTATTCCATATCCTGTCACTGAAGAGAATTTTTTCTTAATAATATACATTTTCAAAGAATTTTCACTTAAGATATGTGTGTTAATAGTAAGATGTCATCGTGAAAACAGAACAAAAATTCCACAGTGGTTTATAGAAGAGTATTCCCATATTAGCTATGCAAATTTCCATACAATAATGCATACAATAAAACCTGGTTTTCATTACAGCAGTATATTAAGTATGATTTGAAATATGCTCCAGAAAAATGATTGCATACTCTGTACAGGGGTCATTTAAACTGTACAGTCACAAGAGAAATTTTGAGACAAATAGAAGCTTTGAGACTCAAACGAGTGTTGGATGCAGAAGCAATACACATAAAGCCTTTCTAAAAGTAAAAAAATAATTGCAAATTTTGTTTCACTTCTGGTAATCAACATAGCTAAGAAGTGAAGAAAGAGTGACCAGCTGTCTAAGTGTAGAGTGCATGGATTACTGAAGTGTAGATTACCTTGGTTATACTGAAACATGCTTTATAATAAACGAGTCACTAAAAATAGTTAAAATCAGAAAGGGGTGTTCTTTAAGAGAAACTTTTTATTCTGATTTATATTCTGTGTAGTTCTACTGAAATGGACTGAAAAACATATCAACTAGAACCCACTTTTATCACAGAGATCAAGCTCAATTGAAAGAAACATGAACAAATCAAGAGTATTCTACCGAGATTTAAAAAGATTTTCTGCTTCAACCTATAGAAACTATCAAAAGGCCATAATACATTGGCTAGAAAATTACAAATCAGGAAAAGGAAAAGGAAAATAGCTGATAATATGTCTTTTCCCACTTTTAAGCACATAGGTAATACATTCAGGTAATTTGCCTGCTCCCAAAATATGCTGCTGTCCAACAAACTGTCTCTGTTGACTTCATATAAACTACTCAAAACAACTTAAAAAATCGAGTTTTCCAGCTTTATGTTCTTATTCTGGAACCTTGGGAGCTTGCTATAGCCATACACACTTTAAAGATATTTAGGTGGTTCAGAATGTAGTTGGGGACTTACAAAGATTTTTTAAGGTGCAGAAATGTGTAGGTCCTCTTCAATAGCAAATTCTTCCTGCACATCCCTTCAAAGACTTGCATCCATGATCATTATAGCTGGATCCATCACAGACTTCTCTAACCAAAAGTCTGTTTAATTTGGACATGTGGATTATTTCCTTAACTTCAAAACTCAACCTAATTTAAAACTCAGTGTCAAGACCACAGCAGCCACATCCAATGCACAGCAATCATTTTCTGTCAATAACCCAACATCAGGGTACTGTGGTACCACTGACTTTTTTAGGAAACTATAATTTCCAAAGCAAATGGTTTCCAGCTGGCCCTGAGGACAGGTCTTGTCCAGCTGTAAATACAAACTGGCAGATATTTTTTTTCTGCACAAGAGCACAATAGAAAGCTGCAATAAATGATAGCATACTAATAATTATATTGACTAAATACCCTGTGATTTTGAAATGATCCACCACCAAATATATTCCACAGTGCCAGAGACAAGATCCCTATCATAGGTTCTAGAACTTTGAGAAGTCCAGACATGTTTTATTTTCCACAGTCTTGCTCAGAGCAAACATAGATTTGGCCTGGAGGAGACAACACCCAGTGACAATCTCCTGGGGAAGGAGATTGTATCTACATACTGGATTCACCAAGAAGAGAACATTAAGATTCACAGAGGGAGAGAAAGACAGAGAGAAAGGAAGAGCAAAAGGAAGAGATAAAGGAAGAAAAAAAGGAAGAGAGAAAGAGTTCTGTCTTTCTGCAGCAGATTGTTAGGTGCTCAGCTAGAGCAAATCTCTGTCAGTCTTCTAAACAGAAGAGCTCTTTCTGCAATTCCCATGCTGAATAAAATAGTGACAGCCCAAGAAAAAGAAACCAGGTGACAGCCACACAGATTTGTAATTCTCTTTGGATCAAGGGAGATGTAATCTTTTCAAATACAAAAGGGAAACATTTCAGTAGGTTTCCTGCTTTTCTGTAATGATTTTTGTTCCCTCTGTACTTTACACATAAATAAAGCTATTTTTTCCAGCTTGCCCCAAAGTTCCACAGCCCTAGCTTCCAGCCCACAAAGGTATTAATTTGCATGATTTATCCCACACAGACAAAATACTTGCAAAAATACTTTCAGCACAGCTGGCTCAGCCTGTTCTCTTTAGTGTGTCCTGAAGGAGACCCTACAGAAGGTGCTCCCCAGCCCTGAATGCTTCCATGCACCCCTCTCCAAAACCCTGCACTATTGCTGTTGTCCTCTGGTTGATACCAGTTCCCAACCCTCTGTATCCTAAACATTTATTTGCTCTTTATTAGCAATGTGATTTCTTCTGACCTATTAGGCTTATTATGTATTATAATAATTGATGGTTTGATTCTGCATTTTAAAATTAATCGATGGCATCTCATCTTCCCCATATTATCAAGATATCAAAAAAATACTGGCAGGGGGCTCATGCACTGCTTGAACTTTAGGCTGGAGGCTTATCTGGTCTAGCATTGCCCAAGATATCTCAGGGCATGTTGAATTACACCAGATACCTGTCTTTAGTTGACTTTTTGCACCAAAAATGTCTACAGAAGTGTACACAATACAAACATCATCATCAAACATACACAATTAAAAAATGACTCAGTTATATGCAGTCTAATCTAATTATGGAAGTCAAACCAATCATTGCAACTGCTATTAAGAATGAAAAGAATTTAAGACTATTATTCCCTAAGAATGCCCTGATACTCTCCAGAAACAGGATATCTTTATTGAACTCAATCTGGTCAGACTAAAATTTTAAGTATTTTAATATACCAGCCTGCCTTCTGGCTTTTTTGTCTTTTTTGTTTTGATCTTTACTCTACCTCCACCTCTCATCCTGCACTCCCTCTTAACTGAAGCTAGGACTCCAAGTCTGTGATCCCTCCTGTTTTATCCCTATCACTGTACTTTTCACCTCCCAGAAAAAGCATTCCAATTCATTTCACCCTGTACTTCTGACACACATACATTCCATTTCCCTAACACCTCCCAAGCCAGTTTTGCATCAGCATCACTGCTCTTCAGAGAAGAGTACCAGCACCATCTGTCCTAGCACCGAGTACAGGGACATGCCTCTCCTGGCACTCGTGACAACAAGTTGCCACAGCTCAACTAATGAATGGCATCCTGCAAAAACACAGCTACATAAATTTTTGGACCAAGCATATTTAATTTATACATCATAATTTTCTATTATATAATATGTATTTTTTGTTATGCAGAGCAGCTACATAGACTTACATGTCTTTTTTTCCTTGTGAATCTGCACCCACATGTTCCACTTCTGTATAATAACTCTTAATATTTGGACATCATAATGGTCTTATGTTAGAGCCATCTTCCACTTTGGCTTTTTCTTTGTCTTCTAAAAATGTAAGTGGATCTTCTGGACGTGCAATAAATACATCACAAAGCAGCACCTGCAAAAAGAAACTGCAGATTAACACATTGGTAACAAAGTAGCATCTAGTTATGAAACTGTTAAAATAAACAGATATTTACCAGCATCTTTTAAAATACTGCAAAAAAGGCACTTCTTTTTATCACTTGCCTTCCCTTTCATTCAATTTTTAAAGGTAATAGTGCATGTATCATCATATTTCGATGGCTAGACTTCAAAGCACTGGTTTTAGGATAGTAATAAAATATGTGGCATTTCTTTAACAATTCCTACTAAGAATTTCATTGCTTTTAATGTGCATTAAAGAAAAAAATATATAGAAGATTAGATAATTTTACTTACTTAATGAAAACCAGAATTTAATACAAGTTTAATACTGCGTAGTAAAGAGTATGTTGAATGGGAAGCTGGGCAAAAAATTGAAACAGCATTGGAAACAAAATGCAGCTTAAAAAATATTTGCTTTTCACGATTGTTTTAGCACACAACTTTGCATTATCTTTTAGTAATAATGCACAATAACCAATGAATCATTTTTCTCATTTGTCCTTTAGCTGAAGACAGCTAAAGGAATGGATCATTTCCTTTTGGACTTCAAGCTCACATACAACAAGAAAATCCGAAGTATATTGATTGTTTAAAGTATATGGACAAACTGCAGTTATTTAAGTGAATATTTAAAGGAAACTATAAACAAGAAGTTTTTGTGCCTGGCATTTCAGAACATGACATGCAATACTACTTGCCTTCCATGACATGGCCTCTTGCTATTACCAAATTAATTTGGAGCTTGTGCTTGAATCCTTTTCATGGTGGGAGAACAGAAGTTGTGGATGCCCCACTATGGGAAGTGTTCAAAATCAGACTGGATGGGATGCTGAGCAAACTGATGGAGTGAAAGGTGTTCTGGCCCACAGCGAGGTGGTTGGACTAGATGACCTTTGAAGGTTTCTTCCAAGCCAAACCATTCTGTGATTCTGTGCACCTAAGCTAAGGCCAATATGAAAAGGTGAAGAAAATTATTCATTTGTGCACAGGCAAAGTGACACTGTCTTCGGTTCAGACACCTTGAATATTTACAATGCTAACCAACACACTGATTCCAGCTTTAGCATCTCTTCAATGTTCTCAACAAAAATGTCATTTGCAAGGTATATCTTGATCGTTGACTACATTAAGAAAGTATTATAAATCCATCACTTATCATTGTAGTTCATGACATGTAATATCTTTTTAAATAAAGGACAGTTAAACGGCTTTCATCACAAATTTTCCTATAGACAGATTTCCCAAAGCCAATCCCAGTGTTGGTCAGCTACTCCCTCTGGTGGATTAAACCAGGAGGTGTCTGCCATATCTATGCCATTTTTTAATTCAAGTTTTTTTGCCTTTATTTTTCCCCTTTTTCAAACACCCACAGACAACTTCTTCTCCTTTTGACGTTCTGAAAGGTCTCCAACACAAGAAATCCAAACTATATAGCCATAGCCTGGATTGCAATTCCTCTGTTTAACATTTTAGAATCTTAATTACTTAATTAAGGAAGGAATTGTAACACCTGGTCTTGCACCCCTCATTCAGGTACTCTTCAATGTTGCTTGGACCACATGTAAAACTGTAAACAAATATATTTATTATGCCAAACAATTATGCCTGTACAAGTCTGGCTATTTTTATCAGACAAGGCTGTCCACAATGTGGAGTCCATCATCAATGTTTCTCACCCATTCTTCTTCCTACCAATTTAGCCATTTACACACTTAATGGCAAAATTAATTTGGGTCACACAGCAGAAAATAAAAAAGCTCTGTATCCATATTTAATTCTAACATTTTAAGAACACAGCTACTAACAACAGTGAAAGCTGTCATACACAGAGTGTTTGCAGGATTACAGTTTGGCTGACTTTTAATGAATACTGTTTAAAAGTAACTTTGGATGAGAACTGAGAGAGAAATCAGGCAGGAAGGAAATGCTCAGATGCAGCAGGGAATCTTAAATTATTTGGACAAGATTACTTGGACTCCAATTGTGTTTGGACCATGTCCAAACCACAACCTCCTCAGAAAAAGACTTAAGCAAATGGCTATCTCAGAACTCTATATCCTTAATTTTGAGAATATGTGTATAGATGTTCAAAGGTCTCATCTTGGCTTTGATGCTCCTTAACACAAGGACCAGTATCATCTCATTTATCTTCACACCATGCATACTGTAACATCCTAAAGAAATTAAAATATAATAAAATTAAATGAGAAACATGGCTGGATGTCAGCAAGCACCAACCTCTAAGAAACAACAACAACAAAAAAATAAAAGATCTTACACAAGGTAATTTTTAACTGGTTCTTTCAAGAATCTCACTTTAATCTTATTCATACCTCTTTCATTTTTAGTTCATTAACTTTATGACACTGCTGCTATAATGCTGTATATAGCTACCATAGCTATAACTTTAGCTTGGAAAGGTAGACATGAGCTATTTTTGAAGTACTGAATCAAGAACTGCACCTCATGCAGATACAGCTTATATTTTATTTTTCTGTGCTTATAAAACAAAGAATGATCTAGAGACAGACTCTCAGGAGAGGTATTCAATCTGCATGGTAGTACTGCTTTTAATTGGCTTGAGATTTCCTTATTAATGTTTCCATGGAAATCTTGGCTGTAATAGCTGCTTGCAAATGAGTTCTATTTTGGTAACTTAAAAGTATCAGGATGTTCCTTAGTCTTGTACTTGTGCATTGTGCTTTTCTTTGTTTGAAGGAAACTGAAAAACAGCTGCTGCAGATTTGGAAATACGCAGAGATGAACGTGTCAAACGAGGAGGAAACCAACGAAATACAGAAGAATACGTTAAGAATCCCAAGGGCAGACCCACCAACTCTGTTTCCCCCACAGTCCTTCATGTTGTGCCAGTCTCTAACATTACATGGAAGTTTATTTACTCCTGTGCCAACAAAAATACCTAATCCACCAGTACCTGAAGTGTGGTCCAACATCACCTTTATCTTTGACGGGCCATTAAAAACCACAATTTGCACCCACAGCACTCAAAGAGAAGGGAATTATCTGTTTGAAACCTAGAGGTGCTTCTGTAATTAACACTGAAGAACTTAAGCACATCAAGGAAGGTGCCAGTGCAGTTCACTGGGTCTGCCTTAATTTCAATCCTCTTTTAATATGTTTCATGGCTGGGCTTCGCAAACGAAGATTTGAGAAGGGCTCTACCCACGCTTGCTACAAGCGCGCTGATGGCTAAAGAGGCCAATGCGAGATAGACAAGTCCGGTTGCAAAAGGCACAGCAGAAACACTCCCCGGGTGAGATCGACAAGACGCGATTCTTTCTGCATTGTCTTTTCTCCTCGAGAGTGATCCTGTGTGTGTTCTCAAAAAAAAAAAAAAAGTTTAAACACGTATTAAAAAGCAAAACGACCTTGCTCCATCTTGTTTCTACTTTTAAAGTTTTCATAAATTGTTCGAGGCAGGCTAGTGACAAACGAAGCAGAACAAAAACCAGGCCAGCAGCGGGCAGTGTTAAGGGGTGTGAGATGCTCTGGCCAGAGCTGAGGGTCACAACCAGGGCTCTGCTGAGGGGCCAAGGGGACCTTCCATGGGGAAGGCGGGGCGGGCACCTCCCTCCCACGGATGTTACCGTGGGAATTAGTGGTCCCGCCGGCTCCATGGGGACCAGGCTGGACAACCAGCGGGTTGTGGGGTCCAGAGGCGGCGGAGGGGACTGACTGTCCCACCTCTGGGACGATGTGCGCCCGCGGGGGCTGCCAGGGCACAGGACCGCCCTCGCCTCAGGCCGGCCGGGGGCGCGGGCGATTCCTTCCTCTGAAACAAAAGGTGCACCGCATCGTTGTGAGGGCCGAGCCTCCCCCTAGCCCCGCACACGGACCTGCCGGCTCAGCATCCCCCAGGCCGCCCGGAGTCAAAAACGGGCAGATCCAGGGCACATCGCCCGCCTGCCCGGGGGAAGGGGGGCGGCGGAGCGGCGCCGGATGGGGAGGTGTCTTCCGCGGGCGGCGCAGCCGCGGCCGGGGCGATGGGGGAGCCGCGGGGCGCGGCGCTGAGGGCGGCGGCGGCGGCCGCGCTGCTCGGGGCCGGCGCCTGCTACTGCCTGTGGCGGCTGACGGCGGGCGGGCAGCGGGGGCGGCGGGCCGGGGCCGCCCGGGGGCCGCCGGCAGGTGAGGGGCAGGTGAGGGGCAGGTGAGGGGCAGGGCGGGCGGTCCCTCCTCCCCGCGGTGTGCGGAGCGGGCGGTGGAGGCTCCGCGGGGCCCGGGGGGTTCCCAGCCCGCGGCCGCGGCTCGGGGGCGGTGACAGAAGAAGCGCCCTGCGAGGGGCGGTGCCTCAGGGCCGCTCGCCGGCCCTCCGAGAGCCGTGCGGCGCTTTGGAGGACTCTGGAGCGTGGTTTTTGTTGTTGTTGTTTGGTTGGGTTTTTTTTGTTTGTTTCTTTGGGGTTTTTTTGTTTTGTTTTTTTTTTAAAAAAAGCCTAATTTGTGTTGGTTTTTGTTTGGTTGTTTTTTTTTTTCCAAGTCCCCTAAAGCGTGTGTCTGATGGCTGTGTTTACTTAATGGACTGATTTGCTGTTATGTTATTAAAGTTACTTGTGTTCCCCCTATAATTCAAAGCTGCTGCTGCTGCTTCTTTTGAGAACACACACAGGATCACCTCGAGGAGAAAAGACAACGCAGAAAGAATCGCGTCTTGTCGATCTCACCCGGGGAGTGTTTCTGCTGTGCCTTTTGCAACCGGACTTGTCTATCTCACATTGGCCTTTTTAGCCATCAGCGCGCTTGCAGCAAGCGTGGGTAGAGCCCTTCCCAAATCTTCATTTGTGAAGCCTAGCCATGATGATAAGTCAAAGCTAAACAAAGTGTTTAGATGAGGATGAGAGTGAAAAACGATTTTGTTTTTGAAGTGAGCTCTTGGATTATCATCATCAACGTTGATTTTTTTTTTTTTTTTAAATCTCCAAAGAATACTGTGGTGTTTGCCTGGTGAGATGGTGGCAGCAGATCTGTGGAATTTGAAGGACCGATTAGCTTCTTCGGAGCCATCTCAAGCCAGCTATGACTAGTCCAGCAGTCAATAGATAGGGTCTCCAGGCTCTTCACCTTAGCTAAATAGTTCAGACTCCAATCTAGTGAAAATGGCCTTTGATGGCATTTGTGTCGCCCTTTAATGAAAGCCAAGTGCTCCAAAACATCTTCCTGACTCAGAACCAGCCTTCCTCAGTTGTTTAAGTGATGCCACAACCATCAGCGTTCTTAACATTGCGGCTGTTGCTTTGTCAAAGGACCTCAGGGGCTACTAGCAAAATGTCATTATTATAATTTCTAGAAGTAGTAGTCTGCAAACCAGAAGTTATGTTTTCCTACAGTGCCCAGACAGATTTCCACATTTCATTTCACAGGCCACAAGGAAAACAAAAAACCAAACATGTTTGGTGAATATTCCTAATAATTTTGAATGGGAGGTTTGCTGTTCATTAATCAGAGAGTAATGTACCTCAGGCTCTAATTCTGTGTTCCTTTTATTCTCTATTTTGAAAAGAGGTAATTAGAGGACTCAGGGAAAAAGGATGGAAAGCTTGCTGTTGTAAAACACAGTCTTTTTACCATGACATACTGCTTGGCTACAATCAAACCTATAACAATGTGTCCTGCAACTGAGAGCTAAATTTCAGCTTTGTAAAAAATGCTAAGTGGTAACTAAGTGAAATGTCTCAAACTTGGTGTCAAGTATTTAATTTTTGAACACTGACAGACAGCAGTCCCCCAGGGTCAACCCATGGCATGGACGCGGATGCTCTACAGAAACTGATTCATTTGCTCCAGGCCACAGATGATCCATTAATTCAAGAGCAAGCTTTAATCACTCTCAGCAACAGTGCTGCCTTCTCTGTAAATCAAGTAAGTATTGTTCTGCTGAAAACAATGTCCATTGCCAGCCAGTTTGGCAGATGAGAGGTGCTGTTTTGCTGAAGTGACACAGGACTGAAAGCTACGATAGCTTGTGCTCTAAAATCCATTTTGTGTCTATGCCTTAATTTCTGCTAGCCCAAATAATATAATTTACCAGCTTCACAGAATTCATCAAAGCATAATGTTTGGACAACCTAAAGTTCTTAAGAGTTCTCTATTTTGAAAGTGCTGTAAATATACTTTTTTTTTTTGCTTACAGTTATGTCATGTTAGTGAAAGGGTTGAATTGGAGGTTAAATGCTTTCTGTTTCACATCTGAAATTTACTGAGATAAACTAATTTTTTGTCCTCACAAAGTCTTACGCTGTTTACATATGTAATTTTCCAACTATCCAGGTATCTTCCAATCAATTGGACATAGGATGCAGAAAAACTTGGAGCTGGATACAGATTTTCGTGTCTTTTTAAAAGTTTAACCTCCAAGGTCCCACTCTTTTTTTGTATTTTATTTTGTCCTTTTCATATGGTACTTATGACAGTTGTCTATTTTGGCTTCTCAAAGTTTGTTTTCTTAATATAAATCTCAGAACAGAATGTAACTGAAGCCCAAGGCCCGTTGGCCCATTTTGCATTTTCTTGAAAACAGTATATTTTTTTTCAGTGACAGAGTCTAAGTAAGGAATATTAAAATAGTAATCAAATCAAGTGTAATGGAAAGGAAAAAGTTTCAGAACTTCTACTGTAATATGAAGCTGCATCTTGAAATTCTGTTCTGTTCGGTCAAGACTTTTGGGTACTGTGACTTGGCTCAGCTGTTCCATTAAGTCACTTTTTTTGATTCTTTATAATCTAAAATGCTATAAGCATGCTTTGCAGGCCAGATTTTAAAAGTGAAGGTGTTATGCCACTGTCTAGTAACATCAAATAATACTTTGTCCCTAAGCAGGACCAATCTTAATTTCAGGGGAGGCAATAAAACAGTATCTGCCAACTGTCTCTCTTTAAAACAGACCAGTCTGTTCTGGAAGTCTTCATTCACACATTTAATTTTTGTTAAAATGGAAACTTTGAGAAAGGCCTTCAGCATTTAATTGAAAGTTTTAAAAATCTTATTAAATATCTTTTATATTTCAGGATATAATCCGAAGTTTGGATGGCCTTTCTGTTATTGGAGGGATGCTCTCCGATTGCGTTCCCAAAGTTAAAGAAAAAGCACTAAATGCACTTAATAATTTGAGTATGAATATTAAAAATCAGGAAAAGATACAGGTAAGTTTCTTAAAAGGAAAAACCAAAGTAAACAAAGCACAGGAGACAGTACAGGACCTTCAGCAGGTTTGTTTAAGACAAGCCAGGATGCCAAAATGTTTTGATGAGAGGCATATGAGTCAGCAGATTGGATGATCTGTGCATCCCAAGAGTGAAAACGTAACTTAGAAATTAATTCCTTCACTGGCACTTACTTTTATTTTAAAAGGCAGGAAACGAGGCAGCTGGTGTTCAATTTTCACCAAATGTTATTAAACAGAGATTGTGCTGCTAAGTTTATAGTGGAATTATGTGAGGCAAGATGATTTCCAAACATCCCAAGAACAGCAGCAGTGGTTGTTTAATACAATGGATTGCAGACTGAACTTGGCAGGACTCAGGTGAGGACAAAACAGTAATTGAGCCCCTGGGTTTGTGTGAGATGAATCTTTCAAGTGATACTTTCATCTTTAAAGAGCAGTGTGTATACATGAACGACAAGTTCCACTGGTAAATATAGTAGGTGCCATGGAAATAAAAGGACTAAGCGTCAAGAAAAAAACCTACTTTTTGTCACTATCAGATTAATCAATTGATCAAGAAGTGTCCAGGCAGAGAGCTGAGGCAAATTTGAAGACTTTCACTGTATTTTTTTCAGCAGCTTGATAAAAAGGCAGCGTGATTGTATGTGGTAGTTTGCAGCATCTTTAGCAATGGACAACTTTTATTAAATAGTGCTTGCCAATATTTGTATGGGTAGAAAATAACTCCTTTGGTAAAGGCAAAGTAACTTTTTTCTTAGTTAGGACTCTGAGATTTATTGTATATTGTCATCCAAAAGAAAATTTAGTAAAAATAGTTGTTAATGTCAGTTGTCATCACTGTTCCTACAGAGTGCTCCAATAAATGAGCCACATGAAAAGATTTCATTCCAAGGCTTGTCCTTAGCTTGTTCTCAACATTATTAGTTACTATGAGTGATTTTTTTTAAGTAACTCCTTAAAGCAGCTGTGCCACTTCTGAGATAGAGTCAAAGCAATTTAGGTTTTCAGAGCAATTTATGCTTCAGAAAGTGAGCATAACTCTGTCTGCTTCTGTCAAGCCAATAGAATGTTTGAATACATTCAAAGCAAAAAAGTACCTTGTTTCCAAGATTCCTCACCGTGTTATGTTTTCAGCCAGCAACCTTCAGGAGGTATTTATGCAACTGTAGCTGGGCCACAGATATTATTTGTGAACAGAAAATATGCTTGTATCAAAAACTGTCTTCTCTGTCTCTCTTTCTCCTTTTCCCCAGGTATATATTACACAAGTTTGTAGGATCGTTGAGTCAGCTCCCCTCAACTCTGATCTGCAGGTAGCTGGACTCAGGCTGCTGACAAATATGTCTGTTACCAATGACTACCACCAAAAGATGATAAACTCAATTCCATGCTTTCTTCATTTGCTTTCAGAAGGAACTGAAAGGACACAGGTACTGAGTCATGTTATTGTTGCAAGCCATTTATGAAGCTGCTTTACTTGCCTCCTTTTTTACTGTTTTTGTAAAAGGGTTGGGCCTGTGCTAAGGAAAAACAAAACCAAATATTTATTAATGATAGCAGATGCAGATTTTATGCACTAAAATATGGATCTGTATTACTTTCACAATATAAATTCAAAAAGGGGGGAGGGAAGAGAATCTTGGTAGTGGAACCATTGGGCTTGAGCTCTACCAAAGCAGTGCAAGGTGTCCTGTGCCTTTGCTATAACAACTCCAGAATTCTCTCCTGCTCTAAATGTTGCTACTGTACCACAGAGCAAAGAGAATCTGCATGTGAAAGGGTTCACTGATGCATGAATCTCTCTAGGGAAACATGCTGAGCAGTGATCCTAAGTTATGGACTTCTGTTCCCTTGTGCCTATTACACCTCTTCCAACCCCAGTGACTGCAGTGGGAAATCGTGCTTACTTGTGAATTACTGTAATATTGAAACAAGAGCTTCAGTCAGGGACCAAACTCAGCATTTATTCAAGATGTTGTGGTACCATCAGTGTACGTGGTTGCTCTCTCAGATCAAAGCCAGTTTTCCAAAACAAAGATTTCCACTAAACATAGCACACCTATTTTACTTAAGTACAATAAGGAACTTGGCCTTTTCCCAGTGTTTAGTTCAACGGCTAGTGTCACAAGGTTCCAGAAAGTACAAAAGTATATTTGTATATGCTTCTGATAATTTTAAATATAGAACTTAACCTTTAACTTAGAAAGTCAACACTGACATTATTGATGCCTATTACTGCTGTACTTACTGTTTTGGAGCTTGTAATGAATTTGTATACTCCTCATTTCAGATTCAAGTTTTGAAAGTACTTGTGAACTTATCTGCAAACCCAGCCATAACAAGACATCTTCTCAGAGCTCAAGTAAGGTTCTTGCTGCTTCATTTTATTTTTAGAATATAAACACATGTACCTGTTTAGATATGTGCATGCACTAGAAGAATTTTAATGCATTAGAAATATATATGCAATTCCAGAGTAAAATTATAGGCAGTGCTTGGTTAAAAGCAGTAGTTAGAAGTGCACATTCTTTCACAGGCTGGCTTTCTTCCACAAGGTAGTATAATACAGATCCTGTACTTGCAGAGGGACAGGCACAGGGCCCTATGGCCTTGGAGACAGTGGACTGTAGTTCTGGTGCACCATTCCTGATAATCAGTGATAAGTTGCAGAAGCCTTTCCACCAAAGAGGTAGTACCAAGAACTTCAGTTTGTAATATGTATAAGGAACCCAAAACCTCATTTCCAGGCACACAGTCAGTATATAGATTGAAGACCAGGTGCAGACATCAAATAGAACCAGTACTGTAAATGATCTTTCTCAATAGCTGTTTCTACAACCAATACACAGTACCAAAACCAACCAAATTCCACTGAAATCCCCACCCCTTTACTCAAATGCAGTCATAAAGTTATTGTCTCTAAGTGAACTTTCCCTGTGCATCTACTTACATCTTCATGGAGAACTTTGGGACATTTGCTGTGCTGGCCTTGGCATACAGCTTTGTTTCAGTTCCATTCCCTCACACCACAACAAAGAGTCAGGGGTTGGAATGGTGCTGCATCCTCCCCCTCCCCAAAGGAACTTTCTTAAAACATGCAGTGGCCTTTATTTGTGAGCTGTCTGCCATCAGCAGAGCTAGTCTAGATATTACTGTCTTTTCATTATTCAAACAAGATCAGGGTAGCTAAATATTCAGCTCTGTTAAAAGTGCATCCTTTTCTCATTTATCAGAAGTGCTAACAAAAATATTTAGATCACTGCAGAGAACAAAATCAACATTACTGAGAAGGAAGGCAGACCCTCTCTTCCAAATGGGAATTTTCCAGCCAGCCACATTTTGGAGATTAAAAATACAAAATATTTATTAGGATGTTGATGCACAAGCCAGTCTTTTCTAAAGAGGAGATATGTGCTTACTGTGCAAGTTTGTGACATGCTTTCACAACATACAATTTTAGGTACAATTTTTCATTCATTTTCTAAAGTTAGATTTGGTTACATGTACTCACTGCTGATGATTAAGTATGGAATATTTCTTGAATATTCTAGGTGCCATCATTGCTGTTACTTTTTGACAGCAGTATAAACAGAGATATTCTGCTCAGAGCCCTGGCATTTGCAGCAAACTTGAAAAAGAACATGAACAATGAAGATGGCACCATAACTGAGGACCAATACAGTGAAGACTCAATTTTCTTTACACTTTGCAGGGACTCTGCCCCATTTGCTCAGAAACTGGCGTTTTTGCTGCATCACCCCGATACAGAAGTGAAAGAACAAGTTGTGAGAATATTAACACAGTAGTGTTGTATTCTAAAAACAGACTGACCTGACGAAAATATTTAGTCTTGGGAATGCTATGCTAAAAAAACCTGCAACAAGCAAACAATAAAACAATGACAAATAAACCCTGAATACTACCATATTACTAGGCACAAATCAGTTACTGCAAAAGAGTATTTAATATAGAGAGCATAACAGATTTTTTTTTTTACAAGCAAGAGAAAAGCAACAGCTTAATTAACTGCAGTGCAGTTAACCACAACTGTGCAAAGTTTCTACACTTGAACAAAAATTGAAAGGATTTTATTTTGCTTTAAAATTGTCACTTTAAGGAAAGCAGGCATATTTTTAAAAATATTTTATTAGGAGTCAAAGATTATCTGCAGCTGCAATTCAGTATTCTTATCTTTATAAAAAAAGTGTACAAGAGCAGTGTCATACACATTTTTACAAAAGCTTCCTGTTCTGTAGCAGCCCTTGAGCCTGCTTTCCTTGGAGAACTTTACTCCTTTTTTCTGCAACTGGAACATCATTGGAATAAGTGCTTCTGCTGAATTAGCCTCCATGAAGTTTAAAGTCATCAATCGAGCATTAATTCAAAATAAAGTGGAATACATACAAACACCACTGTAGAAGAACCTGAATAGAGTTTCATTGATGAACAGAAAACATATTGGAAAAGACTTCTAAAAACAGACTACTAAAAAACTTCCTAACACTTGCATTATAGAGAAAGTAAAAAAAGCATCAGATATAAGGGCTTGGAAACACCTTTTCCACTTTGTAACATTTTTAAGAGAACTGTATCACCTAAATGGTTACCAGGTGCTTCATCTTTCTAACTTAATATACCCACTCTGCTCTTAAAAAAACATCGCTGTCTTCTGTTTCTGTAATGCAATAGATGTTATGTTCAGAAGGTGACTTTGCAAATAGCTAGAACTGCAAGAAAAAGTTGACCTTGAAACTGCAACCTACCTGTGCCCTGATCAATACAGGGGTAAAGCTGCATGTATCTAATTTAACCACATAGGTAGTTTTAACTCACCAGGAATACAGTTAAAGCAGAAATAGAAGTTGGCATGATTCCCAATCAGAACTTGGACAATTGCTGCATTGACAGTGAACTTCCCTTTCTCCTTCCCACTCCTAAAACACTGTACAGTTTGTAATAAGTGAGTTACGTTACAATCACTTAACGTTTTGCGACTTTTTGTAGACTTAATGTGTTCTGCTGCTGAATTTAACAAAGAAAAATAAAAGCTAGGCCAGACACTAAGAATTTACTAATCCCACTCTTCTCTCCTGATGAGACCTTATGACTAGACTGTTATAGGTATAGCTGATATATATGTTTTCTTTAGCTGAGCAACAGAGATGTCCAGATGTCCCTTTCCATGTTCTCCAACCTAAAAATAAGTTTTTTAAACATGATCTTTTTGATAGAGTTGACCTCTTATCCTTTGCTTTGACAGCTGACAGAAACAAGTGACGTTTTCTAAAAATACATGAAAAGTCGTTACAGCATTGTCTCAGTTGTCTTTTTCTGGTCTAGAAAGACCTATTTTTAAATGCTTTCTTCATAGAACAATGCTCTTGAGGTGTTCTAAAACGATGCAAGACTCTCAAAAGTGCCATCATGTCTAATTTTTTTATTCCCTATCCCACACCCTGGATGGAATCTTATCAGCACCAAGCAAAACATAACTGTCCCCATTCTACCTAAAAATGTTGTAAATTAATAGATTCAAAATAAAATATGTCTCTGATCCATGTAAGTCAGTATTTCTCTACTATGTGGCTGCTTATCTGGGTATTCTGTATTTTAGTTTCACTCTTTCTAAAGTACATAATTTTACAGAATAATCTATTGATGATTTTGCAAACAGGAAAAAAACCCAACCTACAACAAACCCAACCTTAATTTTAACCTTATCCTTCAAAGAACTCAAAAATTCCTGCAGCTTGGTGTCCTCCACAAAATTATGAACATGTAATATGCATTATATCACCCAAATTGTAATTGAAGCTGTTGTGTAAATACAAGGCTCAATAGAGACTTCATCTGAAATACCCTCCCAAGATCAACACTGAACAACAGAGTAGTTTTAAACCCCTTTTTGAACAAATTCTGGTGAATACATCTATATGACACTAGAATTACCTTTTCAAATAAAGAAATCTTCATGTTTGTCAAGGATAAACCGCACCAAAGAAAATAAGATGCTTTTTCTTACATATAAGTGTAATCTCTATTCCAGAACTCCTCCTCAGCTTGAACTTGGACTAAGTCATCTTTGCCTCCTTGTGCTCTTCTTTGTTGATATGAAGACTTAAATATGATTGATATCAACATAAATATGTTGATATGAAGACTTATATGTTGATATAAGACTTAAAATATTTATATTGGGAAGCCCTAGAAGAGATAACTGTCTACAGTTAAAAGATTACTTCAGGTTGTTCATAGCATGAAATCTCATTAGCTGGTTTTCATTAGTTGCCAGAAGTTCATGTCTTTTTTAAAAATTGTATTTATCTTCATGGAATATGAAAATGAAATGTAATGCACAGCAAGAGAAAAAAAACCCACCCAACCAATAAACATATCCCATAGACCAAAACAAATCATAAACAAAAAACAATTTGCCAATGCATTATGAAGGAGAATAACAACCCTTTTTATTGGCAACAAAGGCTTTAATTTTTGTAAATTAGCATGGCAATTTGATACAGATACATTTAGCCAAGTTTTATAATACTGAACAATGTTGTAATCTCTCATTCCACTTTAAAATTATAGGGAAGCTATAAGAAAAAATACCACAGCCCTTGCTTCAGACTTAACACTTAAAAATAAAAAACAAAACCAACTTAGAAAAAGGCTGAGTCAACGCAAAGACAAGCACTGTTAAGGGATTGTTCCATTTCATGTGCTGCATTTGACACGTTCAGACCTAACTTAAAACATCAACAAAACAATGAAAGTGTGCAGAGAACTCTGGCCAGCAGTTAGTTTTACACATCCATGGTGCAATATTAAATTATCTCTCTCTTTAAAAGGCACATTTCTTTGATGACTGTAAAATTCAGGTTTTGTGGTTCATCAATATATGAAAATGAAGAAGCACTCAGTAAAACAATTGTACTGTGCTTGTGCTTTAACAACACAGCTGTAATGGAAGACTCCACCCCACAAAACCTACAGTGAAGCTATCAAGGTACAGGGCAGAACCTGAAGACTAACAAGTGGGAGATGACAGTCTAACAATGATTAATTCAAGTCAGCCATTAATCCTAAGAATATGTTCTGTGCTGAGATTATTATTGCTGCTGCAGGTAAGATGAAGAGTGTAAAAATAAAACTTTTTATCAGTGGTGTACATCAGAGTCGAAACTGCAAGTTAATCCCAGACAACATCTTTTATATTAACCACTTTTAGATGACCTCTCAAAATTTAGAAACAATATAACTAGTAAAATTTGTCACGAAATTGGTATGCAAGTTTTAGTTCTAAAACCTGGCACCTAGAAATCCAATTCAATCTAAAAAATGCGCTGTGTAAATACATAATATTAGTATTTGTACCGTTAATTGCTAGTTCAGATCAAACTGGGCTTACAAGGAACTGCTACAGTTTCAGTTTTCAAAGGTGTCACTTGTGCCCAGGTCCCGCGATTCTCCGTGGTTTAAGAGGAAGAAGTCATCTTTTTTCAAGCCGTACCTTTCAAGAGCTTCATTCAGTTTAACCGGAGGATCCAAGTAATACTGGAAAAAATGAGAACAACATCAGGGAAAAGATACCACTGCAACATTTGAGGGGGGGGGTGGAGGGTGGAAATCACTGCTCTAAAAAATGGGGGGAGGAGGAAGAGGATGTTTGTCAAAACGTTTGGGTTCATTTTAAGTTTTTAAATGCTAAGAATGCTGATTTACAGCTGCAGAGTAACTAACAAGGCACAGCCTGTCCTCCACAATTCGGTCGCCTTCAATGCGTTAACAGATCCCTCCGGGGGAAGCGCTGTCCGGCCAGCAGCTGGCGCTTTCTCTCAGTAAACCCAAGCTGTCAGCGGTCCTGTCTGAACTCAAGTTACCGCGTTTGTACTTGCTACATTTCAGAAAAGGCACCATCAGGGAGAAATCACCTACATTTGCACTTCTAAATACACAGTAACATTTGTATCGTGGGCACTAATGACAGTTTATTGGAAACACTGTGGACAGGAAAGGTTCTGTCCAAGAGTCCTGGCTATGTTCCCTGCTTGGGAACTCTTTTTGCTCTGCCAAGGAGGAGGTGCACAAGGAGCTGGAATGGACAGAACACATGACATATCAGGTGATCACAGTATCAGGAATGAATTAGAAGATAAAGCAGCGAAACTGATGCAAGGACAAAGTTGAAAACCAGCTACCAGACAGTATCAAAGCAGATGTAGATACTTCCCATTCAGTGCATTTTTGGTTGCTGTGAAAGTACCTGGGTAACCTTCTCATTAGAACTGGGGACTTAAGGGGGATAAGGAGGGAATTAAAAAAAAAAAATCAGCAACTCAGAGTAACTCAATTTTTCATATCCTTGCTGATATTTAACTCTGAATCAACTATTAAAAATATTATTCAATGTATCTACTAGACAGGTGTCATTAATAAATACTGTACTGACCTACAGGCATGCAGTTCTTACTATCTCCAAGTGAGGCACTACTGAATTTTCTTTTATTACTGCATATGTGTCCCCACCTATTATGTTCCTCAGCTTTTGAGTAGCAGAAATCCTTCACATTTGTTTCAATAACTCTGTACTTTCTTAACCCTGGAAATATTTTATGTAATTAGTTATGAAAGCATTGTTTTGAACAGCAGTACATGGAGTAACAACTCGTCACTCATACAAAGGTCACATTTTAAGTTTACATTTACAGATATGTAGGTTAAACTGCACAAGCAAAGCTTCACTAATGACCGGTGTAGTACTTGAAAATCTGAACTCATGTAACAGTGTTGCAATTTACCTCATTTGCTAAAGCAAAGGTCCCCCAATGAATTGCTACAGACTTCTTTGCTTGAACATCAATATGGATTCTTACTGCTTCTTCAGGATCCACATGCTGGTATTTCATAAACCACCTACCAAAACAGAAAGTAACATTTTTTGGTGTCACCTAATCCAGTGCAAGATTTCTTTACTTTCATTGGGTACGTTGCAAAGAGTAAAAAAAAAATATATATATAGTCACCTAATCAAAAAAATCATGAGCATGTACACCTGAACAACATACAGAACACTCAGAACCAAGAAGCTATCATATACCAACATGCCCATGAAACAGGCATGAAAGTTCATGTATTGCACTTCCCTTTTCAAAGGGGAGTTTTTTCTTACCTATATTTTCAGTAGTGTAAGGACATATTACTGGTGCCTTGAGGCATTAAGGCCAAAAATTTAAATCCATCTCTGAAAAAATTTCATGCTAACAGCGCACACCAAGGAGTGTGTGCTTCAGAAATAGCTCAAGGGAATGGGGATAAAGCAGAAGGGAGAACCTGGCAATTCTTGAAAGATACCAGATTTTTACCTTTCTATTCAGTCCTGTCTTCCTTTCCCATACACACTTCCCTTCCAGCAATATATAAGCACTATCATCTAGAAGTTTAGATAACCCGTCATAAGATAGAGATGCCTAAGCAAACAGATCTTTCACGTGCTATAACTGAGTCATCTTTATCTCCAGATAAGTTGCAAAACCAGCATAAGGCCTGAAGCAAGAGAAAAATGCAGCAAATGGCATGCATCTGAATGTTTGCTGTTTCAGGGGGAAAAAAAAAAAACCCACAGAGTAATTCCAGATTTTTACTCAACATTTTTCATGGAAGAAAGACTGCCAATTCATCCTGGCTGTGCTCAACACTGAAGGAAAAACTCTCCAAGAACATCACATATACACAGACAGGCATCTTGGACATTTCAGTTCCATCTTCTACTTGCCTACTTTTTTCTTCTTTTTCATTCAGCAACATCCCTTTGCCTCAGCAATTTCCTTCTTTTGCCTCTATATTCAATTGTATATTCTTAATAAAGCACACCTACAGTTTTAACTTCTGGGTGTATTTTTTGCCATCAGTATATTACGTCATTTACGTATTTTGATCAACTTTGATTTTCATACCTTGGCTCATAAGCTCCAATGGGGATGGCTGCAAGATCGAAAGGTCCGAACCTTTTACCTATCTGTTCAAAAGCTAAACAATATCCAGTATCTCCTGCAAAGAAAAACCTATTCCAAGGACCCAAGACAGACCAGCTGCCCCAGAGAACCTTGTTATCATCTCTCACAGTCCTTTTGCACCAATGTTGCGAAGGGGTGAAGACAAAAGTTACGGCGTCGTGACCGGGGACGCAGTTCTCTTCCCACCAGTCCAGTTCAATGACATTCTCACAGCCACATCTCTGCATCCACTGCAGGAGCCCCAGCGGCACAAACCAGCGCAGCTCGCTGCCAAAGCGTTCGTTCAGACTCGTCACGGTGTTGTAGTCCAAGTGATCGTAGTGGGTGTGGCTGATCAACACCGCATCTATTCTGGGGAGCTGCGCCACTGAGCACGGAGGCCTTCGGAAGCGCTTGGGACCCATCAGCTGACTGGGGGACGCTCGCTGGCTGAAGATTGGGTCAGTAAGAAGTACAAGTTCGTCCATTTCCACCATAACCGTGGCATGTCCCAGCCATGTGACTCGCATACCAGCCCCTGTCTTCCCAGCAAGTTCCGGCTTTTGAACAAAGTAAGGTTCCAACACTGGAAGCTCTTTATCGAGTTCCTGGCAAAAAAGAACACAATATGCGTAAGAAATTTCAGAATGTGCTTGGCCATGGAACAAAAACTGCATACAAGGCACAAATCAATACAGTCAAGACTTGTACTTTGATTATGTTTTTATGCAATCAGAGAACTGCAGCACAAAACAGATGCCTTCTTAATGGCCATTTTCCCAGCTACTGCCTTCTAATTTCATTTTAGGTTTTTGCAACATTTACGTTTCTCTGTTGAGAGAGAGAAGAGAAGAGAATATCCTATCAGACCTACTGATAGAGTCTGAGAGCATTGCAGTGAAAGCACTGCAAGGCACTAACAGCATCCCAAGAAGGGCTTTGCAATGGGTTGGCCTTCCCTGACCTGAAAAAGAATATACATATATATACACACAGTTACTTAACAAATGCTGAGGTTTAGCTTGTGCAACTAAACTTGCATCCTCCAAGTCCTAACACAAATAAGTCACAGAAGAAAGAGAAAGCCCTGTTCCAGCACTCCACAAAAGCTCTGTTAGCCTTTATCAGACCCTCTCTCTCTCTCCATTACATCCAGTAGCAGCACACGGAGGTTAACCTCAACTGGCTAATGTCACCTTTTGAAATTCTGTCTTCCCATGCTGCCAATAATTCAATGAACATTCATAAAACACAATTTTTTTTTAATTTTTAAGGAAAACCTTAAGGTACTTAGCTATGCTTCTTCTGATGTTTTATGGAAGCCCTTAAAGTAATTAAAGTTTAATTATTACTGAATAAATCACTATACTGATCTCCCTGCATGTTCAGGACGCAGGTCCATGACTTACTTGAAATCAACCTAAATCCATTCTCCTGTGTAACATTCTCCCCTCTTGTTCCAGCATGAACAATTATGCAGTCTCCACTCAAGTCTGAGAGGTCAGAGAACTGATCTGGCTGAACACTAATGCAGAGGAGAAAAACACACAGCTTTCATCTCAGTTGGCTCAAATCTGACTATGTGTAGCCTCAAGCTGGCACAAAGGAGGCCATGGCTGTACATTACCTATTGAAACCCATCGCCCACCACTCATTCTCTCATCCAGGACCAGAATTACTCTCCTCACGGCAGTTTAATTGAGATGTTTATGCAGAAGTTTTGTGTGTAATAACAATAGTTTTCCTATTAAAAACCCTGAAGAGTCTTCTCAGAGTTCCTGATCATCTCCAGCTTGCCCACAATGTGGTTAAGGTTCTCATCCCAAACAGTTCTGCACTCCTCATGTTGCTTTGGAAGAATTTTTGTGTGTTAGGCAGCTTCTACAGACTCCTGACACTCCCTGGTAATCACAAATGCTCCAGCACTTCTGGTTCCTACTCAAGTTCGCCCTGCAGTGGTTGCTGCTCTTATTCTCTCAGCCTAGCACAGATTAGCACTAGCAGTGATTTTAGACAGAGCTGACCGTGTGCTCTCTAAGAAGTTCAGCTGATGCTGTGACAGTTTAGGACTCCAGGAGTTGCCTTGCTAAAACAGTCCTGACAGCTTCAGGGGAGTTACTTTCTCCACAATGTTTTATTGATTTGGAAGGCATATGTTGGGAAAAACAAAGCACACACATCTCCATCCCCCTGCAATTCTACTGTAAATAATAAAATATTCATGAAATTGCTTTTTCTGAGAGCTAATGGACAAGACATGTCTACTGAAAAAGTTTTATTACTGTCTACAGGAATGAGAAATAGATAACCTTCTATAAAGCTGAATATAAGGTTAGTACAATACAACCACTAAATCATACAAGAAAAGTAGGGGACTTAGACTGAGATAAATGGCTGCTTCTCCAAGAAAGAAGCATCGCTTTCTTATCTCTACTTCATTCTCAGCACATGGGAACAACACTGACCACAGAAATCTGAACCACAGAGTGTCATATTGTGACACTTCAATTTTAAAAAAAAAGTGAAAGATGCACAAAACTAACATAATACTCAAAAATGGAAATTCAGAAAACCAACAAATTACACGTGGTTAAGCCAACAAATCAGATTATATCAAAGAAATTAAACTCAGATGCAGAATTTAGTAATTAATTGTCATAATGCAATTTAGGTCAGTAAGTACATTTTTTATAGAAAATATTCTTTTTAAGTAGTAGGTTTTAGAGTTAGACTATTTTCTGAGAACTACATTAATTCACCTTGGTTTTGCTGACATTTGATACAGGTTAGTTTTTAAAATTAGCATCATGGAATATTAATAAACAATACTAAATGGATGAAGAACTGGCCAATTAGCAGATGTAAACAGTTAGTTCTTAACTGGGACTCAAACATATGGTACTAGTTTTGACTGGGATAGAGTTAATTTTCTTCCCAGTATCTCCTATGGTGCTATGGTTTGGATCTGTGCTGAAAAGAGTGTTGAGAGCAGACTGATGTTTTACTACTGTTGAACAGTGCTTACACAGCAGCAAAGCCAGTTGACTGGGGGTGCACAAGAAGCTGGGAGGGGACACAGTTGGGACAACTGACCCCAGCTCAGAGAGATATCCCAAACCATAGGACATAGCACTCAGCAATGAAATCTGGGGGAAGGAGTAAGGGGGGACATTCAGACTGATGGCATTTGTCTTCCCACCTAACTGTTACATGGGCCCTGCTTTCCTGGGGTGGCTGAACACCTGCCTGCCCATGGGAAGTGAATGAATTTCTTACTCGGCTTGTACATGCAGTTTTTGCTTTACCTATTAAACTGCCTTTACCTCAACCCACAAGTTCTTTCACTTTTCCCTTCCAATTCCTCTGGGGTGCAAGTGGTGGGGGGGGGTATGAGTGAGCAGCTGATTGGGGCTTGGCTGCCTACTGGGGTAAAACCACAACACCCCTGCACTATTAACTACCTGCTGGGGTAGGCACCCAAAACACCTCTGCACTATTAATAAAGGCGTTACAGGGATGTCACTAGGATTGATGCTATGAAGTATTTCAAATGGTTCATTAAGGGTAGAACTAATCACTATAAAAGGCATTTATAAAGGTCACACAGACAGGAAGATTGATAAATAGAGAGGAACACTGTTCAAATGACTGCTATTGGCCTATTCACATGAAATTCTGAGAACAAAAGTTTGAGACAAATCAAGAACACAAAGGCAGTGTAACTTGCAGATCACATATAGAGCTTGTGCTTTCCAGCCCTCTGATCCAAATCAATGATTCTCCAGAGGATGAGATCAGAAATCAGGCAGGTTGTTGAGCTACTGTAGTAAATCACACCAGGAAAAAGCCAAAAAGTTAATTCTCAGTGCATGGGGTTTGTGTTCGTGGTTGTTTGGGGGGTTTTTTGGTAATTTACAAAAGTGCACCAGAATCACCGTTTACAGCAATAAGGACTCATTACTCAACTCATAAGATTTCATACTAAAACACAAATCCTATTATCAGTATACCTCATATGAAATTATTAAAACTTACGCAACAAGATAAAACAACATAACGAATAAAATACAGAATCTTAAGGAACTTTTAACCTGCTATCGTACCCTTTGTTCAACGTCAGACTAACCAGAAACATATCAATACTAGAAGAATTGTAACAGATCTTTGAAACATGGCATTAATGTCAAATCAGCTACCAACAGAAGCAAAAGGTGCTTAATACTGTCATATCTTGATTATACTGAAGTAATACAGAAACTCCTCCTGCTGTGTCCCTTCCCCCCTCCCACGTTCTTCTTTCCTTCCTAATGCAAAGCAAGAAGAAACACATGACAGGCTTTGGTAAGACTAGCTGATTAGCTTAGGATTTTTGGTGCTTAGTGCATACTGGAATACCAAGGGATTTTTGCAGAAACGAGAACAATTTAAATTGTTGATCCAATAACTAATAATTAAAGATCCTCCAATAGCACTGAACAAAGCTATTAATAAAGCCTGTAATGAAAATACAAGAAGTCTGTGCATTCTGGGTAATGATATAGGCTCGTTGTAAAGGCATGATTATAATACGTATAGCTTTTCCACAGTGAAGTACAAGTATATATCCTGGATAATATGATTTTTTTTTTACATATGCAAAGTACTTGGTACAGATAAACTGAACCTGCACAGCATAGGAGGATATCACTAGGCACACTCAGTGTGGAAACTGAAGCAGGAGTCTGCTCGAAGGACATACTGTCTAGCAGTGCTAAATAAAGTACGGAGCCCTTAGTTTGAATTCTAAACAAGCTCAGATGTGCTTTACAGGCTGATTTAGGTGTGGAACGAAACTGGTTGGAACAAGCATCAAAATGGCTGAGGACTCCAGAAGTGCATTTCATCGATCCCTATCAAGATTTTCCTATTTCTGATTTACTTCACTGAGCTCCTGAATAATTGCAGGGATTTAATTAAAAAATGTCATATGCAAACAATAAAATTAGTTCAAAATTAATCTCAGCTGGGTCAGAGAGACAGCTTTTCAACTGGTGCTTTGCAGATTTCTTTGTGATCATCCTTTACTGTAGGGACAAACTGTAAATTAAAGGGGAGTGCTGCAGCTCTCCTCTGCCATCAGTCCTGCACTCCACAGTCAGTCACTAACCAGGTTTCTGGCAGGCGCTGGGAAAACACAAAGCCTCGTACATGTATCAAATAGGGCAGAGGTCAAAGCACCAGAAAATGTCAAGGTGTGAATTTTATGCAAATATGGCCAGTACACTCTAGAAAGCTGTGCACACTGAGGCAACTGCTCTCACCATTACAAGGTACAGATCATCAAATTTTAAAAAAGAAAAATTGCTGAAGGGATCCCAAGACCGACACAGGTTTGCTGTGCTTGTTTCTGAAGTCAATTCTTTGTTGTTATTATTATTATAGAACAATTACAGCCAAGATCATTTCTTCCTTAAGTATGTTCTGTGCTACATATCCTTTAAGACATCCCCAAACCTCTGACCATCATGTGTTAATGAGTAACACAGCTTTCCTGTCCATAAAACTGATTGAATTCCTTCCTTCACAGGTAACTCACAGAAGATAAAATTGAAAGCTCTTTACTAAATCCTGACTGAGATTTATAGCCTATGCATACCTTCTTAAAAGCATTATCGACATCTGCCTGTTAACAAATGCTGTCCCTGGTCATGCACCTTTCAGCACAGCTTTTCTGAAGTGCAGCCAACAAATCAGAAATACACTGAGAAGTAATCCTGTCAAAACTGTAGTCATCTTCACACTTCCTGTGGCCACAAAGAGAACCATGGCTTTCCAGTATCCATTACTCTTCATGGAAAAAAAGCTTCTCTCAGAGGTTGCTTCTCCTGTCTCCTTCTTTATACATAATATCTGACAAAAGCAACACATCAAGAACAAATAACGGTGTTTCACAGTAAACTTGCAGTGTACTGTAAGTGTTTCGGCACAAATATCTCCTGAGGTTAGTTTTAACATACGCAATTTTTTCTCCTGGTGTACTGAAACAGAAAAAACATAGATTTGCCAACACTTTCATAGGTAAATGACAGCAATCATTTATTAAATTTTCAGGAAAAAGGTGTAATGTATGTATTAAATGGCAGTCTGGACTAAAAAGGCAAAATTTTTAAAATTAGATATGCCACAGCTATTTCATGCACCAAGAATTATGTTACTAATATGCTTCCTAAGGCAACACCGATTAGAAAGGAAAGGGCGTCACTATGGTTTATGACTGAGCTAGGAGGCCATTTTTGCTGGTTTTAGAATATAAGCTGAGCTGGATAAATCAAAGGCAGTGGAACTAACAGAAAGGAGACAAAAATTAAAGAGGTAGAAAGTATTAACCCACCTTTTGAAAACAATGAAGTGATAATAAAATCAGAAAAGTAAAATTTAAAAAATTCTCCAAAAGATGCGTAATGAGGATTGGTTAGAAACTGTCCTGTTTTATTGATATGAGCAGAGGTAAAAGCAGCCTAAATCACGGAAAGAAAACATGCAATTATTTACCTCTGAGCCTGGCACATTGCTGTTATTTTTTTCCATGAGGGACCATTTCAAAACATTTGGCAAGGTTGGCGATTTCCACGTTGGCCATGGGTTGGCAAATCTCCCATCTTTGCCTCTCTTTGATTTAGTTACATCCTCTTCCAATCTGTAGTCCAGCCTGAAGCTTTTCCTGAAGGTCCTGGAAGAATCACTGACCCCGGAACCACGACCCGAGTTCTGACGTTTCTTCACTGCTTCTTTAGGGTACTGGTTACACGCAGTTGAAGGCTGCTCTTCATCCGTGTTCTTATCCATTTCTTTTTCAGAAGAACTAGAATAAATTTTTAATTAATCAATATTTTCTTGGACTAGCAACCACATTCATAAGACTGAATGTTCTCACACACATTAGAAACAAGTCTCTCGTTTTATGATCTACTGTATTTTTTTTTTATCAACAAAATATGCCTTTAAAACAGTTGCTATTACACAGAAGCCTTCAAAAACGTGCTGTGGCAAGCAGACATGAGATCTCTTTGTAGTTCAGGCTGAATTTTACTCCCTGGAATGCACAGCTTCAGATACTAACACTATTATCTACCAACTGCAAAAGGGAGGGGGAAGGGTTCCTTAATTTACATTTTGGAAGAATAGTGATTCCTACTGAAACTTATGACATTCAGTGCCTGATGTAATACGATCCTGCAAATCTGTCCAGGAGACACTGGAACTCTACAGTACCTTGGGATTTGCCAATATAGTGGCTTTATTTTGTAGGAAGAGCATGTAGCATTACCAACACTTTACTTACACCGACAAGAGGCACATACGTGCCGGAAAGTCAGAACACAAAAGATATTTGGTACTATTTCCTATTTTGTCTAAAACAAAAGAAAAGCTTATTGTAATAAAGGTAAATGTAACAATTTCAAATACAATTCTGATACACATTTAACTGAACTGACTGGCGAAAGGCAACAGGAAATTGAAACATCTCAAATCATGGCTGCAATGTTTATTTTCAATTCCACCATGAAATATAAAAAAGTAAGAAAATAACTGAGAAAAGCTTATTTCTATGAAGTCACAATTCTGGCACATTTCTTAGAAAACTGTGAACTCAGTAGTCAGAATCTCTTATTCCAAACTGCACTTAAGTGTTGCAGAATTTAGAATATAATCTCATTGTATCCAAGGTAGAAAAAACAAATACCCCTATCTTATTTCAAAAGTTGCTGAAGCAATTCAGTTGAAGCGGAATGCTTCAATTTCAACTGAAATATTGAGAGTAAATACACTGCTCTGACAGCTTAAAAAACAAAAAAAACCCCCCACAAACCCAACAAAGCAATCAAAACAAACAAACAAACAAAACAAAACAACAGTTGCTGTTTTAAAGAGTGCACAGCTTTCCAGTACTTATAAATTCTACCTGGTAAAAATTAGAAGATGACCAGTAGTGAACAGACAGCACGATTTACGGCTGCAGTGCAGGAATAATTTTTAATAAGAAATTGTGATGTTTGTCCTGTGGAAAACTCTCCACCACATGTTTTAGCCCATCTACAGTTTCACTAACTCAGATACTCCAACTGCAGCTGTACACTCAGATGCACTGGGCTGGTGTATCAAAGCCAGTCCACTCAAACAACGCTGTCAGAGAAAAGGATTAAAGCCCACAGTTTTCTTAGGAATCACATAACTCACTGTGCCCCCCACAAGCTCATAATTACAGGGAAAATGAAATATATTGTACACTACAGCTTTTTAGCTAAAATATTACACCCATGTAAGAAGTGTTACCAAATTGAACCCAAATGCATTTACTGGTGATGCTCCAACTTCAAATGCAGAGTCTGTTCCCGCTATTTCAGCAGCAACTGGTTACTAAACACTAAGTACAGTATCAGTTGCAAAGATATGACAATTGATAAATATTGTGAAATTTTCTTAATAAAATTACCATTATTTTACCATAGAGCAGAGATACAATATTAACACATCAAAATTCACTTCTGATAAAGAAGCATGAACGACACTCGGAAAACACTGCTGATAGAATTTTTGATACCCCTGCTCATAATCTTGTTTTATGTAATTGCTTTTTACTCCAGTTTCCTTGTAGTTTTACTGAAACTACTCCATTTGTATTTTCTATATAGCATTAAGATACCACAACTGCACCATAATTTAAATGTAACTGTTTATAGTTCTAGGCTTTTTTTCCTCTATTCCACTAAACATTTACTGGAATCAGCCTTCAATGAAACAGACACTCAACTTGCTCTATAGCATTTTAATCAGATATAAATGGTACTAAAAAGAATCAGTGCCACAAAAAGGCAGATAGAACACCCCAAAAAATTCTAATGGATATTTTAACTGTTACTTTAACTAAAGAGGGTTGGGTTTGGGTATTTTGTTTGGCATTCCTCAAAGAGCATTCTCAATGCCAAGTCAGCTTATTAATTTAGCAAAGCACGCAGACAGAGCATAAAACATCCACTCTTCCAGAAAGCATCATGAAAACAAATCACAGAAGTTTAATCATATAGGTACTTAATTCCAGGAAATTCATCTGTTAACATCTCAGATGTCTGATTTTTTAAATATATATAACTACTGTAATTATTGTTGCTACAAGACATTTTATATTAAAGACAGGAGTGCCTAAGGTTTTATTTTTAAGCTTCTGTTTATCTATTCATTTATCTCTAAAATAGGTGAATTCTACTTTTGCTTAAATTTTCCTATAAACCTTTGATCTTATTCTGAAAGTATAAACCTCTAGGGGAAGCAGGGATCAACTATGCTGATTAAACAAAGACAATGCCAAAGCATTTAAGGCACTGCAGGTATCTATGTGTCTGCCAACATATTTTCCACATGATGCACATACATTACTTTCATTAGCATTCCATAAGCCACTCAAGGGATAAAAGACCTCATTGCTCACAGAATACTTTAAAACTTTTACATGCATAAGAAAGGGACACATTTACAAACAATTAAAGTATTCCTGATGAACTGTAGATTCCTTTGAAGTATCAATCTTGCCAGTTCACTTCTGTTTAGTTTAAACTCGTCAAATATATCCTAGAATATTCATGACATATAGTAAAAGAAACCTAAGTTTTCTTATTAATAAAAAAAAGGTAGATGAAAATTTCTTGAAAACTAAAAGTCATTAGTTCAAAATAAAACTTAACCAACTATTACTCCAAGGAGATTCTTACAATTCACAAAAATAAGCCTTTATAGATAAGGAGATCTGGTGGGTATATTTTAAATATTAGAAAATACCCAGTCAGAAATGAGTTTTCTGCCAGCTTTCCTAAATTCTCCTCCCCCCAGAAATAATAGTTTGGCACTTGAGAAACTAATTCAAGGACTTGAATGGCAGCAAAAATTATGAGCTACAGAAACACCAAAATCAAACTGGAATAGAGTTATGTTCACTTGGGAGGGACAGAAGGAAGAGGTCACATCCTTGGTGAAAATTTATAGTTACATAAAGTTCTAGAAGAAATCTTCTATTTTTCATACTTTTAAAAAGAAAGAAAAACTCCTGTTCTACTTAAAAGCATTAAACTGCTTTCCTAACAAACGGAGCCCATCCTTCAGGATGAGG
>JAWWLV010000045.1:11710215-11730836 GCA_035041135.1 Platyrinchus mystaceus
AGAAAGAAAAACTCCTGTTCTACTTAAAAGCATTAAACTGCTTTCCTAACAAACGGAGCCCATCCTTCAGGATGAGGTGACTTACCCCCAGCCAAGGGCAAGTGGATTGAAACCATTTGTAAGAGGAGCTCAGGCAAGATGCCACCACCCTCTGTGTGCTCAGAGACTCTTTGCTCTTTCAACTGAATTCAGAAAAGAAAACGGACCAAGACATACGAACTCCTGAAGAAGACCATTGGTCAGGCCAAATCCATGAGCCCAGGAGGTTTTCTAGACATGAAGAGCACCACTGGCTGATGAACAGGACAAAGCCCAACATGAATCAAAAGGCAGAGCTCACAGAACTGGTTTTCCAGCACCAAACACTAAGGCACCTCTAGTAATCCACATGGCAAGACATCAGGCAGGACGTGGCATGGAAAACTCATGTCTCATGCCCCACTAAACCAGCTTACACCTGTAAACAGGATATAGTGCTTAGGACAATAGGTTTGAAGTAAAATGCTTATTTCAGCATTGCTGAAATAACTGATGTAACTGAAAACTTGGATACAAATATTTTGGCCCTGAGCCTTCTGTTTATTTAGAAAAATAATAAAAATTTAACTAAACATTTTAATACTTTCTGTTCCAAGAGAAAGTTGGAAACAGGACACAATAACATTACAAGAAGCACTCTGCCACTGAAATTTTTCTTTTTAAATGGTCCTTCGAGCAGAGCAGAGCTTCAAGCCAAATTACTTGAACTTTATTTGAATACAAAATGCATCGGCATAAAATGTATTGTGTTTTCACCTTTTCCATCCAGTCTCCTCTAACATCTGCTACTCCATAAATGAAATACTACTAACTAGACAGCCAAGCACAGACATGCTACTAAGCATGAAGTCTGCCAAAACAGATTTAGCATTCTTTTCTACACAGAAACGTGGTTCTTATTTAACAAATCCATAAGCCAAAAAGTCAAAGAGTTACTATGAAGCTCTGATTTACTGGAATCCAACAACATCCCCAAAACTTTACAACTGCCTTGCAAACATTCCATAGCTTTGCAAATGTCTTTATTTTTTTGCCATTTTTGAAGCAACAGGTTTGGTTCATTTTCAATCTCTGTCTCTCTGTGTAGATCACATCCAGAACTGGGCTGCACTACACATCACCTAAAGGGGAAAACACACATTTCCCACCAAACTCACACCACTGTAGCCTTACCAATGCAAGACTGAGCTTTCTGCAAGCCATTACAGCTACACAACTCAGAAATTTTCTTTCAATATACATATTTTTACTAAGTGCAAAAAACCCATGCATTTTGGCTTGAAACAAAAAATTTATTTCAGCTTAAAGGAAAGCTATTTGCAAAAACCAGGGAGCATGTAAGTAATTGGCTCCTGCAAGCTCTACTATCAAATGACTGCCAGCTAAGTTTTGGCTGTGCTTTTATTTTTCCTTCAGGTCTGAAATTGGCTGCTTTAATTAATGAACAGTTTGAGACTGGAAAATTCTGAATGCATTTAAACTTTTATTGTGCAGTACTTCAGGCTGTTCCATCATACCATTGCAGATTTTGTAAAGCAAGAAGCTGAGCCTTCTGCAAACTGTACACAGTTCACATTTTGGAAGTTTTCTTTTACCATGCATATTTTTTATGGCTGCAGCAGCAGTTGCCCCAGCAATTATTCCAGTTGCTCTTGGTCTTAGGATTTCACACAAATAAGATCTCTCAAGCTTGCAACTAGCTGATCTGTAAATACTTTTATTATTTGAAATTTCACATTAAAAATCCCAAGCAAGAATAAGCATTGCCAAAATGTTCAACAGATCTGAAAGTATCCCGACTCTACAGAGACCTTGTGTACTGTTCAAGAAAGATTAATAACAGCATTGATAACAAAAAGAGAATAGCTCTCTCCATAAACAGCCTTAAGAATTAGAATGAATTTTTTTTTACTAATTCTTATCTAGTTTTGAGGATCAACAGTAAAACAAAGCAAAGTTTTATTTAGACATCATGGAGAAAAAAAAAATCAGTTACAAAAAAACCCAAATGTGAAGCATCCACCCATGATCATCTGCTGTTAGGCTTATTCTTACAGCAGCTGTAGTACTTAAGCAGCCACTACCATGAGCCAATCCATTTCTGCCTTCATTACTCCCCCAGACTTGCCAAAACAAACCCTTTTGTCCACACGGTGAATTTATTTAAGAAACGAATCTACCTGATAGTCACTTCTTACCTTACCATCCCTTGAGAAGCACTTAATTTTCACTGTGCAACCACTCAAGTGTTTACACCAACAAACTGTCTAGGACAGGGAAGGGTGAGAACAAGTATATACTGTTGTAAACAAAAACTACTTATGCCAGTGCCAGTATTAAAAAACTAATTAATTAAATACTCTCCATTTATACTTTCCAGTGTAGCTCAGTTACATACACCACCAAGTGAGGTTCAACAATTCCACCTACCCTTAATATGTGCCATTTTCAGTCTATTTCCTATCCAAGGTTTCATTGACATTCAGTGCTGATGCTGCTGAGAGTCTCTGGCTGCCTCCTCAGACAGTAACGTTTCATATTATAACCGAACAAATTCAGTAGCTGCCACCACCCACAGGGCAGCCCACTCCTTACTGCACATTCCACCTCTGCTTTGCTGCCATTCATTAGGGCAACCAAACCAACAGAAAGTTATTCGTGCCTATCAGCTACACCCTTACACGCCTCTGGATACAAATGCAAATAGGCTTTAGAGTCAGGCCCATCAGTAGTCCCTGGAGTCAGTTATTTCTCAACCCTGGTTTAAATCTGACCAGCTACAGGCATTGTATAAACTGCATAAAGGTGCCTCTTCCTGGATCTGGGACAATACATAACTATGTTCCCTTTGCTTCCAGGTGCCCCAGCTGATTGTCCCTGCCCAATATGATCATTTTGTAGTCCATTAATATGTTTATGAGCTGTATTTAATATGACAGAAGTTTTCTGTTACATGCACATTCTGTCTAGGTTATGATCCTGATATGACAGTAGCTGTCCATAGGGGACACACAGTTTAACAGAGATGACAGATCTAGGAGCCAATTGCTTTAGCAATACAGGCCTATTAAAATATGTTATTTTCCTCTTTACCCTCATCTTTTACTGCAGTCTCGAATAAGAGAACCCAAAAGTTGGCACGTGGCCACCACATTTAAAAGAGCAGCCTAGACTATCATTATGATTAAGCACAAGAGCAGTGTAATTCCATGCTATTGCTGAAGCAGTCACCAATCAGAAGGCAGAGTCAAATTTCCCTACACCAGAACGGAAATTGCTTTCCTTTGCTCTCCCTAAACAACTAATTTCATATAACTACTTAATGTCCAGGGAAGAATGCTGAAAGCACAAGAGCTGGAATGAAAGTTTTCTTACCTGCTCTGCAGGACTCAGGCTGACACACACAGAAGCAAGGCTGGTGCATCACAGCTGTGTGATGGTGTGCAAGACAACAGATCACAAATCAACCACAGACAACTCTTAAATCAACAGTACCGTAAGTGAGGACGGCACATGCACACAGCTGCCCAGGGAAGCCATGGATTCCAACAGGAACTGTAATCTCTATGGATGGCCCTTCACTCCTATATGGAATTTCAATAATGCTTTTCCATAAGAGCAAACATGCAACTTTTACCAGCCCAGCTACAGGACCAGTCCCCAGCTTAGGCGTTCTGGCAGCAGCTCCGCTCCTGTAACTATTTATGCAAATGAGTAGTTCATTAGCTTCAACTGGTTTACTGACGTGACTACAGTTAATGACACAGGCACACCTTGCCAGGATGGGGTTTACTGTTAGAAAAAAATGCCAAACTTTGAAGTTGAGCATTTAAAAAACACTTTAGCCCCTTCTGTGTGATAACAGCCTATGCATCTTGGGTTTGGTAATTTAAGTTATTATGCCCTTGAAGCTGTTAGCACTGATTTTTCTTAACTAAAATGAAGTTTTTAAAATATTACAAGCTCACACTCTATCCTCAGGGTAAAGGTTTTCCATCTAACATCTTAATGTCAATTAGATATGACTAAAACCAAGTACTATTACAAGTAATGAAATTAAGGCTCCACTTGAACATGCAGTGGGATAAAACTGATTTCCTTTGTAGCATGTGGTTGGTGTAAGAACTGTTTCCATGAAAGTGCACAGAAATCATGTTAAGACTTTGATCCGTAGGATCTACATGGCAAAGTAGGATCTGAAGTTCATTTATCATCAACTCTGGAACTTTTATGTCTGCAACTGTGTAATTGTTATCTCCACCTCATTTACTAAGCCTTTTAATTTTCTTTTTCCTTTCCTCCCCATGCCAGGAAGGAACAAACTCCTATGCAAAGTCCCTCTAAACTCACACCAAGAATAATCCTTTAAAACCTTATAAAACCTCAGTAGTCCAGGAAGTGCAGCAACGCCCAAGAACTAAACTCAATTTAATTTTCAAGTTCATAGACAGTCTTACAATTTTGTTTATATTCATTTAAATGCTTGTCTATTTGATTCCCTCTTTTCAGTTCAAAGTCCAAGTACATAAGGCCCAATGTAATTTCTCTGCAACATGAAAATACTTTCCTAAATTCTTTCTAAATCTACTTAAATTTCAACAGAAACTCAACTTCTGCTTGTCCCAACAACATTCTCTCTCCCTCTGTCTGTGTATGTATATACAAGTACCCCCATGGCTATATGGATTTTACAGAACTATTTATGACATTTGAATTCAAATCTATTGAAATCCAAAAAAATAATTTCCAGGTCAACTAAGATAAGGAAATTATAAGTTTTTCTTTGTGGAAATACATGCTATTCTTGAATGCAACTGTTCAAAGACTATCTTTCACATGAGTTAAGCCAAAAGGTCATCAGCTTTTCCAAATAATAAAAGTTTTGAATATCCAAAACTTTATTATGGAAAGCCAGAAAACACACAGTACCCTTCTAGTTCTTCAACTGAAACACACCCAATAAAAAAGAAATTCCAAGGGGCAGAACACCAGACACAGCAAAACACCAATACTCAAGGAAACTGGAAATGTCACAATATGCTAATGTTTTTCACTACACTTTTTCCTTATAAAGAGCCTTCAACTCCATCCCCACAACTTTGGATTACAATGTCTCTTCCTGTACTCTAAATGAAACGCAAAGTGCTTTGGTTGTTAGTCAACAACAAAAGTGTTAATATGAGAAGTTGTTTGGTTTGTTGGTTCCTTTTTTTTTTTTTTACCCTTATGGCAGAGTCAAGGCATAGTTCCAACACAAATGCAAGCCATCTACTAATTTTCAAGGCACCATCCTAAATATGTAGGTGTTTTAAGAAGGCAAAGTGTTTCATGTAAACACAACTGCATAGACACACATAAACAACATGTTATTGCCACAATCTCATTACTGGAAACAGCTGAACCTCACTGAAACCTTGCCTCATAAACTAGTCCACAGCATGGGAGATTTCTGCCTTAACAACTGATCTGTTTCCAAATATTTTAAGCAATAAAACCTGAAATGTCATCATAAACCTTACTCACCAGACAGCAGCACTACCAGCTCCAACCTCAGTAACAGGTCTTACAGAAGAAGTAACTCTTGATACAGTTTTTACCACCTGATTTTTCACTCCCACATCATCTTACCAAACCTTGTTTTTCACAGCAGGAACACAATGGCAGCAGTGTTGTGTCCCTTGGCAATGCCCATTCTCTTTCCTGAACAGCTTTGTAAGGTTTATCTGCTTGGGCACAGTTGTTGGCTATTCAAACCCAAACCATCCCTTTCTTGTACAGCTGCTAAACACCAAGATGTTACATACAAAGAGCACACAACATGTACCTTCTTTCCTAGATTTTCTAAGAATATTCAAACCAAGTGCAATCTGATTTACAGAAAAATCCTTTTTACTCAAATCTGCATTTAGACATAAGATGATTGAGTGATTCTCCACGGTCCTGGCTCTGAGAATATCAGAAGTAGGATTCTGATTAGCTGGCCAACATACTGCAAGCTATAAAGTTAAAGCAATTGACTGGAAAATAATGCAAGTGAAATCAGTAAGAGATTTGTAGACGTGACAAAAAGTGAAACTAATTTTGTAGCAGGTGAAAGGACTCTAATTAATATGGTAGCATTTCTGTTTTTCTCATCACAGACAAAATAATTGCCTTCCTATTTGCTAAAAAAAAAAACCTTAAAAGCTGTTTCTGAATGAAGAATTAGCTGGTTTTGTTCAATCTTGAGCTTATAAAGGCTGAGGAAATAGCAGATTTCTCCTGAAGTTTTTCTTCAAATCTACTTAGTTAATGCAAGTGAAGAAAATAATAATAATAATGGTTGCTTCCTCTTAAAAAGGTTGCACTTCTCTTTTGATTTGGGCAAAGCTGAAGTCAAATTAACTGTATTTATATTTCAACTGTTTCACTGTCATCCCTTACTTCCTCCTCTCCTGAACACATCCTCTTCCATCACAACAGCTGAATCAAGACAAGGCTTTCCAATCTCCAGGCATTAAAAATTGCCATTACTTTCTATAATAGGCATTTCAATTTCAGGTAATTTGGGCCATTTTTAAAGCAACTGTTGCAATAATTCTTGAATTAAGAAGAAAAAAAAAATGTTATTCTTGTCTTTCCCAAAATCTTACCTACAAAGTGAATCAGGCTCCCTACTTTGTTAACCGATACAGCTGCTACTATGAATTTAAAAAAAAAAATTACTCTTCTCAAGGGTCTTTTGCTGGAAAACAGAAGTGATTTTCCTGTCACTATCTTTAATTTTGATGCTACTTTAGTTGGTGCAGTTTGTTAATGAAAAAATATTGATGTATAAATAGCACTTGGCCTTAAAACTGAAGACTTGCTTCATAATCGCCATTTAGCAAATATAAGAAATCATAATCGTCACTAGAAGAACCATTTCTGCATAAGTCTAATATGAACTTCACTGCCTGCCGTCAAGACATTCAACAAACGCTTTCCCCAAATCCTTTCTAGAGATAATTGACGATCATTGAGATTATTCGACTGCACAAATTACATTAAATGACTTCGTTAATATCTTCCACTTCGCACTATGCAATGCGAACCCTCTTTCCCCCCCCCCGCCGCCCTTGCGATAAACATCTGTCCGTGTCTCCTCTGCAAATGAAAACATCCACTGAACAGCCGATACCATGAAGCGGATTTTTGGTACGCGATTATATAACTTGTTTCTTTCCGAGCGCTGCTGCAGCATGTGTTACTGTCAATGACGGAAACCGAAGCCTCGCCGCTGGGAGGTGAGGGGCGAACGCACCACTTTTTCTTCCAAGGTTTCGCTCGCCGATGCGCAAGGATGGGGTTCCCAGTCCAAGCTGCTGCCCGTCGGAGCCTGTGCCCAGCAGGGGCTGGGTAGGGGCACACGCCGAGCTCCGGGGCCGCCGGGCTGTGCCGCTGCTCCCCGGCCGGGAGCGCAGCTCGCCCACCCCGCGCACCCACCCACCAACTTTTGCGGCTCTGCCCCGCTGCCCCCGCCTCCCGCAGCGCCTCAGCCCGATCCCGCCCACACTCACCGGCGGGACCCCGGTGCCGTGCGTGTGCCTGGCGAGCCCCGCTGCCGCGCTCGGAGCAGGTGCTCCGCTCCTCCCGGCCGCCTGCCGGGCTCTGACGGCGGCAGGTCGGGCAGTGGCTCCGCTCCGGACGGGCACGGGGCGGGAGGCGCCGCTCGGCTCCGTACGGTCCCTCCCTGCCCACAGCAAGGCGCGGGGGCAGCGACCCCCGCCCCCGGAGCGCTGCTGCCGCTGGAGCGCCACTCACCTCCCCGGCTGCTGCTGCTGCCCCTGAGGAGTCTCGTCCCCCTTCTCCTCCTCCTCCTCCTCCTCCTCCTCCATGGTGCCGCTCCACCCCTTGCACGGCGGCGGCTCCGCGGCCCTCCAGCAGGAGCTGCTGAACGGTTGCGGCGTCCCACCTGACCAGCCCGCCGCCGACGGCAGAGCGGCGAGCTGCAGGGACCAGCTCCACAGCGCCCTGCGCCTCACCATGGCGGGCAGGGCTGCAGGGCGCCCGGCCCCTCAAGGTGGCGGGCAGAGGCTTCACACAGCCCGGCCCCTGGCGGGGAGAGGCGCTGCTCCCGGGCTCGGCCCGGCAGCGCCTTCGCAAGATGGCGGCGGGGGGGCCGGCGCTGAGGTGTCCCGCCGCCGCGGCGGGACGGTGTGAGGGCTGCCGGCTCGTCCCGCCGCTGCAGGGCGGGCTGCTCGTCGGCACCGGAAAAGGGAAGCGTTCCGCTGTGCTCCTGGCCGGCTCCGGTGGTTGGTGAACGCTGCCCGCAGTCCCGTTTAGGAGGACGAGTATGCTGCGGTGAAAAGTTTCCTGGTCTCGGTTTCCCGAACGAGCCGGGGCAGTGCCCTCATCCCCGAGGGTACCGACACCCACCGGAGGTGCCGTGTACGGGCGAGGCCACCCTCCCGCAGAGCCACCCATGTCGCAGGGCCCTGTATCCCCACAGCCATTTCCCCACTTTAGGGAAGTACAAAATTCATGGCCAAGTCACTTCACGTGCTGGGTCATAACCATTCCCTTCACACCCTCTCTGCGCCTGTGAGGCGTTCACAGGCGGCTCCAGATGATGGGCCGAGCAGTGAGGCATTTTAAGGCACCCAACCCAGAGAAAGAAAGAAACCCAGAAATGCATATGTATTTTTTAAATCTTTCCTTACGTCCTTAAGCACATTGGAAAACAACAAAGCTATGCAGGTGTGATGTGAAACCACCACCTCTCCCCCCATATATAGCAGTAATATGAAATCTAAGACTACCTGAAGCTCTGATAACATGCTTATGTACTTTTTATCTTAAAGCTCATGAAAGGCTGAAGAAGTCTTCATTCAAAAAAATTGGTGAAGAAATCTTAATGTTTAGAGGCCAAAGCTTTCATGGTAGGTCTTGGGAGATTAGAAATGTGACCCTTACTGTTCTGATTAGTCTGTCATTCTCTTAGTTTCCTTAAGGTAAAAGAAAAATAATACTAACAAGTTATCTTGTTTTGTACAAGTTATCTGTCATTTCTGTCGTGTACATAGCAGTACAGATATGTATTGTTTGCTTATGGTCAGGCAGATTTGCTGACATTTACCAGTGGAAATCGCTGACTTATTTCTTACTATTGGTCCTTCTAATCTGACGTTTCCTGATCATTTCATCTCCTATCACTATGTCTAATGTTAAGCTGGCCTTGTAATAGCAATGACTTTCACTCAAAATTATTAAACACAAATCTATATTGATTAAAATTATTTCTACTGTTGCTTTATTGAATCTGAGATCTAGTAAATGAGTTAGATGATAAAGCTGTTCTGATCAATGACCATTCACAGTAATAATTAGTGCCTATGTATAGAAAACTGTGTAAGCCACTAGGTAAGTGCTTCCAGGCTGGTAGTAACTGATTGTCAACAGTAGCAGATTTGGGATGCTCATCCTGCACTTCAGCTGAGTATCTCCTGGTAGGCAGTCCTGCCTCCACGTGTCGTGTGGAAGTAGTTTGAATATCAACAGTGCTGCAAAAACCAAAGTTCGGGAGGCTCTGCTTCAGTAAATGCATTTTGTCTGTACTACAAATAGAAATGTCAACACTTGGAGGCTGTAAGTAAAGACACCTGGTGTCTGTGCAGCATGCAGTTTTCAATTTGAAAAGGAAACATCTCTCTTCTATTATAACAACTGGTGAAGAATGATATAGTTGTTCAAGTAATTTGTGACACTGCTAGAAGTGTATATCAGCTCCTTTTACCAACTGTGACATGCCAGCTTGCACAACATGAGAAAATTCAACTTCATAGGTGCTGTTCAACAGTACAAGGATTTTAAACTATTTTCAGTATTCCCAGGAGCCAACTACGATCTCAGTCTAGTCCTGCTGCTTTGGTAGGTTTTGATCTTTAAATGTCTTATGTGCACAAACACATCTAAACTGAGGAAGAGTCCCAGTCTGTGCTCAAATAGTTGTGTAAACCCAGACCAGATCTCTCTGACTCTTAATATACCCCAGACATGCTAATATGCTTAGAGGACTGATGTTCGGATCCTGCAGGAGTTGGAGGCCAGAAGTTACTAACAGATGGGAAGGGTATAGCCATCTGTGCATGAGGTAAGAGTTTTTGCTTGGCACTAGTCTTAAGAAGGAGAGTTTTAATAATTTTATTTCCATCAGTGGCATGCACTCCTGGCATTTTTACTGCTCAGACCGGCCCTATATATTGTCCAATATATATGGAAATAAAAAAGTTATGGGAGCTTCTTTGTACTGCAGAGAGGCACAGATACTGAGGGATAGCAAAGTGGGGTTATTTTGGGGTCAGTGCATTTTATTTTTCTCACAGTGAAATTTAACAGCTGAAACAGAATAATTTTTTATTTAAGAAGCTTTTGGGATATACCATTTCATTAACTACTTGGAAGGGTAAGTTCCTTACTGTAGGTTAATCTGCTTAATGCAACAACCTGTATCTTAATTAGAATCTCACGGTTACTGTTTCATAAATTATATCTGCAGTGGTGTCTTTCCCTTTGAGACAGTGTTTGCATTAATCATGGGCAGGACAGCTCAACTAACTTGATGATAAAATTTCTCTTGATGAAAGGTTTAACCTTCTCTGCAACTGCAGTTTATCAGTATTTTATTTAGATCTCTCAAGTGTAGAGTTAATGTCTTTTTCACAAAGTTTAATTTAGTTGTTTGATATAAGCTGTGTCAGAGCAAGATACTCATTGTCTTGGGCAGTAACTGAAGCACATCTAAAGTAAGAACAAGTAGAAATTCTTATAGTTTAAAATTTTGTAGCTTTATAACTGAGCTATCTTGATTGAAAATCATCTCACATAACAAAATAAGAATGTGGTACCATCTCTTGCTCCATCCTAGAATATCAAGTAATAATCCAAAATCCCTTTAGACTGAGGCTTGCTATGTACTAGGCAATGTTTACTGTTATATTGCAGATGCAGTTTATTGCAGCAAAAAACCACACTTGGTTTGGACAGTTTGTGCTGGATATCTGAGTGAAATAAGCTATCCTAGCAAAAAAAAAAAAGCCTTTCATCACTCTAAGATTGGCTATACTGGAATTTTTACTAGCCTAGAAATTTTGCACTGAACAAAATTTTACTAGGCTAGTAAAATCCTCTCTGGCAAAACTGGCCAATATTGGGACATAATCAAAAAACCTAACCTAGCCCTTCTACTTACAGTTTGGAGGAGTAACCACCCTTATGGTATCCACCCTGTTTTGGAGAGGATTGAAGGGAGAAAAGGTACTTGGCACTTGTTGCAGGCAGAGTTTCAAATCATGTTGGATGTTAAGTTACCCAGTTAAAGAGGGTTACCAGCTAATATATATATATAATATATATATGTATATATATATATATACACACACACGTATGTGTATACATACATATAGGTATAAAATGCTTGACAGGACTATTTAATCAAAAAATTAAACAGACCTAGGTACAAAATTTATATATAATCAATATACAATACTTAATTAAATGACTGTAAATGTTATGTTTGCCATTATGAATCCAACCCTCTTATATGATAAAGAATTTGACAGTTTGGGGGACTATAGAGAAGTAACTTAGGAGCTACAGTTAGTACTCAGAAGCACATTTCGTTTTTTCTGTGTGAAATATTTTCAGATGCCTAGCTGATATATTTTTAACTTCTGCTTAGGGAACAGAACTGGGAACTATAACAGAGACATTTATTTTGTGTAATACCAGTAAGGGGCCAGGAGCATTCTCCAGCCCTGACACCAAATTCTCCAATGCATGTATTTTTGTACAGATAAACCTTCCTAGCCCTGAAGAGAAGGTGGCTACATCAGAATTGCTGTTGAAAGTCTTACCAGCCCACGCTAACCCCTGAAGCAAGCCTGGGCACTCTCTGGGAGAATGCTCCTTGGCAGGAGCCAGCACTCAGGTAGCACCTTTGCTGGTGATTTAGTGCTTATTGAAGTGCAGTAACATCCAGGCGAGTGTCGTAGCTGACTGGAACACATCTAGCCTTGGACAACACCTGATTCTGAGATTATCCTTGTGTCTCAGAAGAAATTAAAGTTGTTAGATCTCTTTCAAAATCGGTGAAGCTTGACAGTGTCATTGTGAACAAGCGTGAGATGATGCTTTTATAGTCAGTACCTGATAATGTATTGTTACTCCATAATATTTTGCAAAATTACTATCATTAAAATTTATTTAGGAAGTCCAATTACAGTGTCTAAAAGGTCAGATCTGATCCAGATTTCTTTGTGAGCGAGACTATTCAGTAAGAAAACTCCTTGCCCTTTTGCAATTGAATTTGTAATCGGGCACAAGGTGGAGTAACACGTTCAGTAAATAAGAAAAAAACATTCTGGATTTACAAAGCAGACAAAAAATAAGAATATGTAGGTAGCTCCTAACACAGTTTGTTATGGATGTCTTGACTTTTAATTATGAATTAGGAATTGTAGAACATTGTGCTGTTTTCATTGCAGGCAAGATGGTGACAAACTGTTTCTTTGTGTATAAATGCATTATGGAATAGCGTCCCTCTATCATTTTAGACTGATATTAAAATGGATTGAATTTGTGACTATTCTTTATTTAAGGGAGTGTTTCTTATCCTTAGTGCCATCTATTGAACGTGAATGTTGGCAATTGAGAAGGTCTTAATTTTTATTTACCATTTACTCATATACTTTGAGAGCATTTGTGGAGACACAAATCCACACAGAAACATAAACTCATATATAAACAGACCTCTTGAGAAAGAATGGACCTGAACAAGCTTGGTGTCTTCTTCATGTCTATTTACTGCTCTGTAGTTTCACCCTCTCAGTGCAATAATCCAAGCCCTCTTCTTCCTATGCCTTCCATGGCATCTGTTTGGGTAAGAGACAGCGTGTGCTGTGGTTACTCCAGTTAGCCATGTGTGCAGGCAGACTGGCCAGCCAGTGTTGTGCCCACTGCCAAACGGCTCGTGCTTAGACAGTACATGCTGTTCTGCCTACTTTTCCCATACTCACGTAACTAATTCAAGTCTCATTCCTGTATCCAGATACTGGTGTTAAAGAAAGTTATAGGGACTTAATTACTTTGGGCTGTATTAGGCTTACTCCAGTGGTGTATTATTATCCCTGCTATTCCTATTATTAGAAAGTCAGGATTTATAATATATGAGCAGTAGTAAGGAACTAGTACTATTACTGTGCTCCAAGGCCTTGGTCCCTTGACTGACCAGAACAGCTGTCTTTGGAGCATCATTTATATCCTACCAAACAGAGATTTCTAATTTTTACTTCCTATGAAAACCAGGCTGCAGGGAAAAGGACAAATGCACACCCAGGATTCTTCACAGTGTGAACTGGGATGCACTTGAGTCATCAACCTTCACTAAGAAAGCAGGGATTGCTCTAAGATTTCCCAACCCAGAGAAAACCCTTGAAATTTCTTTCCTTCTTTCAAATATCATTGAAATTTGCCAGCTAGTTCCACACAAAGGCACAGAGAGTGGTTTCACAAGAAATATGGCTAAAATCACATAATGGTGATGGTATTGTAACCGAGACCTTCTGCATAATTTCAAATAAGTTAAGTTTTAGACTGCAATGAAAAATACATTGTGAAAAGGGAAAACAAGAAAAAAAAAAGACTTTTTAAATTATATAAAGTTAGTGTTGGGACAGAAGGTGTATAACAATGGGGTAAGTCAAAGCTTCCTTGTAATTGCTTGTAGATATTCAGATTCACAGACCATCTTTTTCTTTGTCTACATAAACTGGTTTTGGAGCTTTATCATACAAGTATCATAGAAATACAGGGCTAGAAGGGGCTTCAAGAAATCCCATAGTCCAAACCGCTACATTTGGTGGAGATCTTTCATAATTGGAGTATTATTGTAACCACCAGCATCCCATGCAGGCACGCTCTGGGCCACATGGAGCTGCTTGCAGCTGTTAGGCTGCTGCTCTGGCACTAATGAAACTGCTGGGTTCCCAGGCTGACCTCAGCACTCTGCTACTGCCCTCCTGAAATGTGTCTGAAACCTCTTCTTCACCCACAGCTCCCAGGAGGGAGATGGAAAGGAAATCCACTTTGGCTTTCACAGCTGGCACTGGATAGAGGAGAGAGTTATAAATAAATGGAAATGAAGAATGAGGGCATGCGACTGAAGCCCCATGATGGTCACTTCTTGGTATGGCAACAGATGGGCAGTGCTCTGAGTGACAAAATGTCACTCTGAACGTGTAGGCACTATGATAATGTCAAAAGAGGCTCATTTGAATTGGGATTCAGGAGGATCCTCTATTTAAATCCTGTCTGAACCTCTGACAAGCTGCATGACCTTCTACTATATACTGAGCTCCATGGGTCAAATTGGTCCTTGCTGCAACTAAATTGACTACAATGAAATTATTCTGGGAGTGAACTTGATTTTTCAGATGTCAGTCAACACAGCTGGTTCACTGAATAAATGAAAGGAAGCAATCATAGACATCACTGGAAAACAGATGCATCTGAACTGAGTCTTTTGGCTTTAGCAAAACCAGAGCAGAACTGCACAACTGTTACTTAAAATGCATAAATAATTGCTGATGGTGGTTTATTGACAGTGTAAACTCTATAAAGGTAACAGAGGTGTAAAAGTGCTGCTGTCTTTCTTAGAGGGAATGTATTTATCTTATATATTATTTAAAATTTGGGAAATGACTGATGCTTAAGTATTCTGGTATAGATAGGTTTTTCTTAAAAGAATTAATAATGATAAATAACTCAGGCATTTATGCTGAGTCATTTACATTAAAATGCTGTGCAGTGGTAAGTTTCTTCCATAGAAATGCTTGTAGAGTCAGATAACAGTGATGTTAATTAATAAAAGATAGTGGTCATTAAGAGTGTCACAGGCAGATGGAGAGCTTCAGACAAAGTTTATTGGGGAGACCCCCCTATCCTTTGAGTCATGAGGTGCAGAAAGGACCCTGTTGCTTTCTAAATTTGTCTGAGAGAGAGGTCTGGGTGCAGCTGCATCTGGCCCTAGTCCCAGACTTGGTCAATGGTTTATGTCTAAAGCATTATGTAGGTGTAATTGAGCTCTGTCCCACAGGAATAAGGATGGCACCCCAAATATATTTATATGAATAAAATAAATTATTAATTTAAATTGATGATGATAATGATAAGACAAAAAGACCTTAATCAGAATTATTTACTACACAGTACAGGTAGCTGTAATGACTAGTTTAGTGCATATGTATTGAATCAAAATTGAAGCAATAATATTAAAGCTAGCAAAATAATTATGGAAATTGATATTACTCACTTATACAATGACTGTGGACAAATCTCTTTTGCTCAGCCTCAAGGAGCAACCTCAAAGGACATACCCACTCAAGAGAGGAATTTCCACACATGCTCCAGAAGGGGTATGTTAGAAGACCCTGCCATTCGAAAGTGGGACTTTATAGCATAAAGTGACTGACTGTCAGTCATATTTCTGCAGGCTGAACAGCTTTAGATATGTTATCAGTACTAGCACTTGTTGGCTCCTTTATCTAGAACTTTGCCACCCACGTCCTCACAGCTGCCAGTTTGTGCTGGAAAACACTGAGTGTCTAACTTTGGGATTAATAAGTCAGTCTGGCCTCAGCATTCTTCAGCATTGAAAGCAGCTGAGCCCTGTGAGGTGAACCTCACGAAGTTCCAATGAACCCAGTGCAAGGTCCTGCATGTGGGTCAGGGAAACCCCAAGCAAAGTACAGGCTGGGCAGGGGATGGATCGAGAGCAGCCCAACACAACCCAGCAATGTGCACTCGCAGCCCAGAAAGCCAAACGTGTCCTGGGCTGCATCAAGAGCAGCGTGGGCAGCAGGTTGAGGGAGGGGATCCTCACCCTTTACTCCACTCTCATGAGACCCCACCTGGAGTACTGCATCCAGGTCTGGGGTCCCTAAAGTAAGAAGGATGTGGACATACTGGAGTGAGTCCAGAAAAGGGCCACAAAGATGATCACAGAGCTGGAGCACCTGTCCTATGAAGACAGGCTGAGGGAGTTGGGGCTGTTCAGCCTGGAAAAGAGAAGATCCAGGGAGATCTTCAGGAAGAGAACCTTCCGGTGCCTAAAGGTGACCCACAGGGAAAATGGAGAGGGACTTCTTGCAATAGCATATAGTGACAGGACATAGGGTAATATGGCTTCAAACTGAAAGAGAGTAGGTTTAGATTAGATATTAGGAAGAAATTCTTTGCTTCTGGGATGGTGAGGCACTGGAATAGGTTGCTCAGAGAAGCTGTGAATTCCCCATTCATGGAATTGTTCAAGGCCAGATTGGGTGGGGCTCTGAGCAACCGGGACTGGTGGAAGATGTCCTGCCTATGGCAGGGGAGTTGGAACTAGGTGATCTTTAAGGTTTCTTCCGACCCAGGCTTTTGTATGAGTCTGTGAAATGAAGAATTTAGATTAGGAGCATGTTTTCTAGCCTAGATGAAAGGCCACTGAGTCTTGGTGTCTGTGTACCTGTGTCACTATGCTTGTTTTGGCTTGAATAGGGTTAATTTTCTTCATAGTAGCTGGTATGGGCTGTGTTTTGGATTTGTGCTGGAAACAGTGTTGATAATTCAGGAATATTTTTGATTTTTCTAAGCAGTGCTTATACAGAGTCAGTGCCTTGTCTGCTTCTCACTTCACCCCACCAGCAAATGGGCTGGGGGTGCACAAGAAGTTAGGAAGGGGACACAGCCAGGACAGCTGACCCCAACTGACCGAGGGAAGATTCCACACCATATTGCATCATGCTCAGTACATAATGCTGGAGGAAGAAGGAGGAAGTGGGATATTCACAGTGGTGGTGTTTGTCTTCCCAAGTAACTGTTATGCAGGATGGAGGTCTGCTTTCCAGGGGATGGCTGAACACCTGCCTGCCCATGGGAAGTGATGAACGAATTCCTTGTTTTCCTTTGCTTGCATGGATGGCTTTTTCTTTACCTATTAAACTGTCTTTATCACTTTAAAAAGTGAGTTTTCTCAATTTTACTATTCTAGTTCTCTCCCCTATCCCACTGGGGGGAGGGAGAGAGTGACTGTGTGGGGCTCAGTTGTTGGCTGGGGTTAAACCATGACATGAGGAGAACTTTGCGAAGTTTAGAAAGCATCAGTAGACAAAAAGGTGTTTTACAGAGCAGTTGCAACAGATGTGCTCCAGCACAGATAAAGTTAAACAAGGGGTTCTTCTCTTACACCTGACATTCCTGTGTTTTAAACAAAATGGGCAGTTACAAGTCAAAGGGTTCTTTTATCCCAGCTGCTCATGTGATTTAAGTTAGAAAAACATTTATAAAGCAAAAATTAGGACAACCTTAATAAAAATAATTTTCTAGTTTCATGTATGCTATATTGTTCTTCTACCTAATTCTACATAAAACAAGACTGAGATTGAACAAGTAGTGAAAAAAATACTTGGCATAATTTAAGAAAACTTGAAGAGGTAACACTGGTACGTTTTTTCCTTTTTTCAAGCCAACTTAGTAATGAGTACAATGGAGTTGTTCCTCTAGACATGATTAAAAAAGAGATCTGAAAGGGTTTTCCAGTTCATCCTCTTGCTTCAGAGCAGAATCCACTCTATCTAATCAGTTCCTGACAGATATTTGTTCCACCTGACCTTGAAAATTTGCAATCATGCTGATTCTTCAGACCTCTCCACTCAGTCAGATACTGCATAACGTTTCTTACAGTTCAAAAGCTTTTTGTAAATTGTAACTGAAATCTCCAAGTTGCAATTTAAGGCTATTCTTGCCATATCTCAATGGACATGAAGAACAGTGTGTATCTCTGCAATACTTTTTATGTGTTTGAGAACTGATATAATATCTTCCCTCAATCCTCTCATTGCTACACTAAAGAAACAAATTCTTTCAATCTTACCTCCTGTGTCGCATTTTCTATAACTCTGAAAATTACACAGCTCTACCGTGATTTCTTTATTGAAATATTTGTTTTTCTGGAGTGTTGCTTTTAATAGGTTGTTTTCTGGTAAAACCACATTACCTGTTACTTATCACTATAGGATTACAGGATAATTTAGTTTGAAAGGGACCTCAGGAGATCTCTAGTCCAACCTTCTGCTGAAACCAGGGTCAGCTATGAGTTCAGATCAGACTGGATCCTTTGGATTTTGAAAACCGGCAAGAGCACAGAATTCACAAGCTCTCTGAGCAGTCAGTTCTATGATTCCTGGTGAAAATGTTTTTCCTTAAATGCAGCTTGAACCTCTCTCTCATTTCAATTTATGCCCACTGTCTGTCGGTCTCCCACCATACAGCAATCTGAAGAGCCTGGCTCCATTTTCTTGATAATCTTCTCTTGCCTATTTGTGTAGATGCTTAGGAATACTCTTCTTGCCCCCAATTATTATTTGGCAAAAGGAATTAAAAGGCAAAGAACTACCTTTCCTGAATCCCTGAGTTTTGGATTCTCCTTTTTTACCATTTGTATGCTTGACCATTCCTTTCTTGCTTAACTTACACATTCCTTATTTTGAGAGAGAATGAAACAGTTACTCCCTTAATAGAGAACTAGTAGAGAATGATTAAAGGTTATATCAGGCTGACACAATTTAGAACATTTAGTATATCAAAATTGTCTTCTGTTCTTTCCCTTTTCTATCTGGAAATCTTATTCCCTTCTCTAACTTACAAATCAAAGCAAGACATCACACATAAGCATTTGCAGAAGTCAGTGTAAGGAGGTAAAAAAAAAGAGACATCAGGAAACACTTTTTTTCCAAGAGTGTGGTCAAACTGGAACAGGCTTCCTAGAGTGGTGGTCAATCCCCAAGCTTGACAGCGTTTAAGGGGCATTTGGACAATGCCCTTAATGACACACTTTAATTTCTGGTCACCCTTAAGTGGTCAGGCAGTTGGACTGGTTGATCATTCACCTTCCAACTGAAATATTCCATTCCATGTTCTGCTTGTGACTGTCAGCCACCATTTCACACAAATCAAGTGGTAAATACTTTGAATTAAATTAGTGGTCTCATTGACTGTGCTGAGCTTTGATTTGGAACTTTGGAGTCTTTGTCTATAAAGATCAGACAGCAAATCTCAACACATAGTTCCTGGTGCTTTACCATAAACTGTGTAGATGGATTTTCTTTATGTGAATATACATGATTTGGGGTAGAATCATAAAATGGTTTGGGTTGGAAGGGACCTTAAAGGTCATCTAGTTCCAACCCCCCCTGCCATGGGTTGGTGCACCTTCCACTAGACCAGGTGACTCAGAGCCCCATCCAGCCTGGTTGTGAACACATCCAGGGATGGGGAGTCCTCAGCCACGCTGGGGTAGATTTTATGTAGGAAGAGAGAGTCAAACCATTCATTTCTGAGAAATGCATGAGGACTTTACATGGATGAAAAAAAAAATTGCATGTAAATGCCATATATTTTTTCTTTATTTTTCCAGAGGCTGCTGAAAACTTTGAAAAATAGTAAAACAATATGTTTCAAGAAGCTTTGGGACATTTAGCGTTTCTTAATAAATCCCTTGTGATCAAATTATATGTATAATTACACTAAAAATCACTCCTAGTTTTTAACTTATAATTCAAAAAGAAAAGATTGAGATGTAGATAATTTCACTGGTAGAAAGCCAAGACTAGAAAATACAGGTTATCATAGTGGGGAAAAAAAAGTGGAAAAGATAAAAGGAATAGCTGTGAGATTTGTGCACTGTGCAGCTGGCAGTAAGTTCTGAAGCTTTCTGGTTTTATTTTTTTATTCCTGATTTGGGAAAAATGTGTCAGGGTAAAAAAAATACATTACATAATATAAAAAGTAGATCTGCCAGCATTAATAGACCAGCAAGATGACTGATAGGCACAGTCAGAAACACATGCATGAGATTATGGCTAATGCTTGAATTAGTGCAGCCCCAATGCAATACCATCAGTGCAGTAACTGCAACCAGCTAGAGAGTAACTGCCCATCCCCTAATTCTGTTGAATCTACTTAGTAATGACTTGGGTTCCTATTCCAAACCTTATTCCTTTGACATACTATAGCTCATCAAGTCATGTTTGAAAATGCCTCTTAGGTGGATCTCTTAAGCCTCTCATATTAACCCAGTTCTTACATACTTAGTTAAATGGGATTTTCAAATAAAAAAAAAAAATCTCACAGTCAGTATTTGAAGTTCCAAAGGCAGTCGTGGAAGCAAATGTATTTAAGGCAAACTTGATCTCTCTCTGTGTGACAATTTGTGTGTCTTCTGAACGTTGCAAATTTGCTTGTGTACAGATCAACTCAATAACACATATGAATTTCTTGCATTGCACACCTGGTGATTTTTTGAGCATATGAGGCTTGAGTTGCATGGATTTTGTGAGGAAGAAACTTCACAGTGAACATCAAATACAGAGAAAATCTGTGCATGCACAATGTCTGGGACCAGTAGATATTTGGAAGCTTTCTTGGAGTTATTGCTCTGCATTAGCTGCCAAACATCTGGAAGCTAGTAGAAAAATGTAGAAAAGTGGGAGAGAAGAAAATGACCAGCAAAAGCAGCTGTCTCCCAC
>JAWWLV010000045.1:11730936-11747580 GCA_035041135.1 Platyrinchus mystaceus
AATGTGAATATTAACTTTAGCAAATTGGCTGCTTATGTGAGCAGAAATATCTGACCAATGTTATCCCACATTCCCAAACTTCTGACGGCTTCTCAGGTTATAAAATCCCCAACTTTCTCTTGGCCAGCCATCTGTCAACACTCCTGGCTTTTCCCTTGATATCATCTACACTGTGGTTGTTTGTTACACAAAAATCAGCACAAAATACAGTTGCCACAGAGTCTTGAACCTTGAATATATGCAAGCATCAAAAAATAAACTTATTGTAATGTAAAGGTAAGTAACACAAAGAATACTCGTGTGATTACTCCATTTGTATTTAGTTAATGGCAAGAACTCAGTATTTAAAATTGCATAAAGATGCTGCAAGATTTCCAGCCTCCTGCATTAAAATGCTGTGGGCCCTTACAGAATATAAGTTCAAATTGTTGTGCCCTTGAGTAAATGCACTCATAATCTGTGTAATATCCTCTAATAATGTAATAAAATATATGGATCTGATCTTTAGATAAGGGAAGCCTGCAATGAGCTACTAGCCTGAAGCTCAGGATAAGATTTGTTTTGCCTGAAGGCAGCTGCCTAGAAATTGGGTGGTTTTGGTCTGCTGAACTGGTCCTCATTCCTCTACAATCAGTGTGAGCAGGAAGTACAATGGGGAGACATTTCTAAGGAATCCTCCTAAGAGAAGTGTCCTGTTTCCCTCCACTGACTATTGAAAGAGTGTGGAGAGCAGTTTAATACAGCTGAAGTGTGATGAGTGGTACAACTTCTGTACACAAGCACGAGGGAGGCCGACAGCACAGAGAGATGGATGAGTCAGGACACGAATCCGGCCAGTCTGCAAGGAAAGTCTGCGACATGAAGGCAACCAGTTCAGGCTGTGAAATCAGCTAGGAAGAAGTTGGATAGAGCTGTAAAGCCAAATGATTATATATGTTGTTTCTACAGTTAAAGTGCAGCAGGGAAGCTTGGAAGCTAAACAAAACCTGCCCTGGATCAGTGTAATGGCTAAGCATATAATCACACTGTATTAATATCTGAATAAAACTACATGGCCTGTAGTTTGTGTTTGCTAATGCTTACTTAAGCATTACTGAGATTACAGGGATTAAAGATTGAGAAAACAGGGTTTAAGAGAGAAAATGAAAGAGAAAACTTAGTTATCTGGATATTAGAACTGCATGTAACTGTACATTTCCTTACTATAAACTGTGATGAGTAGCATTAACAGCATTTTTTGTAATGGAAAATGTGCTCTCCTTCCATAGATTGTTAATAAAGCTTCTCACAGCATCACTACCTGAACGGTGCTGAACAGAGGAAGAATGAATCAGAGGATCAAAGAATGGTGGCTGTCCTGGCTGCTTGATCAGGAGCCAAATTCTAATATTTTCAGTAATTGCATTATTTCAGTTTTCACTGTCAGTTCTGATTGAATTATTCTAGAGATTTGGGTGACCTCTTGATTATTTTCTGGAGAAAATATTTGCTGAAGTGATCCTTTCTTAAAAGGAGCAAAAGGTTGAAATAAATGGAGTTCTGGGAACTCAGCTACCATCAAATCAGAATAATGCTATACAAAAATGAACCTGTAAGTGGTTATAGTCAAGGGGAGGGATGGAAATGACACTTCTATACAATGCCAAAAAAAAGCAATAAAAAAGGACTAATCTTTGTTCTGTAGCGAGTCTGCTGAAAGGCAAGAAGAATTGTATCTGTTTAGCTAAATCAGATAAATTTACCCACAGGAATTTCCTGTTGAGTTACTGCATCAGGCAGAATCTTTTGTTTGGCATGTTATTCTTGAAAAGTTGTTATAAGCTATCCGAACTTCTTCCATTTATCTTTCTGATAAAAGCCTTCAGCAGTCAGGTTAGTAGGTTGTCTGGTACTTACTGACAGGTTCCACTTTCTTCTTTCAGTGCATAAATACTTATGAGAAAAAAAGAACTGCAGACAGAATATTGTAATATTCCCTGAAGAAAGCTTTTAGTCAGCAGCCTCAAAAGAGTGCTCTGTTAATGAGCAACTGAAATGTTATAAATTCAGCCAACAGCCTCTATGTTTAATTTGGACAGTCTTCCTTGCAGCCTGAGAGTACAAAAGACCAGTGTCAGTGGCCTGTAGGCCTTTGCAGTTGCTGCCCAGTGGTTAACCATGGGAAAGAAAAGCTATTGCAATTTAATTAGCTGGAGGATAACCTCTAGGTAATACTGATAAAAATGATCAGCTACATGCCAGTGAACAGCTGGCATGAAAATCAGAAAACATAGTGATGAGAAAGTTTAATTTGTATTCTGAAATCAATTTTATTCACAAAAAAACCCCTACCCATTCCTCAGCAAAAAAATGTATTGTTTCTCGAGCCCATGTTTTTAGACTTGTTTGAAATCTTTTTGCTTGGCTGAGCTCAAGCCAATTCCTGGCAGCTGGATTTCAGCATATTCATTAAGGGAAATACTGTATCATTGCTTTAAAAAGATAGTAGATTGTAAATAAACAGTGAACATGATGAGTCTACAAAAAGCTAACGCAGCACTAATCAGTAGTTTAGCTGAAGGCAATTTCAATTGGTAATGTTTACTGTGTGCTGGTTTCAGCAGTTTTGAAGCAATGCTGTTCTGATGCTCAGTTCCTGTGCACTCTTGTCTGGGGTTGGATCAGCCTGTAACTGAGGATAGTTCTTCCTGACTTCTTCTGTAGTAACCTGATCATGATAGTGTGTCTTGCTGATATGGACATTTTCTTTATTTCAGAAGAAATATTTTATAAATACAATTGAAAAACCCCCTTTCAATGTGATCCTGTTTTCTTTGCTCATATCAAGATTAGCAGTGCTGGTTTCAAAGTGTTGTGTTCAGCCCCTGTGCTGACATGTGGTTACACATATGTCAGGTGTGCATATGCTGATTTCTGATTTCTGTCACTGCTACCACATGGAGTTGTTTTATAAAGTAGGAGTATTACTCTAGAAGCAGCAAGCTAGATCTATGAGTGCTGGCACCAGCTGAATGTTTTTTCACATGGGGTAGTGCAGAGTCTCTCCCCATGTGTGAGCTGATACCTCAGCCTTCTCCTCAGCTGGTGGTTCCTGCAATGGCCCAGTCTTTGACATGCCTGTGTCTTTTGGTTGATATTGTACAGTAATGAGCATGGAAACCTTATTTCCTCAGAAAACCAGTTGGAATTTTATAATTCAGGCTGCGTTTACCACTGGTTTTGGTGGAGTTCCAGTTTTAAGCCTGTTTGAAAACTGAAAGTGCCAATTGGTCCTTTTCCAGAAACCCATTTAGGAGGGATGCTAATCTAAAATAGCTACTTAGTGTAAAATACAAAGCTCCCCATACTTAGGGTGAAATCTGGAAACTGGATTTGAAAGAATCAGCTTTTTACCCTGAGGCTCTCACCTATATCATCCACCCATTTCACAAGGCTCTGTGGAATCTTGAACTTGGCAGGCAACTATTTATGTATCATGATGATGACAAGGACATAATATAGAAATTCCCTCTGCTAATCCTGGCCCTTCTACTCCATTGTTGCTTGAGACTGGACAGCTAACTATGAAAAAAGGTCTCGTTTTCTCCATCTGGGAGCTGCAGATAATATTGTTTATCTAAACCAGAGGGATATTGTGAGCATTCCTTATTATAATAGTGCATTTATAAAACTCATTTAAAAAAATTGTTAAAACCATTTAGAAAGTACTGTTCTGTAAAAGTTTAGAGGTGAGTGTTTCCATATTCTATTGTTAGAACACCAGTATTTGTTTTGTTTTATTGCCTTTTAGCTGGTTAATAAGATTTCTTAATTTAAAGTTGCATCTCTCTAATGACCTTTCCTGCATGCTAAATTTTAGATTGCATTTACATATGAGACACTGCTATTTTGTTAAGTAGGAGGCATATTATGAGAATAATCAGTTTATCTTAAGCTGTAATTCTATGTCTAGCAAGGATTCAAATTTCTAGGATGGAGGGTGGCTAATGGCTTAGTGAAGTCTGGTAAAACATCTTTGAGATAAATCCCAGCATAATGAGATCAGTTAGATCTAGCTGTAAAATGGAAGAGAAGCTTAATTTTAATTTTCAATTGCACAGTTTGGTGCTTTTCTTTTTTTCTTTTATAACTCGACAGAGTTCTATCTGAAATTTAAAAAGTGCTGGAACTGGATGGATCTTTTGAATATGCATAAACTAAATGGGAGAAGCTAAACTAAAAAAAGAGAAGTAGCTAGTTTCATGTAAGGTAAGATTTTCTATTCCATGGAAACTAATTTGACTTGAATGTAAATTCTCTGGTGAAAGGATGTGCCTGCTTTACAGCTACAAGATTATTCTTACCAAAGTTTATGTAGATACTAAAATATGTATATAAATTATAAGACATATATAAATTATATATATAATATAGACAGCAAGATAACAGTAACAGTAATGATTTCAGTCACAGAGATCTACAGTTCTATACACAATCAAGGGATCATTGTCAAATTAGGCAGCATCTGATTTCTTGCCATTTAGGTTGGTCTCTTAACCTGCTAACAACAGTTTCACTTTTATTTTTAGATGTGTGCAGTATATCATGCTTTTGGGTTTCACTGTTCATATGAAATTACAGTGATTGTGACAGAAACTGGGCAAGCCAGTTGCAGGATTAAAGCTGCTGTTCAAGCACACAGCTGGTGAACTGGCAGTGCAGATGTTCTAGGGCAGTCAGTACAATTTCATTCTGAACTGCCAAGGGAGTGAGACCTTGCTGTCTTCCATCCTCCTCCCCCCACCCTGAAAATACCCCAGGAAAGCTATATATTTAAAATACAGTGGCTTTTTCTGAAATTGGTCCATGTTTTGGAGACTGAGAAGGAAAATCACAATGAAGAGCCTTCTCACACTTCAGCATCTGAGCCAGCTCAGGAGCCACCAACAATCCCCAGTGTCCTTTGAGAGTTGCAGTAGTTTTGTCACCTAAAACCTGCATGGGACTGATAACGTTCCAGGGGGAAGGGAGCACCACTTCTGGCAGCTCTTGTGAATCAGCTCTGAGTAATAGGAGCTTGGCAGTCACAGGAGACAGCTCACACTGAGCAGAAGCATCCTCAGTTCTCATCATTTTCAACACTCTGTGGAATCAGAGCCCCAGGAAAGAGATGGAGCGACTGAGGGCACTCATCAACACAGCACTGAGCTCCTTCAGAAAATGCTGTGTCTGTTAAAAAGCCCAGGGGCACAGAAGGCAGATGCTGAAGGAGCTGGGGAAAAGCCAGTACTACATCTGGGGCCCCAGAACATCTTCCTTCTGATGGACTGCTGAGAGCCCAGCTTTTTCTCTCTTTTTGGAGCAGAGCAAGATGGGGAAGGTTTGTAGCACCTGTACTGAGGCAGAGAGTGTCAGAAGTACTGTGGTATGGTCTGAGGCAGACACGAGTTCAGGGTTAGGAAAATAGTACGTAGAAACAGTGCCTCTCACCAGCATATGCAGTACAGATTTCTTTCTTTAAGTAGTATTTGTTTCTTTCTATTGTGCCACTTAACACACTGCAGGACAAATAACAGAATTTCACCCTAGTTTTCCTTAATTTTTGAGGCAACACTTGATTAGGCAAACCAAAAGCTGCTAATTCTAGAAAAATAACCCAACAAAACCAAACCAAAACCAAAACCCCACAACCACCCACACACACACACACTCAAAACCCCCCCAAAAAAACCCACAAAAACCCCCCACCAACAAAGCCAAACCAAACCAAACAAAAAACCCTAAAACCAAAACCAAAAAAAAAACCCCCACCCTAAAAGTAAAAATTTTCAAAACCGAGAGCAGTGCTTCCTGCATGTCTGTACCTATTTATCTACATCCACACACTCCAAACGTGCTCAGGAACAATCTTTGTCACCGAAACGAAGCTGCCTGTAGTGATACACTGCCAGAACTTTTCCCAGGCCAAATTTGGCTCTTGTCAAGTACCATTCCCACAAGCCCTTCCCAGCAGCTGGCAGGTGGGAGGGACTATTCCCAGCAGTTTGCACAGTCCTGTGGCGGGAGCTGAGAGAGTTCCCTGCCAGCTGGGCTCTGCGGAGTGCTGAATTTACTGGTGTGGATGCAGCCTTCCTACCCAGAACAAGTCTTTCTGCTACTTTGCACTCACGTCTTAGAACAAGACTTCAGGTTGTAGCTTCAGCCTTGGGATTTCCCCAGCCAGGGCGGGTCTGTCCCGCGGGAAGCGCAGCGCGCTCAGCCAGAAGTGCCCGAAGAGTCCGGTGCGGCTGAAGGAGCCTCATGGGGCAGTGATGTGCCCACGGCAGCTCGGAGCAGCCGGGAGGCAGCGCTTTGGCCATAAAGGGTTACGGGGAGGGAAATGGCTTTCCTGAACTTCAGTGCTGTGGAGCAGAGTTAGGAGAGTGGGACCATTAAGTGCTGTGGAAAGGGACTTGAGGGTCCCGGTCGATGGCAATTTGAATGTGAGCCAGCAGTGCCCTGGCAGCCAGGAGGGCCAACCGTGCCCTGGGGGGCATCAGGCAAAGCATCGCCAGCCGGGGAGGGAGGGGATTGTCCCTCTCTGCTCTGCACTGGGGCGGCCTCACCTTGAATATTGTGTGTAGTTTTGGGCACCACAGTATAAGGAAGATATTAAGCTATTAGAGAGTGTCCAGAGGAGCGCAACGAAGATGGTGAAGGGCCTTGAGGGGAAGCTGTATGAGGAGGAGCTGAAGGCACTTGGTCTGTTCAGCCTGGAGGAGACTGAGGGGAAACCTCATTGCAGTTACAACTTCCTTGTGAGGGGAGGAGGTGGAGCAGACACTGATCTCTTCTCTGTGGTGACCAGTGACAGGACCTGAAGGAATGGCCTGAAGTTGTGTCGGGAGGTTTAGGTTGGATATTAGAAAAAGTTTCTTCACTCAGAGCGTGGTTGGGCACTGAACAGGCTCCCCAGGGAAGTGGTCACAGCACCAAGGCTGACAGAGCTCAAGAAGTGTTTGGACAATACTGTTGGGCACATGGTGTGACTCTTGGGGATGGTCCTGTGCAGGGCCAGGAGTTGGAGTCGATGTTCCTTGTGGGTTCCTTCCAACTCAGCATATTCTGTGTTCCTGTGAAAACCAAGCCCCAAGCCCACCAGAGCTCAAGGAGCGGCTGGACAACGCGCTCAGGCACTGGGTGGGATTGAGCTGTGCAGGGCCAGGATTTGGACTCGATGGTCCTTGCGGGGCCCTCCGACCTCGGGACATTCTCCGATCCCCTCACAGTTCCCGGGCTCGGTGCAATACGGAGCTCTCGCTGCGCCCCCCGCCGGGGACGGGCGGAACTGCCCCGCGCCTGCGCGCCCCGGCCCCTACAGCGCCGGCTGTACAGCCCCGCCCGCCGCCCGCCAAGATGGCCGCCTCTGCAGCGCGCTCCGCGGCCCGGCGGCTCATCCTGCCCTGGTCCGCCCGCCTGGGGCGAGCGCCCGGCGCGGCGGAGCGGGTGAGACGGCGGGACGGGGAGCGGAGGGAGGCGCGGGCGCCGCGGCGGCTCCGTGCGCTGGTGCTCGGGCGGGCGCTGAGGGGGTCGGGGAGCCGGAGGCCGGGGCCGCGGGGCACGCTGGGGTTTGTAGTCGCGGCGGGGCCGCGGTGCAGGGCGGGAGTTGTGGTCTCGCCCGACCGAGGCGGCGGCGCGGCCGCCCCTCGCAGATCCCGGCGGGACGAGCCCGGCGGGACGAGCCCGGCGGGACGAGCCCGGCGGGACGAGCCCGGCGGCCGCATCCGCAGGATTTGCTGCTGGTGCCCATGCCCGTGCCCGTGCCCGCCCCAGGGGGCTTAGGGGAACGTTTACACCCTCCTTCCTTCCCGTGATTCGGTGGAGGCCCCGGTCCTAGAGCTCTTCCCTTAAGTCATTTTCACCTCCTGTCATTTCCTCCGTCCTCCCAGTTTGAAGCATGAGCTTTTCCTTCTGGAAACAGGAGAGGGATATCTTTTGAAACAGAGGTTTTTCCTTCCCTGTAATGCGGGCGGGCAGTGACGGTCCCTTGCGTCAGCCCGGGCTGGGAGCCGAGTGCGCGGGGAGCAGCTCTGGAGGAGGCTGTTGGAGTGTTCAGCAGCCGGGCAGGATGGCACAGACAGGAGCAGCCGGTAGACCAGAGAGAGTGATTAGTTTGCACTGTTCAGGAGATTTCTGTGTGGCAGCTGGTTTTGGCTCCTTAGTGTGAGGAGGACGTCACTGAACTGGAGTGTGCTCAGCAGAGATGAACTGGGCTGGAACACGTGCCCTGTGAGGAGAGGCTGAGGGTCTGGGACTTGTTCATCCTGCAGAAGGCATGGCTTCAGCTGGACCTGTGGGAGGAGCTGTGAGAAGGACCTGTGCCAATACCCATGAGAAGGTTGTCAGGAAGACAAAACCAGGCTTGTCACAGTGGGGCATTGTGGCAGAATGAGAGGCAATGGGCATAAGTTGAAATGAGAGGAAAAATTGGATATGTGAAAACTTTTTCTCCGTGAGGCAGTCAAGCAGTGGAGCAGGCTGTCTGCAGAGACAGAGCTGTGCAGTTTCTCACCATCCTGGAAGATTTTCAATACCCAGATGCAAAGAGCCCTGAGCAGAATGGTCTTGACCCCATAGCTGATCGTGCTTGGAGCAGGAAGTTGGACTAGGGACTTTCAGACGTCCCTTCAAACTTGAATTGTGCTATAATTCTGAAATATATGAGTTTTAAGAGATCTCACTATTGGTATTCCAGGAGGAGAGTGGGTGAGAGCTGGATTTTGTACTTCAGTGTTTAGGGCAGTTACATGGGGAAGGAAATCTTTTTTTTATTTCATACATTTAAAATAATTGTCTGATGTTAGTAATGTGCTTCTGTGTCAGATTGGAAGGCAGCAGATGCATCTCCTCAGTTTTAGTAATCTTTGGGGGTTTTTTTAGGGATTCAGGTTACTGCATCCCTGATGTGAAGTAGTGGTGAATAGTAGTGCTCAATTGTTTTCCTTTAAATGCATTCTTTAGAAAAGAACCACGAACATAATGTTTCAGTTCAGGAATACATTGTTCAGAAGAGCATCTTAGGATATCACTTAATGACTGATTTTTCTTACAGTGTGTGCATGTTGGAACAGGCAGGCTCAGGGCTTCCAAAGCAGCCACAGAAGTAATCTTAAATGTTCCTGAAACTAGGGTGAGTCCTTTGGAAAATGGCTTGCAAGTAGCTTCTGAAGACTCTGGACTCTCAACATGCACAGTAAGTAACTTGTAAAGGGAAGGTTTTTTCGTACTCTTCATGTGTGTTCGCTTCCTTGTGGAACTAAATTGCATTTACATTCAATTCATCCTAAAACTTAAGATAGGAAATAGAGGTCTTAAGGCTTTTGTACATTTGTGATTAGATTTTTTTGTGAAGATGGAAATTTTCCTTTTCTTGAAAACTTGCTCTGTTTAAGGAAAAAGCCATTTAAAAATAAGTCTTGCAAATATAAGTGTGGATCACAGAGGAAAACAGAAAAGCTTTTAGCTGGTAAAATGACTTTTTTTTTCTCTGTTGAGGTTGGTCTTTGGATTGATGCTGGAAGCAGGTATGAAAATGAGAAGAACAACGGGACTGCTCACTTCCTTGAGCATATGGCTTTCAAGGTGAGTATAAATATTGATGTAGAAGTTTACAATGGATTTTTAAGTTATTTATCTTTAAAGATCAATGATAAGAACTTTGCCAGGATTGTATAAATAAATTTTCCAAATTGAAATGAGAAAAAAAATACAGACAACTAAGACCTTGGTTTCCATTAGAAAATGAAGTCCTATTTCTGTGTAGCTGATACACAGCTACAGATTACACAGTTCTAGTTTTAACTCACTTTTACTGTCTTAAAATAAATAATCTTAGAAAACACCCAGGCACCCTTTTGTCAGCTTTTTATTTTCATTTGGGAGCATAGTAGGATTTATATCTGATTTTCAAGCTTGGAGATATTAGTATGCCAGTTTTATTTCCAGAAGACTTTTTCTTGATCTTGACATTTTCAGACATGAAGCAGTCATGATGAGTAGGTGAATTGAAGGGTCTAATGTGATTTTCTTATTGTTCTATTTCAGGGAACAAAAAAGAGGTCTCAGTTAGACCTTGAGCTAGAGATTGAGAACATGGGAGCTCATTTGAATGCATACACATCCAGGGAACAAACTGTGTATTATGCCAAGGCTTTTTCAAAAGACTTACCAAGAGGTAATTGCTCTCATTCATCGGAAAAGCAGCAAAGAACAAAGTGCTTGTCCAGCTTCCAATGAGAGGACACAGAATGATGCTTTTGCAGTGTTACAGTCCCTTCCTTCCTGGGTGAAAAGTCCTGTCTTGAACTTCATGGGAATGTGAGAATGCAGGTTTGGAAAGGAGCCAGCAGTGAAGCTGATATTTGAAAATACTTTCCTCTTCAGAGTCCCAAAATAAGATACCTTTTGGACTTCTCCCGTCCTGCAAGTCTTGTTAGCACTTGGTCTTTGGGGTGGGCTTCACTTTTGGAACCAGATTTTTCTGCCAGTCTGAAAATACTCTTTGCATTTCCGTCTCCATCTCTATTTTCACTTAGCTGTGGAAATCCTTGCTGACATAATTCAGAACAGCACCCTGGGAGAAGCAGAGATTGAGCGTGAGCGGGGAGTTATCCTTCGGGAGATGCAGGAGGTTGAAACCAATTTGCAGGAAGTTGTCTTTGATTACCTTCATGCCACAGCCTATCAGAAAACAGCCCTGGGACGGACAATTTTAGGACCCACTGAAAACATCAAGTATGTCCAAATTTGTGTCTGTCTTTAATTGTGTGATAACTTATATATGGAAAAGACAAATCTGAAAATGTAGGGAACAGCATCGGTTTTCATTTTTACAGCTGAGATTGTTCTGTGCACTGGATATAACAGTAAGAAGAATCCCCCTATTGCCTTAGTTCCCCTGTTTGCAGGCATCAAAGGGTATGTGAACTACAGGTGTCCTCTGCATGTCATTGTTTTTTGCCATATTTTTCTCCTGTTTGTTAAAAGTGCATTTGACACAAAATTGGAAATCCTTTTTCCAGTTGTCACCTGTTAGGTGGTAGTGTCAGCACAACTGTGTTTGCACTGCTCTTTTCTACATTTGTTTAGACCAGTGCAGACCAGGAGACTGCCAAATGTGCTGCTTTCAAAGGAACAGATCATTAGTGCACCTGGTCTCCACCTGACTGAGTGGTAATTCTCACTCTTCTCAGGAAGCTACAAGAGCTTTAACAGGCAAAATGTATTGAGTTCCTATTTCCTTTTTAGGAAGTCACCCTTATTTTAGCTTTCTGCCTCTGTTATGTGTACTGGCAGAACTTTTAATTATTATGGTATTTTGTTGGTTTATACATTTACCTCTTTTTGCTCTAGTCAACTTTACTGACACAGTAATGATGTCTCCATTCCTGTTTCTAGATCCATAAATCGCAATGACTTGGTGGAGTACATAACAACACATTACAAAGGACCCAGAATGGTCCTGGCTGCTGCTGGAGGTTAGTATGGGATATTCACCCTGGATCGTGTGAAACTGTGCTTGAAACCATGGCCTAAGTCTCTGGGAACAACATTGTTCAGTAGGTTCTGGAAGTTCATTGTTAGCCCTGTGTGTTTTGTGCCTTCATACCCTTTGAGGTTTTGTTCCCTTTTCCTCTAAGTAATATTCCAGGAACCTTAAATTGGTAACAAGAAGTGAATTGGAGGCCAAAGTCATTCTTCCATGTGGGCAGGAAAGGAGAGTCTGAGAAGGGGTTAATTGTGAAAAGGGGAATAGCAAGGAATGCAGAGACAAAGTAATAACATTAAGGCTTGAAACTGAGAGCAAACAGCTTGATTTGGTGTAGTTTTAATGGAAGGCTGTTAGAGAGACCTCAGGGGAATCATGATCTTGCTCTATGAGGAATCCAAAGTGAGGTGTTAAAGTGGGGGCACAAAGAATTACCACTTGGTTGAGTCTTGAGACTGTGCAGCAATTTAAATGAACTGTTTACAGAGTAATATCACGAAGCATCTGAAATGCCTTTGTTCAGGGGTCTGTCATGATGAACTGCTTGACCTAGCGAAGTGCCACTTTGGTAACTTGCCATCTGCTCCTGAAGGAGGACTGCCACCCCTGCCACCTTGTAGCTTCACAGGTAGCGAGGTAAGCTGTTGGGTGGCTTTCTGAGCTGGCCTTTACATCCCCTGACAACTGCTCTCTGTTAAAGAGAGAGGGCTGCTCTGACACACACTCGGTACATGAAAGGGTTTCTTGCCCCCAGTGAGGGCAATGGAGTAGCTGCTTTCCAAAGCAGTACTTTGGGTCCTTTCTTGGACAAGCCTCACTGCCACCACTTCCTGGAGGATTATGTCCCTTATACCTGCTGCTACTTTCCTTTTATCCCCTTGACTATGGTGTTGGAGCATTTCCCCTTGTTGAGAACCACTCATTTAAAGGATGTGGCAGAGAACTGAGGCATCCTTGTTCTATTCTTGTCTCTATTCAGATTTTGCAAAGTCATCAGATGTCCTCGCTGCTGGTAGTCATAAAATGACTTGTATGTTGGCAAAGTCCTCTGAAATTGCCTCAGGGAAGACTAGTTAAGGCTGATGTTAAATTAAGCTTCACGTGCTTTAACTCCGTGCGCACGCTTTATAATCCAGTCTAATGGAAAAGTCTGTCTCTGATATTCAACTTCCCATATACCTGACTGTGTACAGGTTGTACTACAGCTGCTCTCTGGTTCCACAGATTCGAATCCGGGATGACAAGATGCCCCTGGCACACCTGGCCATAGCTGTGGAAGCAGCTGGCTGGTCAGACCCGGATACAATCCCACTCATGGTGGCCAATACTCTGATAGGTAACTGGGATCGTTCCTTCGGAGGAGGCGTGGTGAGTGAACCTGCAAACACCTTCCTGCTCTGAGTGACCCTGGTGGGCTGGTGAGATCTCCCTGACTTGGGTACTGCCAGGGCAGATGAGGGGGGATTCAGCTGAGCATCTGAGAGAATCTGTTACCCAGGATAATCTTAGGAAATGGTTCTAAACCATCAAAATAGAGGTGACTTGAGGTCTTGCCAGCCTTCATCAAAAGTAGGATTTTTTTTTTATACCTGTATGTCATCAGAACCCATGGGTATCAGTAACTGTCCCTTTCTTGAACCTAAGCAGCTTTATGATTTTGGCTTAAATCTGGGCTGTTACTTCGAAATGTGAGATTGCGTACGAGGAGAGCAACTGTTGTGCTGAAGAGCTGATAATTAACCTCACAGGTTCTGCTGGAGCCTGTGATAGTACTGCATGTTCTGTCACCATTAAATGAAAATGAAATCAATCAGAGATGAGTAGGAAGCTTCCAAAATGCTTTATAAAATAGTATCTTTCCCTTTTGCCTCAGCAGAGTTTATCCAGCAAACTTGCTCAGATTGCCTGCCATGGTAACCTGTGTCACAGTTTCCAGTCCTTCAACACCTGCTATACTGACACAGGGCTGTGGGGACTCTATATGGTGTGTGAGCCATCTACTATTCAGGACATGGTGCACTTTGTTCAGAGAGAATGGTAAGCTAACAACTGTCTCTCTAAAAAGATTGTTTTCAGTGGTGGAATGTAAATTAGAGTATTTTTGTTTCTCTGCTTAGGCTCATCTGGAAAAAAACAAATGCATTAAATTCTAAACTTTGGCACCCAATGCAGAGTCCCAGCAGCCAGTTTGTGGCACCCTTACCTGGAGTGAATAGCTTAAGATTTAGGTTAGGTTTTCTTTCTCTGCCCTGGAAGAATGACCAGGCACTGTAGTTGATATAACAGCATTCCTTGTACAAGTACATATGGCAGAGAATTTTGAGCTGTTACATATGGAATTTTGAAACCTGGGATTCTAGATAATATAATATTCATGCATCTAAGGCTTAAATCTATGTTGAAGTGTGTCCCTAGGTGCAACTGTAAAGCTTGAACAGACATATGTTATATAAGAGCACTGATTTGAAGGGGATGAAGTTGAAACGGAAGTTGAAAGAAATCTTGAAAGTACGGAGCTTCTTTAATCACATAAATCACTTCTTATATACCATTAGTCTTTGAGATCTCTCTTGATAACTCATTGAGGAAAAAGGCATGACTTTAGCTGTCCCTTTACTGCACCTTAGCACCAGAGAAGATACCAACAGTTCCTGGGACAAATATCAAGTGTTAAGATATTTGATGCACCCCCCTGTCCTCATGAAACGTTCCTTCTACAGAGTGGCAAATCATTATCTCACCAAGAGAAGAGCTGGGAAGTGATGGATTGCCTTCTAGCTAATTATTTCTGATTGCTTGGCTCCTGTTTTCATAGCAACACCCATTCTCAAGTAACAAGTACACTTGGCTCAAAATATACATTTAATAAAACAAAACACAGCTCTTCTAAGGGGAAAAACTTGCTTTTGGGTATATTGGCATGCTTCCAGAAACTCTACTCTTACGCTGCTGCTTTGCATCCTATGCCTTGTTTCCATGCCAAACTCTCCTACCAGCTCTGTCTATAGAAAAGAAGTGCCTGGTAGGTGCAGGAGTGTCTGTGCACCTCTTCACTGCAGGCAATCTTGTGTGCTACAGGCTACTATTATTTAATGCCTTTGGATTTTAACTGTTTTTCAGGATAAGACTTTGCACAAGCGTTACAGAAAATGAAGTAGCTCGAGCGAAAAATCTTCTAAAGACAAATATGCTGCTACAACTTGATGGTGAGACTTGTGAGAGCTTTCTGCTCTTTGTGGAGTTGTAGGCTGGTAACTGCAGTATATTTTTCCCTATTTTAGGGTCTACACCAATCTGTGAAGACATTGGAAGACAAATGCTGTGTTATAAGCGCCGAATCCCAATTCCAGAACTTGAGGCAAGAATTGATGTAAGTGGCAGTCATGTTGAAACTTTTAAATTAGGCCATTGACGAAATTATTATATGCTACAGAAAGTAACAATACAGAAGTTGGACTGTTCCTGGGTGAGAAAATGTTTCCAGCTGAGAAACCTTTGAAGTGTTTTGTTGCTTGTTCCCCTGGATTATACAAAATTAAGGTCACAGTTTTAGATGGGATGGGATGATAACAAAGATGTCTCTTTTACCCCTTTTAGGCTATTGATGCCCAGACTATCAGAGACATCTGCACAAAGTACATCTGTGATAAGCACCCTGCAGTTGCTGCTGTTGGTATGTGATACAAGTTTCCCTACCCTCCCCTAACCCCTCCAGACCAATCACTATCAGTTGAACATGTGTCACGGCCAACTTTCTTTAACTTCCAGGTCCAATTGAACAACTTCCAGAGTATAGCAAAATCTGCAGTGGCATGAATTGGTGCCGTGAGTAGTGAATAACAAGAACTTTCAGAATATTTGAGCTTTTAAAAAAAAAACAAACCCAGAAAACCAATAAAAAAACCAAACCAAAACAACCCCCCCCCACCAAGTAACAACACCCCTGTTTAAAGCTTTTGAGTTGTATTTGAGAAGATTAAATCTCAAGAACCAGCCACTCCTGTGTGTCTGTATACTGAAGAAAGGAATGGAAACATGTACAGTATTTGCATTTTTATTACAAAACAAAGATTGTCAGTAAGAGTCATTTCTTGACTTTAGTAGCATTCATCACTTGTTCTTGAGCAGCTTTCTTTGCCTTGACCATTTCAACGAGTTCCTGGAGAGTTGTGGGAAAGAAAACCACAACAAACAATTTAATTAAACACTGAACATGTTAACAATGCTACAATTTTGAACCCTACATATATTCACTGTGAAACACTCTAGCTCTCAACATAGTGAGAAATCTAAGTAGTTAAATACTATGAAGCAATTTCTCTTGGGAACAAATCAATTGATGGAAGGTCAATGCTCCTCTACCTCCCCTGTAGGAGGAACTTTACCTGAAGGAGGACAGGGATAGGACTTTACTGTCTACAAGAGCTTGGTGTCAAACTGTAAGACAGATTTCCTGAGACAGACTTTCCTTCCCAGGTTCCAGAGCCACTACTTTCACCAAGGAACATTTAGTCCTTAAAGCTCTTTAGGAGTTAAGGTACCAAAAATAAGAACAAGTTTCTCCATAAGGTTCCATCAGTTTGCTGCTGTCAGATACCATCTCTGGTAGGCAGTGCAACAGTTAAAGCAAAGGATCCTATCGAGACCTGGGCTGGTGACAGTCCCAGCAGAGATGAGGTCCCTTACCTTGTATCGCTTCATGCAGTCTTTTTTTGACCGGCCTGGAACAGCTGCTGCTATTTTCTCCCATCTTTCAGGAGTATTTACTGGATAAGTCTTCAATGCTTGTTCTAAAAGTTTTTGTTCTTCTGTAGTCCAAGGGGATGAATCTAAAGGTGATCCTGTTTTTAAATGCAAAAATGACAGTAAGAAAAATATATTTAATAAAAGAGTCTGTAAGTCTAAGAAAATATTGTAAAATCTATTTAGTTGGTTTAAAATCTGTGCAGCCCAAAAACCAACCAACCCTGAAGTGGGGACAAGTGGCCCTCAGGATCTTTAGATAAAGCACAGGGAAGTTAGAAAGGAGTGTCTTTTGTTGTCAGCTGGGTGTTAGATTGCTGTAGCTGCCCTCTTAAGCCACAGCACTAGGGCAGCAACATAGCTTTTCCTTTTGCATTTCAGTAAGGAACACTCAG
>JAWWLV010000045.1:11747680-11763148 GCA_035041135.1 Platyrinchus mystaceus
TGTAGCTGCCCTCTTAAGCCACAGCACTAGGGCAGCAACATAGCTTTTCCTTTTGCATTTCAGTAAGGAACACTCAGTAAGGAAACAGCCTTCTGTAAAAGGCTGGAAAACTTGATGGGAGGTGTCTGGGGTTTCACAGGAGACCAGAAGTTAGCTGTATGATGATCCTGTATCTCAAGTGCATCCCCTCAGGCTTGCTCTTCCCTGGAAGTGGAGCACCCTCTGAGGAACAGATGATCTCAGCACCAAACTAAACCTGCTGCCTCACCAGGGAACATTTCACTGTCGCTGTGGGGTGTATTGTGTGTACCAAAACCCCTGAAATCTGGCAACAGAGCCTGGATCACTTCCTGTGTTTGTAAGCAAGTCTTGAGTCTGGGTTACTTTCTTTCTAAGAGGCAGAGGGTAGACAAGTCTGCAAGAAGGGCTCCCTTTTCAGCTTTACCTTCAAATCGTTCCGAGGGGGCAGCACTGTCCATCTGAGGCACCACACCGTGTTCTTTTTTAAATTTGTCAAATGCTTTCTTGTTTATGTCATCTTTTTGATGAGGGTCTATGAGCAACAGACATTGAAGAGAAAAATTACTGCAACAGTTAAAGCCACACGTAATAGTAAAAACATTGTGTAGCAGATTATTAGCTTACAATAATCACATAATTAAAACTATTCCTACTTCCTTTAAAATGATGGTAAAGAGATTGGTAGATTAAAAAAATAATCTTTCAGGGTCCAATAAACTTTGCTCAAAGTGTCAGGCTCTCCAACCCCTATCCTGCTTTATACTGCTCAGAGGAATACTTGTTCCATATAATCTTAAGCCTGAATCTGCAACTTGAGAGAATAATCCTGGATTTCTCTGAAGTCAGGGTTGTGGCACAAAACTCACATATTACCCAGGGTCAGAGGGGCAGGAACACTGGAGAAGTTCAGGTAGGTGGTTTGGAGTGAAGAAGGCTTTTGAAAACTTTGTGCAATTTTTTTTTTTGTTCTGTAATATGTAATTTCCTTAAGACCTTATTCCAGAGCTCTCTAGGCTTCGTTTATCATTTTATTATTATTCATTTTCAAAGAGGAGATGAGCCACATTAATTTAGGTGTCTTACTCTGGTGTTTTTAAAGTATCTCTAGAGCTTCATCAATTCCATTTATTTTAGATGCCTTCCTTTGTAGGGAGCTTTTCCAGAGGCCCCCTTGTCCCTAGCTGATCCCAGGCAATGCAGGTGGCCCACAGACATCTGAGCATCCAGCTACCGTGAGACTGCTCCTGAGAGTCATTCAGGAGGTGGTAACTTACACAAAACACATTAAGTTCAAAACTCTGAATCACATAAATGCTCCTCTAAATCTTCCATCTGAACTACATTTCTGTGGGGATATATAGAAGATTTTCTCAGAAACACAAAGCCATTAAAAAACAATGCAGCTGTGCAGAAGCATGCATCTTACTGCAAAAATAAGGTAATATAGATACCAAGCTTTTGGAGGCTCTTGGCTTTATTGATGACATCTTTTGCTGTTCGTTTTATTCCAGTAGTAGAGTGCAAGTTCATGTAATTGGCAATAACTTCCCACCTAAAGCAAGAATAGAAATGGTAAACCAGAATATTACATAATTATCTTCATACATGTGATGGTCAAGCTCCTGTACACATTTTATATCAAATCCTAAGTGCAGTCATACTTAAATACATATAAAATATCGGGGTAGCTATTCTGGAAAGGTTTTAGTTACTAACTGAAGAATTCAGTCAGTGTGAGTGAACTTTACCTGCTGATACAGAAAAAGGATGGGGTAGAATGTAGGTGAGTGCAAACCTCTAATCCTCAAAATTCTGCTCAGCTGCTGCTTTCCTGAATTCCTCAAACACCTCTGGCATTAAACACTGCAGGGTGCACTCAAGGGCTAACAAGTTACTAACCCTGTGTCCACTGCTCCCCAGAAGGCCTAAATATCAGGTAAAGGGGCTTAAGCAGGAGAGAGCCCCAAAGCCCCAGAACTATTCCTAGCACATTCTTAGAAAATGCAAAGCAATATTTGCACCTGATCAGACAGGAAGGTGTCTAGGCCTGTGTTCTCAGTGAGCACTGACTGCTGAGCTGCAGAAACAGGCACTGGTATCGTCTTCAGAGAGCTTTTATTTTACTTTTTTTTAAGTAAGCCTCAAAGTCTTGTAATTGAGGCCTCAAATCCCAAGTGGAAGAAGGCATTTCATCCCTGGGAAAGAGCAGAATTTAAGGCATACTCCTGTTCTTGATGCTTATCAGTAAGCTGATTGCCAGTGCTGCTTTCTGTAAATCCCAGCCTTTCCCTTTCCCTTTCCCCAGCTTTGTTTTCCTCCTACCATGCAGAGGAGAAAGCAGCCTCATATTCATTGTGGAGCTACTGGAAGTACCTTACACACTTGTATTCCAGCTGCATCCCAGTCACTGTTCCAGTTTTGTTCTCTGCTTTAATGCCTGGAGCCTACCCTGGAGTAAGCGCTGTGCAAACATGCACCTCAGCACCATACTGGTAATGGACTGAGGCCCCAGTTTGGGGGAAACAAGGTACAGGGTCAGAGCTGACTCCAGTGACATATAAAGCATGGCACTAAGGGAAAGCAAACCACTGGCTGCTCTAGAGTCAAGGAAAAGGAAGAAATTTAGGGAGTCCTCATAACTGTCACCATACTTAAGTTGGTCTGAAAGTAAGTTGTATTATGCTTGTTATTTAATTAAAAACTGTTAGTAGAGATTTTAGCACCGATCCCGAGGAGTACCTTGAGTTAGTCCCTGCTGGAAAGAGGTTCACAGCTTTAATTAACAACTGTAAGTCATCTTCTGGCCAATTTTTGCTTCCCCCTCCACCACCAGTGGTTGACTTTTCTGAACTCTTTGTTGCTTGGCGCATACGAGCTTCTGCCTCTTCTTTCTCTCGCCTTATTTGTTCATTTATTTCTTCTATCTAAGGAGTGTAAATAACCATTATTTATTTATTTATTGAATTTTTACATTTCACAGTGACACAAACCCCTTGCTCTGGAATCGCTTTGAGCCTTGAATTTTGCTTAGTTTCTGTTTTGTACATGATACATAAGGAAATGGAGGTGTTTGTCTGCTCCAGTATTATTTCCCTCCATCCCATGCGTAAATTTGGCCATCCCAAATTAGGAGTTCAGAAATGCATCACAAGTTCCCTAGGAAATTAAATGAAAACTCCCAGAATTAAAGCAAAACTTTAGAACCTAGTGTGAATGTCCAGGCTAACACCTGACATAGAGGGACAGATCCACAAAAGTAATAAAAGCCTAAAGCGACCAGTGAGGGCAGTGAAACATCCATGTTGAATACACTGATTCCCAAATCTTCCAACCAAACTGCTATCTAAGCCTGGTTATGGCAGAAATTCTCAGCTGCAGTAAGTTAGTAACTAAAATCTGGGTTGTTGCAGTTAATGCTAAGAGTTTACTCAGAGTTAGATGGCCAGGTGTAGTTTGTTAGCAAGCAGTTCAGCAGAATTTAAGTTACCCATTGCACATCTTTGTGACCTGTAATCACATCTCGAGAATGTGGTGTGACAATTATCTGCTTCCCAATTCAGTCTTGGCAATATTAAAGGAGCTGTGCACTGACCCCTGTTGGCAGATTGCCCAAAATAGGTTTCTTGCTCTCTGTCTCAAATAAAATCTTTCTGGCAAAAGGAAAGTTATCTGGCAGATAATTTTTATTAATGCAGAAATGGAATAGTTTTAACAGACAGAAAGAGGACTGTCCTGTGTTTGGAACACTCTCCTGGAAAATGGAAGACTGAATTCAGTCCCCTAAAGAACAAGAGGGATTTAAGTTGACTGGTGAGTAAACCTGACCCTGGGATGGGGGCAGCTCCCCACCAGGAAAGAAAGTTCAGAGCAGTGAAACCACAGTGGGTGAGAGAAAGCAACTTACTCTTTCTGCAGGATGTAGGTTCAGCCTTATTAGTCCAAATGGCTTTTATCTACTGGCAAGTTTAGGCAGATCCTTGCTGAGTTTTGTAAACCTCACTTGCAAGTGTCTTGCTTTTTACATTGTTTGGTATCCAACCCACTGGCCCTTCCAATGCCTGCAGCACTAAGTCCTTTTGTGGATCTTGCCCTAGGTCAGGGATACTAGGCTAGGATTTTTCTTGCATACCAGAATAGGTTAAGACTGCCCTCCTTCCCTCGAGGTAACTGCTACCCGTGGCTGGGCAAAATGAAATTCCTCTACTGTTTCTGAATAAAAGTGGATTAATTTCACCAGCCATGAACTGCACTGTGTAAAATGGAGCAGAGATCACACTGCCTGGGGACTCTGAAACTCGAGTCTGTGTTTAACAAGCAGGATTCCACAGCAGCTTTGTTGTATCTTACTTTGATTTAGTCATGTTGATTCCACAGATCATTGTTATTTTGATTTGACACTCAGCATAATTACCTGTTTTACTACAGCCGCCTTTCCTCCTTCCCTTGTTGTGGATGTAAGTGCTTCATTCAAGCATTGCAGACTAAAAATAAATTATTAAGTTACAATGGAGAGCTAGTGGAAAGATGGGTATCAAAACGGGCAGAAAGCAGCAGCAGGATGACTTACCTTGCCAGCTCAAGGCGATCACAAAGCTTTTCCACCTCCTCCATCATTTTAACACAATCTGCCTCATTATCAGAAAAGTAATTCCAGTTCTGGAAGCAGAAATACATGTTCTACAGAGTTCTTGAACTTTATTGTCCTGTTCCTTCAGCCAAAGGCTTAACACACAGCATCCTTCAGCCACTGCCGTATTTGGACCTCTTTGGTCAGCTTTACTCAAAACCAATTTGTGTTTTAGCACTTTGGTTTTTAGTAAACCCACTTTCCATACCCATCTCCAGCCCTAAGGACAATCAAACATGTGATACAGTCTAACCTTAACACACACAGTAATTTCACTGATGTAACCTGTATTTCACTGTAATTATAGTTAAATACCTTGCACGTTGTTCTCAGTTTTTGCCTTTCTTTCTTGATTGCTTTCTTCTGTATCTCTTTTTCTTTTTTTGCTAGTAATGCTTGCTGCCTGACTTCTTCTTCCTCCTTTTCTTTTGCTAACCGTGCTGCTTCTAATTCTGCTTGTCTTTGCTGCAACCAAAAGGGAAAAAACCCAAACAAGTAAAAAACCCTCAACAAATCACACTGGTCATTCATTCATCCAATATTAAAATGTGTTGGTTTTGGGTTGGATACAGTTTTGTTTGTTTTGGTGGGGTTTGTTTTAAAATGCATCAATACTTTAATGTTTGGTTTTCAAAGAATTTCGAAGGAAGATGATGAAACATATAGCAGTTGGCATTGAGTAATTAATTAACTGAGGCATTAATTAAGTACCCTAAGTATGCACTGTGAGGACCCCCACGTTATACATCCTCACTTCCTCTACAATGAAGATATAAACCGTGTGAAATTTCCTATGGCTGCCTCAGGAATATAAGCTTGGAAAAATGCAGTGGTCCAGCATTTCTCTGCATCATCATTAATATAGTATTTTGCAGTGTTTCAGCACTGTCTTTTAGGTTACTTTTTAACAACTTACAGTTCCCTCTCATTCCTATACTTTCAAAGCCATCTTTTCCAAACTGTTAATATTAATCAGATACCTTGCATTACCTCAAAGTGTTTCATACCAACCGACCACTCCCATTCCACACACACAGGGCAAACAGCCATGTCCATTTTATGCAGGGCACAGAAATCAACACCTGCCTCGAAACCAGAGGACGTGTATGCAACAAGAGAATTCAGTTTTAGAAGGTTTTTTGTTTCAGATCTGCTTTCCTTGTTTCTGTCTCATTCTCAAAAGGCCGTCCGTCTTGCACTGCCTGCTGCACAGGCGAAGACAGTGCATCTTTAAACCCCATTGTGTTTCTAACTGTAGCTCCTGACACAACTAGAAGCTGAAGCAGCGGATCAGGTGTGAATGAACCAGGGTTTTTCAATCCAAATAAAGTCATTAACTTACTTTTTCTTTTGCCTCCTGTTCTTTTCGTTTTGCTTCTACCTTTGCTTTCTTCTCTGCTTCCTTCTTTGCCTTTTCTTCCTCCTTAAATTTCTTTATCCTGGGATCACAGCTGTATGCATTGTCTGATGGAAGAAAGGAGGCATCATGTATAGAAGAAAAACAAGAGATTTCCACTATTAGCTAACAAATCTCTCTTTAAAAACCAACAGTTTGTGTGCTCACCAACAAGAGTTCTAATTCTGTTCATTTCTTCTTTTTTCCTCAATGCTCTGGCAGCTCTGTTCTGCTTCTCAATCCACCTCCTTTCATCTCGACTAGAAGGGAAAGCACAGTTCAGTGCTAATGCCCTACAATATCACTGTTAGAAATTCATCAACAAACTTTATTTAGAGTTTCCCCCACACAGATGCTCTTCTGCAAACACTTCAAAAATAGACTTCAAAAATGAAGTCTCAGGCCCCAAGCTCATGTAAAAAATGCTAAGTGTTTACATAGTTACATAAACCTGACAAACCAAGCTGCTTATCTGTCATTGCAGGGAATGAGATCATGGGCTTTATTTCCAAAATGCAATCCACTTGCTCACCTAACATTAAACCTCAGCAAAACAACAGAAATGCTGGTATAACGTTTAATTAAAGGGCAGCAATATAAGCAATGCCAATATCTCATTTTAGAGAATACAGGTCACGACAAGTAAACCCATCTGCACAGAAACAACACTTTCCACAAAGCACTGTGACACTCTGGTAAAGTCATGCCAGATTCACTCCAGTAGAATACAGCTCAGGTTAAACAGATGAAAAACTGGCTGACTAAATAATCTGAAAATACTTGTCAGTGCTGTCAAGAAAGAGGCAAGTTTTTAGTGGGTGTCTGTAGTCTCATCCACACAAGCATATAGAGAAAAATACAGGGCACAGGGCAGCTGGACCCAGATGGTCTTTAAAGTCCCTTCCAACCCAAACCATTCTGTGCTTCCACACCTCAAAACAAAGAAAACAATCCCCATAACAGAGTAGGAGACTAATATGAGTAGACCGAAGCTTTAAAACATGAACAACATCACCTTTGGCAAGAAGGGTTAACAAGAATCATGGCCATCTGAACAGCTGCTGAAATGAAGTTCTCTCTCAAGTACAGCAGACTAGGTACCACTTGTCTTTAAAAAAGGACACTAATGACAGGAAGGACCAGAAAAAAAAAGAGCTATGCAAATAATTCAAGACCCTTCCAATGAGAAAGCTAGAGATTCATCTGTGTGATTTATCACAAGTGATGTGGAATTGATTACAGTGCCTTCACAGAATCTTCACAGGAGAGAGAATAGTGGGTCCAGTGAGACTCAAAAAATTTAATAGCAGGAAGAGGCACTAGAGAAGAGAAATGAATGCCTACCTACAGCTAAATATGTCAGTTTCTAGCACAAAGCAAGCCAGCCACTGAATCTAAATACAAAACTGATTTATATCCAAACTTGGAAGAAGAGGTTCATACAATGCAAGTTAAGGTTATAGAAGGATGACTAAGTGAAAGGTTGCATCCTGTGAAATGTGTGTTAGACTAAATGATTTGGTGCTCCAACTTGAACACTCTATGTTTAGAACTGTAGGAAGGATAAAAATAGAATGTATTTTCTGAGTTTGAGTAATTCAGCAACTATCAATACATCAACAAATACCCAATTTTTATTAACATCAAGCCAACATAATTCATCTCTCCAAATTCTATAGAGTATCATTTTCTCAGTACAAGTTAAAGAGAGAAATGATACCTGCTTACTCCTCCACTCTGCTCTGGCTCCAGGTTCAACCTGTGCTTGGGACTGCCTGGAACTGCAGGTCTGAACTTAACTGAACACATATTTCAAAGCACCTCAACCACATCTCTGTGAGGCAAGCAACAACTACTTCAGTTACACAAATAAGACACAGAAGCCCACAGTCAGTCCAGGTCAAGTCCATGACTGGCTCCTAAGCTGGGAGAGTGGAATTCAGACTTAGCTTGGCTACCTTTCTTCCTGTGACTTACAGTCTAAGAGAAAGTTGGAAAATCTTGCTGTATCATCTCCCAGTCTCCTGTCAAATTTCTTTTTACTTACATACCATTCTGCTTTCTCTTTTTCCTCTTCATCTAAATAGGAAAACTCTCTCCAGGAATCAAAATTATACCTAAAGTAAATTAAAAAAAAAAAAAAGTGAATTGAAAACCAGCAAATCTATTAGAAATCATCTACCGTTTTTACTATTACATTTTGGTAGGCAACTATATTGCTATTTATAATTTATAATACATAATTTACAATGATATGCACCTACAGTGATTCCACTGTGTTTACTCAAAGCACAAGATGTTCCTGAAAGTAATGATTTACACCTATCTGTACTGTGGGACAGAGTCAGGATGGGATCAGTCTTGCCAACTCTAAATGTCTACAGTGCAGCTGTCTAAGCTCCCATCACAGGCAGGGCAGATGCAGTGCAGTCTGTAGAGTTCAGAGAGAAATTATTGCAATCTCTGTGTAAGCACCCGTACTTAGCAGGGAAGTCAAACCATAAACACTGACTTTATTGGACTAGACACATCTCCCTTTACTAGGGGAGCTTAAACACCTAAGACATCTCCACTAAAAGCACAAGTTAGGTGAGATGAACTCCTAGTCTGTGGGTCAGCTCAGTTCACAGCCATTGTGTTCAGAAGCTCCTGCTGCAGCCATGAATTTAGTGTGGATGGATTAGCCAGGAGAAAGCCAGCTCATTTTGTGGGAGGCACAAATGGCTGTGGGGTAATTCCATGACATTACTGGGTCAGAACAGCCCACAGCCAACAACTCACATACCAAAGGGTCTGCAAGCCCTTTGTATCACACGTCTTGAACACTGTGAACAGAAACAGAGACATCAGCTAACTTACCAAAAGGAATAGAAGGCATCTACCTCTTCAAATGAGGAGTTCATGTCCCCAAGTTTAGGTACATTTTTCTTATTTGACCACCTGAAAATAAATGGATATATTCAAGAAATAATATGTATAACCTTACTTCTTAACATGGCATTTGTTAAATTCAGAATCAAAATACCAGACTGGAGGTTCCCTCCCACCAACACAGAGGGGCACCAGAAAAGAGGAAAAGAACAGGACAGCTCCTTCTAAGCATCCTCCAGACTGGGCAATTTTGTGGAGAGCCCCCAGAAAAGCAACCTCCTCCTGCCTTGTGCCTGATGGAGCACAGATTATCTTAGTAGATATTGAATTCTCCACACACATTCTTCTGGGAGAGCAGCTTACAGAAAGTGGACAAAAGATGTTCTGTGAGTAAATTAGCTCCATGGTAGGCTACAGGAAGGCTCCCACACATTCTAATGGAGCACAAGGGAACAATGCATACTCTGCCTCCACTGCATTTTTTCCTAGGGAAATCTTCCATAGGCTCTAGAATTTGTTGTTCCACGACAAAGCATCCATTTCCAAGCAGAGAAGGGAAAAGCCCATGTGACAACCAGAGATCCAGGTCTGAATCTCTGGAATACTTGATGAAAGATTTGATAAGACTACTTTAACTATTGTTCAAAACATTGCAAAGTGCCTGACACAATGGGGCTCTTCTTTTTCATACAGGGAAAAGGTGAAAGAGGCTTCTGTTGTGACACCCTTAATGCAAAGTTAATTGCCAAGCATGAAGTTACTGTCTTCTGTTAATGTCTCACCCTCATAAGAAAATCATAAAAAAGTAATTTTTAGTCCACAGCATACAAGCATTTGCTATTGTAAGTAATTTTAAGATGAAACAATGTGTTATACAAAAACGACAGCAGGGAGCTGAGATCTTTTTCTTTTAAATCTCATGGGTCAAACTCAATACCACCAGTGTGACAGTTCAGATTACTTTAAAATGAAATAATAGAAAACTGCACTATTTTACTTGTATTACATTTCTAGCAAATTAATACATCTCTTGTTACAAAGTCAGAAGAGTTTGCAAATGCTGACTCTCTAGCAAAAGCAGAGGCAGTCTGACATGGCTTACCTGGCATTTCTTTCAAAAACTGGTGAGAAAACTTCAAAGAAGTTTTCTTTTGCTTCACTTTTGGAAGGTACAGAGTTATCAAAAGTAGGATCTATGCTGTTAAATGCTCGTCGCTTCACAGGATCAGATAATATTTCATAAGCTGAAAAGAAGTTAGAAGACATAAGGTTCTGAATGTTTAAAAAGATGCTGTCAGATCTGCCTTTCATCTATTGTTCTGTACAGCTTGATACTTAATTATTTCAGTGCCATCAAATAGCACTGCTGTCTATTCCTGTTAAACTAAGTAGGAGGAAAATGTTTATGAAAAAGAACACATTTAACTACTGAGATGTAACAAAACATGTAATATTTAAAATACTTTTATAGCAGTAAATTTGGTTCAGGCACTGGGAGTTTGGGCCTGACATTCTCAGGCTTTTATCCAGCACCAGATCCTTGCAGACAAATTGACAAAATATGTCTATTAAAGCACAGAGTAAAAGCAGTTTTTGAGTTAATGTGATGCCAGAACTGGCAGGAAAATGAGCCATTCATCAGAATTTTTGCAGCTCATTATGAAGTTGCACCGAGACTTGGAAGGAATATAAGTCACCACACAGCTACTGGATGAAACATGCACACACTCCCAGTTTTCCTGTTCTTACAGGCCCAAAGTTGGGGAGTATCACATACTAATCTTGTATCCTGGAATCACACACACTATAGCTTCAATAAAATCTTACTTTTTCACAAGGAAGTGTGGAGTTACTTTGTCTGTCAGTTCTACAATGACCACTATTTTTCAGTAAGAGTGAAAAGTCAAAGGAATCAAATTCATGTTGTGATCATTCATGGGCTTCTGTGCCTGCATCCCTGGACAGAGAACACTGCACCATGCAGTTGGATCCAGGAGGAGATAACCTGGAGGCCTTGGTGCTCTGCAGTTCTGTAAACTGATGTAAACTGATCTCACTGCACATGTTAGTGGAGAGAGGAAGGAATGCAAGTGGCCACCAATGAGCTGCTGCCTGCCAGTCTGCCCTTCCCTTCTGGGAAGGGACTTCCCTCTCTCTAAATACTCTCTCTCTATTCTCTAAATGACCTCAGTTATCCTCTGCATGGAAAGCCAGGAGCCTCAGTGACCCTCATACCATTTTCCTGATGCAAGAAATTCTGTGCACATCCATGGGTTATTCTTCCACTCCAGAGACATCCCTTCTGTACAGATCCCCAGTTCTACTCCCACATACTTAGTTTCCCCAGCTCTGCATCTCTTGCTCATTCCTTTGTCAGACCCAGTTCTGAATCCCATCTATGTACTCCTGCCTTTCCAAGTTTCTTCTCCCTGTTCCATTACCGCTTACTCCTACTTCATGCCCCTCTTTCCTACAGCTGCATTTCCTTCCTCCAAAGTGCTGCCTGGAAGCATTACTCCTTTTCCTTGCTACTTTGTGCTTTCCTTTCAGTTTATCCTTACACTTGGATTGTAAGCAGTTAAGAAGGAAGATTCTATGATTCCATGATATCTTGCTCTGTGCATGTAGAACACAGAGCAATTCCTGAATTCAGGTGCAGGTTCTCATTATAGATATCTGACAGTTTCTGACAGGATTGCAACTACAGAAAAGACATTTTCTTTGGCAATTTTTTTCCTTTTGACAACTTTAAAGGAGGCTGAAAACAACATTAGTTTGTCTAACATCTCACCCTAACCAATATTGTAAGAAGACATTCAGAGAAGAAAGTTTAAAAACACAAATTCCAAGATTTCCTCCTTCTTCAGCCTTATTGAGTGAAAAGAACGTGTTTGAAATAAACAGAAAAGCCAACTTCCAAAGCATTTCTAGAGACCTAAGTCATACACCTAGAACAGTCCCTAGGGTTTTTGGAATTGGCCAGCAGTGGTGCTCTGGGTCACAGAATCATTAAGGTTGGAAAAGACCCCTGAGATCACCGAGTCCAACCATTAACCCAGCACTGCCAAGTCCACCTCTACAGGCCAGAGGGAAGTGTCACTGTTGAGTTCACTCGCTCATCTGAGGGCAAAAACGAGCAGCTGAAGAAACTGATATCCTGGATCAGATCAAAAGATGTTCTGCTGTCAGAGCAAGCACATTAGCATTTGGATTTTCCAATACTGTTGGTGCCTTAGGGAACTGCTCCATCACACAGCAGTTTATCCCAGGTATGGGGCCACCTCCTGTGGTTCATCTGAGCGAGCGCTGCTCCAAGTGTCACATTTTGCCACCAACTGGCACAGCAGCCAAATGTCTGTGTTACATCCCCATTCTGCTTCTACCCAGAGGGAAGTTATATTAATGCAATGTCTCTCTTCTGAGGCAGTTTTCTAAAATGAAAAAGACCTTCTCCAGCTTTTTAGTCACTGACAATTCCTTAAAAACCTAATAAAGCACAAGAAATATGTTTCTGATTATCAAGCAGATTGAGAGAATATCTAACAAGAGAGATCAATTGCTTACCTTTAGTTATGCATGTAAAATAATCATTATCACCTTCTCCTATCTGTTCCCCTGCAGCTTTTCGCTTGTCTGGATGATGTTTCAAAACCATGGATTTATCTGGCAAATAGATGCATTGCATTTAGAAATGCTTCATCACTAACATTTCAAACTATAAAGCAATACAGCATTTCCAATTGATATTTCTCTAATTATATACTTAAATAAAAATCAAAACCCAAACCCTCAGATCTGCAAGAAAACAAGTATGAGTTAATGACTTTTCTTTGATTTAACACTATTGTCAGAACTAAAATTATTTCATCTTTGCTGGGATGTAAAACAACCACAGCTCAGAAACTCTATTCCACCTCAACACCTGAAGAAGTACTGATTCTCTGGGACTTATTCTAGTATTATGCACAGCAAAGTGCTTCAGCAACTGTGAGTGTACAGTTGGCTTCAAAACTGAAAAAATAAAGAAAAATAAAAACAATGGAGTTCAGATAATAAAAAATTAGTATTCTATTCATCTACTGAAAACAATCCAAGATGGAATTTAGCAAGGAAAGTACAGCCACAAGCCTGTGAAGACTGCTGCACTTACTCATGGATAACAGTAAGCACACACACGAGACCTGGGGTCAAATTTTCTCTCTACTTAGGCCTTGAATCCTAAGACACAACTAGCACATAGCAAATATCTCCTAAAGGTGCTACCAAGACTACCTTAGTGTTTAAAAGGTAAAATCAGATTTTAAATGGACTTCTCTGCCAAAAGGCCTTGCCCTATTATAGTACAACACACACTGTACCTTCTTGGCTCACCATAAAACACCAGAGAGAAGATACCATGCAAGGAGTTACAGCAACTGTGCCTGCCTTTTGAGGGACAAATCAGAATCCTCCTTAAAAACAGGAAAGCACAGTATACAGTGGTGAGAAGGACTCCCATCTGTACTGCACCATGTAAAAGCTGAGTGCTGTTTGGCCCTAGCGAGGCTCTGGTTCTGGCTCAGAGGATTAGTGAGAGCACTGATCATCTGCAGAGCAGGTGTGGCTCTGTCATACCAGCACGTGCTCCACAGTGGTGCTGTCAACCAGCACATGCATGAGGCAACGTAATTCCCTGTGTAAGTTGGTAATTCACTACTTTCCCCCCATTTTCATTTGGGAGTATCCGGGGACAGTGATTCTGCTCACACCAGCACAGTTACACAGGCAGCTGTTCACAAGATCAACTCACACACCACCACCTTGTCTCATAAAGGCTACTGAACAACCTTCAGAGTGCTTTTAAATCTTCCCCCACTAAGCACTTACATCCCCCTTGCAAAGCAGAGGCTCACTGTGTTCTAGAAAAAAAAGTTCTGAAGCCCAACATGTTCCTTCATGTGCAAGTTCCACAAAATGCCCCCAAACACCTGCACGTGCTCCTGCATCACGAGGAGGCATTTTTAGGCCTGTGAAACAGTAAAAGGCTTGTTCATGACATGCAGGTATTTTCAGGTGAAAAACAACTGTGCACATTTGAAAAAAGAAGTTATGCTTATGAAGGAAAGGTACTTACGAGCTGCTTTGATTTGTTTCTGAGTAGCCCTGTATCGGATATTTCCGAGCCCAAGAACTGCATAATGGTCTTGATTCTGAGAGAAAAAACCCACAAAGCTTAATAAACACTGATAAATACAACCTAAAATGCCACAACACCTGCAGAAAACCACTTCTCCTCCCCATCTCTTAAAAGCAAGAGGGAGAATTCTTCCCTCTCAATAACTATTGGGAAAAGGCTGCAGGAACAATTGAGGCCATAATTATTGAATATGTAAACGTCAATAAATTAAGCCACTGTTATAGAAATTCAAGTAGCTTAATCCAAATTGCATTACAGCACTAGAAAGTTCAACTACTGGAAAACTAAATTGGTGTCTTTAATATTAAGAGTGCCAACATAACTGCAGGGTAAGGTGGTGACGGGGAGAAGAGACACATCTAACACTTTCAGGTGGTAAAATAAAAAGCAGCAGCTCAAGACTAAGATCTTATTCTGATGTGTTTGCCTTCACAAACCAGATAAAATGCTGAGGGACAAAAAGCAATTCAGATGGGGCTGGGAGGGGATCTTTAGCAGCTGGGAATGGCAGAAAACTTCAGTGGGCAAAAACAGTTGACACCAATCTGTACCAACTGAATACCTTCCAGTCCTTTGGGTCGAGAGTTTTTAACATAGGAAACTCTTCGAGCTGCAGTTCTTCATCCCCTGACTCTTCAGAAAGCTCCTTCTCATCTTCCAGCTCCTGGAAAGAGGCAGAAACATTTATGTTTCTCCTCTTAATAAATGCTTCAAACCATCTTCCCACGGGTTCCACTTGACAGAGCACTGACGCTACAAGCAAAAACACAAGAACAACTTCACCTTCTGTGGCTTACTTTTGTTTTTTTTTTTCCTTTTATTTTTAATTAAACCCCACCAAACCCCATAAAGGTACTGCATGGCACAAGGCTACAGATCGCCAAATCCCCTCGTTTGCTCTACAGACACCCAGACCCAGCACAGCCGTGCCCGTCAGACGGGACCTCCCGACGCCCCGCTGCGCCCTCGCATCTCCGGGGGCTCCGGCGTTGAAGGGACGGCCGTGCCGGGTCACATCGGACACAGTCCCGCAGCTCCCGGAGGCGAAAACCGCGGCAGCAGCACTGAGCTGGGGCTGATCTCCTCGCGTTCCCGCTCCCCCTCCGCCACACACCCCGCACTTGTTGCTCCCACGCGGAGCGGAACGAGCGCCGGGGAAGGCGCGACACGCGAAGGGAATTAAAGCCAAACAGACAGCCGAGCTCCCCCAAACCCCGGCGGGTCCCCAGCCCCAGCGCGGGCGCTGAGGGCCGCGTTCCGGCCGCGCCCGCGGCACCCACCGGCGGAGAGCGGCCTGGTGACGGCGGAGCGCTGCCCGAGCCCGGGGGGGCCGCGCAGCAGCGCCATGGCCGCGCTGGGGCCGCGCCGGGGCCGCCC
>JAWWLV010000045.1:11771136-11811679 GCA_035041135.1 Platyrinchus mystaceus
GGACCCTGAAGCAGGACTGGGATTCGAACCTGTGGCCTTGGCGCTGAGAGACCAGCATCTTAACCGCTAGGCCACCAGGGGTCCCCATTTATTTATTTTTATTTCCAAATAACCCCCTTTAATAACCCCAAATAACCTTTTTAACTCATCACAAATACTTGGGCGCAATCTAAACTCATTTCCCTCACCGTGGAGTTCCTGTGTCCCCTCTCCAGGTGCTCGTTTCGACGACGGGGCCGGGGGTGACAATGAGGTGCAGCGCACGATGCTGGAGCTGATCAACCAGCTGGACGGGTTTGACCCACGGGGCAACATCAAGGTGCTGATGGCCACGAACAGACCCGACACCCTGGACCCGGCGCTGATGAGGCCCGGCAGGCTGGACAGGAAGATCGAGTTCAGCCTGCCTGACCTGGAGGTGAGAATGCTCTTCCACAGCCACGTGTGTTCTGATACCAGAGTGTTTCTTCACTTGGGGCTTTATTGTCTGGAAGCTCATGAGAGTTAACAAAAGCAGGACTCTTAACTGATGTGAAACTGCTTGGAAATTTGGGGGATTAAAGATGTGCCAAAGGTTTTCCCACACTGCCCAGATCCCACCTCTGGCTGAGAAGCCATGGTGAACAGCTGTAATCACTGTATGTTCCTGCCTCAACAGATAAAAAGTCCTATAATCAGATCCATGATACAGTTCAGAAGTTGGAATGTGTTTTGTTTGGCTCTTTTGAGAGAGATTACTTGAGGTACTTCCATGACTAAAGCTATTTTAAAAACTATTTTCCTAAATTCGTATCATGGAAACTTAAAACATTCCAGTTCAGACATGGGAAACTACAGTTGGGCAGCAAATACAAGATGTATTTTCCATGAGCCCATGCTGTGGATGTGGACAGTTGCAGGCTGGAGTCATCATCTCTTTTGTGCCATGAATGCCTCTGTCCTCCACCCTTTTTTCCAGGGGCGAACTCACATCTTCAAGATCCACGCTCGATCCATGAGTGTTGAGAGAGATATCAGGTTTGAGCTGTTGGCTCGGCTGTGTCCCAACAGCACAGGTGAGCTGGATGTGTTCAGTTCTTAAACAATTCTCTGTGTGCTCTACCTCCAGTGTCAGCACTGAATTGGTTTATCCCTTTCTTCCCAAGGCGCCGAGATCCGCAGTGTCTGCACGGAGGCAGGAATGTTTGCCATCCGAGCACGCCGGAAAATCGCAACGGAGAAGGATTTCTTGGAAGCAGTGAACAAAGTCATTAAATCCTATGCGAAATTCAGTGCTACCCCCCGCTACATGACCTACAACTAATGCCTGGGAATGCTTTTCACGTTCCTCTTAAACCTTCTGTGGAACACAAATACAAGTGTAGTAATTCGTGTTTTGTTCTTGGAAGCCAGAAATAAATGGAAGTATTCCAAAGAACAGCTGTGTGTTCATTGTGAGTGTGTTCTACACCAGTGGAGTGTTGCTGCTGCAGGGAAAAAAAATCCCAGAGAGATTCTGGTAACACAACCTAAACCAGTGAGATAATTTTAAATCAGATACCTGGGCAGCATTAGACATCCCAGGTTTGGATTTCAGGTCACCATTTACAACCCAAAATTTATAATCTGAGCCATAGAGGTGTGAAGGACCCTTAAGGTTCTGGGTGTACTGAGAAATGCTTGAGTGATGCTCAGCACCAAGGTACAGGTGTGTCCCAAGAAAACATGAGAGCTGCCATGGTGATGGTCTGAGTCACTGCCCAGCTTAGGGGGAACACGAAAGGACATTTTTTCTCTCCCTGAGTCAATGCTCTGGTACCATCACAGCTTTTTTTTTTTTCTTCCAGTGGTTTTCTTCATCCCTTTTGCTGAGATTCTTTGTTTCTTACAAAATAGTAAGAGGGTCAAGGAGAAAGAGGTAAGTGTAATTTCTTAGCGCTAAGGGAAGGAAGATTGCTTTTCCCTGATCCTGCTCTAAAACACACTGACATCAGTCCATTAGTGTGCACTTGGATATGTTGTATGACTTGTCTGAGATGCTGCTACAGGATGGCCCTGACAGAGACCTGATGCTCCATAGCTGGGCAGTGGCTGACAGTTGTTGGCAACAGGCCTTAAAAGGTTGACCCTCACTCATCTGACGTGTTCCTGTAGAGCTGGGTGTGCCCTTTATCTTCCTTTTTTCAAGTATTGCATTGAAGTGGTTTGGGGCAGGGGGAAAAAGCTTGAAGAAAAAACTGAGGGGAAAAACGTTTTTGGGAACTGCTTTGTTGTGGAAGTGAGTTTTATTTGGTCTCATTTTGATAGAACTGACATCAATTTAATAAGCTTAAATTGTGAAGCCACTTTTATTTTCTTTGAAGAGGAAGTGTGTGCGATAGGGAGAGAGAGTACACAGCACATGCACTGGGTTAGGATTTTGGTTGGTGACAGTATTCTTGATAAAGCAAACTCAGGCAATTCTGAGTTTTTGCCCATGCCTGCTGAAAAGCTCATCTCAATGGTTATGTGTCCTTTTGGGAAGAATATGTTTGGGAAAGATGCAAGTTTATTGGTGGGACACAATGCTTTTCATTTTAAGCCCAAGAGGAAGATGGTTGAGAGCAGCATTGACAGTATCTCTATTTACCAGGAGCAGCACCTGAAGTCAAATGTACCTTCTACTTAAGAAGGGTACATGAAATATGTAAAAAGAGTTTGGATCTTACAGGTTACTGATGATTTATATCATCAGTACTCCTGCAAAAGAGGAGGGGGAGAGGAATATTACTCTGATTGTTAAGAGGCATCGAACCAGTCTTAGGCTACCCAGTCACATCTGCTGTGGTGGGGCTTCAGCAGCCAAGCGGTGGAGGCACCTGTCCATGGAGACAAACTGGAGATGGGAAGGAGATCAGCCCTGTTACAGGTTTAAAGGACATGGGTTTGTTTACACTGACAAGCCTAAGGTGGGATTTAAACTTTTAGATAGCAGTCTGTTAATCGGTGCAGGAAAGGGGAAGTTAGTTCCCTTTCCAGGAGCTAGCTCAGGCTGGCAGCAGGAAGCAGTGCTGCAGCTGGTGGCAGCAAAGCACAGGAAGAGACTAAGCAAAAGCTGCCAGGTTATGTTTCACTGGATCGGTTACCAGCACTGCTGGTGGGTTGCAGGAGCACAGTCCACCTGGGCTGGGATCTGAGACTTCCTTGGGCAAAGGTGCTCAGTCCAGCATTCCAGCAGCTCCCCGGGAAGTGCAGCTGTTGCTACCAGGATGGGAGACACAGCATTAGTTGTACCCTTTGAGGCCTGGCAAGGAGAGGGTTTCATGGTGTGAGGGAGCCAGCAGGGTGAGGAGCAGGAACTGGCACAGCCTGGAGGTGGCAACTCCTCCTGGCCCACCCTTTGGCAACAGACACTTTTATCCAGGGGCCTCAGCTTGTCCCTCATACAGAGTCTCACCAAGACAAAGTGGAAAATTTAGACAAGTGACATCACTTTATTTTGGAAGTAGACAGGATTTCAACGTGAACTGAAGAGACTACAGTGTTAAAAACTAAAGCTGCGACAAGCTGAAAGTAGAAAAATATACTGTATGTAGATACAAAGGCTTGTTGAACTGGTTAACATTATAAAACGTACCAAAAGTTGTTTAAATAAGCACACACGATGTGTTAACATGCATGCACTTCATCCTCTGAACTCCAGCTAAGCAGCAATTTCTGATGCAGAAAGCTTCCTATCCCTATTGGCAGGGGAGTCTGAGGAAATAAAACATCTTCCCTGACTTCCCTGGTTCTTGGGAAACTTGGTTTACCTGAAGCAAGCCCTAATCATAATGGAGCCTGAAGCACAATAAAAGTGTTACATTCTGTGATCAGAAGTGAGGATGGTGTCTGAATTCCCTTATGCACAGGGCCTGTGATTTGAGGGTGCCAAATGAAATGGCACTGATGTCCCACTTCCCCTGAGCTGTCGATATAACCTGCAGAGAAACATTTTCAGATTCCTACCTCTGCTGAGCTTCACAGTGACTGTTGTGAGGGAAACACATTGAAGATTTCTTTCTTTTGCATGTTCTCCATTTTCATGGTTTTCATCTGCCACCTGAAGTGAGGAAGTACCACAGTGGCCAGGCTGACAATAGAAAAAAAACCCCACACTACTGTTTCTTCTAAAAAACCCAAACATGTAACATTTTTGAGTTCTATTGAACTCTATTTCTCAAAGCACTTAAAAGCTGAGGCAGAAGCAGCACTACTGGAAGATGGGCAAAAGAAAAGTACTTCTCTTTTTTTTTTTTTGACCACTGAGACTTTAGACCGTGTCTACATTTTCATTCCAGCTTCAGAGACTGCATCTAGGGCACCAGTTCCTAATTTAAATAGACTTCACTCCTGCCTCAAACCAGTTTCATCGTCAAATTTTGAAGGTCAATTAATTTTAGCTTAAAATCAATTGTATTCTTGTCTAGAAAGTCTAACTAGGTTTTGGCAGTGAAAGTACCATATTGATAATATAATAATTAAACAATGCATTTCTGATTCCAAGTTCACTTAGAGCAAAAATGAAGAGTTGAGTATAGTTGAGACAGGTTAGATCTTTAAAAAAAAATAACTGTACCATCCAGGGTTAAAAAAACCAGCAGTTAAATGCCACCAGTGTGAATTCATTCATCCAGCTGGCAGATTATTATAAATTGTATGAATCTGTTGTATGCAGAAGTTGACATCAGGCTTTAAAAGCCATCTAAAAAAGTTCTTTAAAGACACTGGTACAGTGTATTGCACTTGCAGAACAGTTACCTCCTGCAAGATCCCACTTGTAGTGAGTTAAAGTGCCCATTTTCTCAACAGGAACAGGAATGTCACCTTGTCTACCAGATTCTGATTGCAGCAGAATACACTGAGTTTTCTTTTTTTTGCATAATTTTTGTGCTCGTGTATTGTTGGAAGGCTAAACCCTGATTGAAGGAAAACATTCAAGAGCATGAAGGCTTCCAATTCCTTATCCATTCTTCCTACAAAAAATAAGCACCACCCTACACCCGTAAATACAAACAGCCTTAGGCTCTCTTCAAACTGTGCAAATTAAATATTCAGAAAGAGTCTCCATCAGCATAAATCTGGCTTCCATTCTGCTCGATGCCACTCTTCACAGGTCAAAGTCAGTCTGTGAAAGCAGCCCCATCTTTCACTTGGCAAGCAAGGACAGCATCATGAATACTGTGAAACAGCAACTCTCTTGTTACAGTGTTATCAAAAAAGTTCAGTCTTGTCAGCTCATTCATAACAGGGCCTACAAAACAAAAACCCAACACAGCATCAGCAAATAAACTTAAGTACGAAGATGGAAGGCAACAGCATCTCAGGAAGAAGAAAACTTATTCTTTTACTTGCTGTTACTTAAAATATTTAAAATAGCCAGGTGGATCTCATGCTACTTCTACTCCAAACAGGCAATTCTCTTATCCAGACATACACAGAGGCATATTCTTGGCAGAAGATGCTACAATTCCAAATATTGGAAGCTTGGAATGTTTCAGGCTTTTCTCCTTATTACATTACTACAACAACTTCAAGACACAAAGTTTGGTGTGGCATTTACAATTGGCCAGCAGGAAGAAATGGGAGCATGATCTAGTGTTCACAGTATTCATTACACCAGTTCTCTACTTTCACTAAAGTGAAGGCTCTAATGCACAGGGACTTGCTTTTCCTCAAGTCCAATTTTATGTGCAGTAAGTGCTGATTCTACTGGCAGCAGAAAATTTGGGAGCAGAGGGAAAGAGATAAAACACAGTGTCTCCCATAAAACTCACAAAAAGAAAAAAAAATCTCATCTCACCACTACAGCAGGCAATGCAGACACAGACACCAACTTCTTTGTATTCTTTTATAATCTGCAACAGAGTTAAACTGAAGTTAAATGCAGACATATCATCATACACATCACAGTTCTGGAAGCCAAATACTGAGAAAGCTGCACAGTCCACATTCCCCAGTATTCAGCTAAAACTTAAAGAATTAAAACAGTGATCAGGTAAAATACTGGATTGTATTTGAGTGGGCATTCATGTCTCATGCTGACAGGTTCCCTATTAGGTATCTTAAAATTTTTCTATGGGTTTTTCTGGGGAAAAAAGCCCTACTTACTGATTTTAGTGTTTTTGCTCCAACTGAATCCACAAAGTTCACCGGTGTGAAATCCAGAATTAAAGACTGAACATTGGTTTTGGTCTCCACAAAATGTTCATGCTCATCAGGAGACACGTCTTGTACACCGGAATCTGCAAATTTTCCATTCACGGGTAAGTCATCATTTGCTATCTCGTGTTTTACACTTGCTTCTACGTCATTAGTCTGGGAGAGAGGATAAATAAAGCTTAATGACAGGCACTGTACTTTCACTGTAGATCCCCTTCCTCCCCAAACTCGGCTGTTCCTTAAGCCTTTGGAAGGTGTTCAGCCCCCAATCCCCACAGAAAGTGGCTTTGCATGCACACGTATTTCCGTATCCTGCGCATATCAAGGTTTATTCTCTCATGCCCAGCCTTTCTACAGTCACACACAAGCAGCTTAAAGCTGTTATCTCAGGAGTGAATTACCCATTTCCTTCAAACACTGACACCTGTTCATACATTTTTACTCCATTTCCTTGCCTTATCCCTGCCGATCCTGTTAAGCACCTATATATGTAAAAGAAACAACAGCTCTCAAGTTAGGACTGGTTTTGGTTTCTCACTGTAAAAAGCACATGCCAGCTCCCACCACGGGGATGAGTTTAAACCTGCATAAAGGCACAAGCATGTCCCAAACAACCCCTCTCAGTGTGCCTGCCCCACTTAGCCACGCCCAGATCAGCAGTGAAGATGTCACCTTTTTATTACAGGGTTGCTAATTAGAATAAGTTTTATTAATATCTTATTCCTACATGATCATTCCAAGTGCTTGGGGAGGGGCAGAGGGAGGGTCCCTCTGATTTCTGCCAACACCACTGCTGAGACAGTGTGACAGCATGGAGAGGCTCTGTGCCACTGTGTGCTACCTCAATGCAGTCAAGGTCCAGCACAATGATCCAATCCAGCCATGAGACTCTGATCCTAGTGCTGTTCCTTCAGTGACCTGTCCCTACTGCACAGCGCTTGCTCCCTAAGCCTTCCTTGTACCTGAGTAGCACTCTGCACCTTGTATAAACAAGAATGGTAACCCCAGAAAGCAGCATCTTCTCTGATAAAGCAGGTCAATATTTACCGCAGAACTCACTAGTTTCAACACAGCTTTCTTTCGGTGCTCATTTGCTGCCTTTATTTCCCTGGCATGTCGCTTCTGGGCTTTTCTCCTTGCTGCTAATATGGCACAAGGGTCCACTCCGGTCTGTCACGAGAAGAAAGCACAATCCGAGGAGATTCAGCTTGTCAGGATGACATTGCAGTACCAACTAGCACCGAATTAATCACTGTCATAAATTTAAAACACAAGCCTGCATTGTTCAGCTTCCCTTGGAAGGCGTAAGAACAGTACAAAGTAAGAAGGAATAATCTTGGCAAAGCACTGTGTTAACAAGATGAGGGAGAGATGCATCTCATTCTTTTCTTGAAATCAGAGAGTGCTGTGTTGCAACTGAATGCTGATTCGAGTGCAGAGAGCAAAGGGGAGAAAAGTGCATTTGGACAATAATCACTAGTATCTCTTGTTTCGTGAGGATCAGCACCACCCACCTGTTTTGTATAAGACTCATCATGGGAGCTACAGAAAAATTTTCCAGAAGTTAGTACAGGTGCAATTGTGAGTGGGTCAGGCAGTTCTGCCACTGCCATTCCCACCCAGCCAAACCACTGGTTAGACAGAGGTGAGGCATACTCTGTATGCAGGCAATTTGTTCCCCATGGGAGTCATTCAGTGCCCACAGTATTCCATGGTCTTACACTCCATTAAAGTTAATCACCCAACAAGGAAGCTTTTATTCCCATTTTGCTTTCAGTTCAGCAACTAATTTGCTTCTGAAAAAAAAAGATTTGACCAGTTTGTGCTCTGCAACCACCAGACTTTCCATTCATCAACAGTCAGTATTAAGCTCACTTTGTCTGTTTATTCCCTCTCATCATGTTGTTGCTTCCTAAGATAATTTGTATTTGGCTCGAGGGTCACCTTCTCATATATCACTAATCACCAGGGGCCTACAGGCTGAGAAACATTGTGCTAGGGGCTACACAAAAGGACTTGAAAGATGAGTGTTTCAGAAGCTAGTTTGAATTTTCAAGACACAGACATTAAAGAATTTACTCACCTTTTTCTTCAGTGCACTTGCATATGACTCACTATTAGCAAAATAAAGTGATGTATTAGCTTGAAATATTTTTATTCCAGGATATTCTTTAACCTAAGGAAAATATTGGATGTGCACAGTTAAATATAAGAAAAGCACTTGTGTGATCACAAGACACACAAACACGCAGCAGAGCAACAGCCAACCCTGAATGGCTCTCAGCATGTGTCAAAGAAGGTTGGCACTGCTGTGAGCAAAGCCAACCAGAAGATCAGAACCTCCCCCTTTCCCAGTGTAATACTGTACACAATTAATGCCTGGTAACATTTCTCCTTCTTTATAACAACCAAATGTTCAGCCATAAAAAGGAATTAAATATTTGCAGTTCTCTGATGTTGCTACCCTGCAGCTGGTACTACCATGAGCAAATCATGCAGATCTAGGATTGCGTCCTTTTAGCCTCCCTTTCTACAGGCATAGTGACTTACTTCCCTCTTTCTCTCTTTTTCTTTCCTGACTCCTTAGGTACCAAGAAAAGAACCTTTCAAATCTTTGGTTTTAACCAGACCTTCAGATAGGTCATACTTTAAATGCAGACGTCTCCAAACGAGCTGAACTCTGACATTTTACATGCAGATGACCCTGCCAGCAGCACAGACCCAGCCTGCCATATGCTGCCAACCCCATCTTTACCCAGGAGGAGGAAATGCTGACTGCATTCAGTGCAATAGAAATGGAGTCTCCTCTCCTTTACAAACAGCTATAAACACACCCAATACACTTCTGCTTTGCATCATATTTAAAGCAGAACTGCTGGTGAGAGAATGTTTTCATATTACAGCATCTTTTCACACAGGCTTTTACAGACTGGTTCCTCAGTAAAGGGGATGTAGCCCTCAAAGCAGCATCTCTGGGAACATGGCAGAGAGTGCAGAAAATTGTTTTTGCTGCCTGTGAATAAACAGAGCCCGTTTATATCCATTACACTGACAAAATGTAATGCTTACACCAACTTTTGGTTGAACAAGACAACATTTATAAGAAGCTAAATGCACTGTGAGCAGTTGTTCCATTAATCATGTATATTTAATGAGCAAGGGATGGGTTGAGGCAGAGTGATGTTGCTTTGAACAGTTTGTGCAATTCTGAAGAACATATAAGTTTGGATCTTGGGTTCCATGGATTCCATGCAATTCCATGACACACAGGTAAAGAAGGTGGCCTGGTATGCACTTTCTGTATAGGAGGTTTAACAGTGGTATTCCTATAAACCTTACCATTTTGAACAAGCTAGTATGATGCAACTAGTAGAAAGTTACTTCTGATCACTTCCTGGTCAAATGTACAATGCAGGTCAAAGAGCTCACGTTTTAAACGAAACAGCTTTTACTACTAAAACCAAATTTATCTTTTTTTCCCTTCAACACAGGTGAATGCTTGGCAGACAGCACTGTATGTGCAGTGTGGTAGGGCTAAACAGCAAATTGCCACAGCTCTCTTTGCTCCACCACATTAAACTCCTCAATGCAGAAGAACACACTCCTACCTCTTCATACTCCTCCACATCACAGTAGATGTCAGTGTCAGGAATCTGACCAAGGATTCTGTATTGAGGACTAGAGAGAAATGGAGACAAATGTTTCAGTATTATCAACTATAAAGAGGAAAAGTGAGTGTTTGCTACAGATTGAAACTTATTTTAAATGGTCATTGTGCAGGGCCTGTTTGGTACAGGAGTATCTAAACATGGTCAAATGCAGTCACCAGTTTATGGCGGAACACAATAAGAAGAAAGTTTGCTTCTGTCAGTGCAAAACCAACTTTTAAAGTTAGCACTGTAAGACTGTCATTTTCTGAAAAGCAAAGTACACTACTGTTTGCAAAAACAAATCTGTATAGAAACAGCAGAAAAATAATCATATTATGCAGAGTGAAAAATCTCAGAATTGGCTTTTATTCCAATGCAGACCAAAACCAAGAGTTTTACAGAGTTTCCACCAAGATGTCCCAGACCTTGAGCCCAGAAGCCTCACATGACAGTCCAATCCACACATGCAAGAAATCATTTCACTGTAGACCTGGAAAGCTTCACAGAAAAAGCTTTGTCACTTTCAGTGGGGAGAAGTGACTTGAAAAACTACAAGAACAGGCACCATTTTTTTGATGAATTAGAACTTTCTTATGAAATACCTAAATATTCATGTACTGATAACTGGACACAACTTCTGCTTGTCCATTATAAGTAGTGCACACAAAACATAATCGTGTACTGAAACTGGCAGCAAGCAGATTTTAAGTTCTAAACTCTAAGCATAAAAAAAACCAAAACAAAAAACCCCCAAGAAGATTAACCAGTATAAGAAATCAAAAATTTTCTGTTTATTATTGAGAGTGCAAGTTCATGCCCTCTAGAAGTTTTGTTCTCAGAAAATGTGAACCATGGATCAGAGCCAAAGGCCATGACCTACATTAGGAAGCAAATTCTATACTGGATGAAGTTGAAGAGGGTGGAATGGACTTCTGTTTATTGGCACCCCTTAAACAAACAAAAGCACCCAGAAGATCAGCAAACACTAATTTTGATAAAGAAGAAATCTGACCTTTGTGTTCTGTAAATAACGGTTATCATTGCAAACGTTACTGCAGTAAGCAAACCATAGTCTAGTCCCAGGAAAAGAGAAGCCACAAAAGCTACCACCCAGATGGCCTAAAACAAAGAGAAGGTCTGAATTATTATGCATCCTTTCCTGTTAACAACAAAAGCAACAGCATAATCCAACCTCAAACCCCATGTATCACTTGTGTTCAGGAATGGGCTATAGTGCAATCCATCATGAGAGCAGACTGGAATTGCCTTAACTTTTCAGAAGGGTGTAAAGGCTCAAGGTGCTCTAGGGTAACATCTGACAAACTGTCACATTAATGCCTTAACTCCTGTTCCTGGAATCTGTGCTACCATCAGACTTCCAATACCTTAGGATAAAAAACCAAATATTCAAGGCTCACAAGTAGTGTCTCACTTAGTTCCATCAGTCCAGGAGAAAAATGCCACCAAAATGTTCCCTCCAATGCACTCTTAATTCTGTCCCATTCCAGCCAGGTTTTTGGTTTGTCTTAAAAGATGGCAAATACCCGCAAGTAGTTTTCTTGGTTACTCTGTTTTTCAGATTCCTCTCAGACATTCCCAAAGCCTTCAGTGCAGTTCCTATAGCAACACTGCCAGAGCTTTGCCTTTACTGCAACCAAGCTGCTTCTGACCTGAGTTACAAGATTGTTGAACAACAAAAATATTCTTGTCTGCACCAGATCACTCTCCCAGGGTACCTACTGCACCATGTCTTAACATCATCTGCAATGCAATGCCAATTTGTAACTCCTTGATAAGTTTCTACCCTGTTTTGGGAGTAGCAATGAATTTAATGTAGTGGAATACAGGTACTGAGCTGTGCATTACTCACCAGTTCAATCTTACTGGTTCTCCAGAAGTGTGCGACATCTCCAAACTGTTTAAACATTCCTTTCAGGTTCACCATGACAATTGCTGCCAGCACTGTCTAAGAACAATATACAAATGCAATTTTCAGAAGCAAAATAAACCCAATGCCAAATAAGAACTTCAAAGTATCACAAATAACTATTTCTATGCTTTGTACAACTGATATAAGTCCACTGATCATATGTTCTATTTAAAACCCCACAACTTTTCAAGCAGTTCAGTGGACATACACTTTTACTGCAGCTGCAGAAATGGCAAACTAGTTCAGTACAGTTCAATTTACTCTTTGCCAGCAAGACAAATCACATATGCCATGACAACCTCCATGCTGCTACACTTATAGTGCCTGAAGCAGTAGACTGTAATCTCAGTTTCAAATTTCTCTACAATACACTGAAACAATTCCTGCAAGTCACATACGTGTAACCCAAGGTCCAACTTCTATAAAAAGAAACAGGAATTGTATATCATCCTTTGCACATCTACCAGAAACAAAATTTTTTTAAAAGTCAGATTATACTTATTCACATAAATGTATTTTTATACAAATAAGTACAAGTGCAGCAAAACCAACTAATTACGCTGAGCCATAGCCCAGCCCCAACCCTCTACTAGCCAAGCTATTACTTTTAACTTTTTAACTTCAATCCAGAACTCCTATGCTGCAAACAAATGTGGCCAGCAGGACCAGGGCAGTGACCATTCCCCTGTACTCAGCACTGGTGAGGCTGCACCTCAAAACCTGTGTTAGAGTTTTGGGCCCCTCACTACAATAAAGACATTGAGGTGCTGGAGCATGGCCAGAGAACGGCAACGGAGCTGGTGAGAGTCTGGAGCACAAGTCTGATGAGGAGCTGGGGGTGTTCAGCCTGGAGGAAAGAAGGAGTGATTTTATTGCTCTCTACAACTACCTGAAAGGAAGCTGTAGCAGGGTGAACTCTTTTCCCAGGTAAAAACTGACAGGATGAGAGGTTTAGACTGGATAAAAATTCTTCATGGAAACGGTTGTTAAGCACTGGAATAGGCTACCCAGGAAGTGGCTGAGCCACCATCCTTGAAGGTATTTAAAAGACATGTAGATGTGGCACTTGGGAACATGATTCAGTGGTGGACTTGGCAGTTCTGGGTTAACAGCTGAACTCAATGATCTTAAAGGTCTTTTCCAACCTAAATAATTTTTAAGGGGAATTGCTTGAAGGTATCATCCTTATGTTCTAAAGATATCCAAGGATAACCAGTATTAAAAAAAAACCAGCAAAAAGCATGCTGGATCTTTCAAAACATTATTTATTTCTAGGCTAACTTACAGCAAAAATGCACACAAAATTTAAAGGCTCTGGATGAAGGGCTAGCTATGTTGCTTACTAACCCTCCTACAATCTCTAGTTTAAGCAATACTCATGGGCCTCTGTTCACTGACAATGCAATGCCTAACATGCAAAACACCCTTACCTGTGGAAGAGGTTCAAAGAGGTATCCAACAGCCACAATTACCAACAGAACCATAATTGAAGAGAGAGCACCTGCAATCTGAACAAAAGAAGCCAGAAATTATTTCTAAGTGTCCTCAAGGGGCAATATTACAGATTAGTTAACCCTTGTGCTTTCAATAAGGCCGGTTATTCAAATGACTTTTGATTCTCCCACTCAGTTCACCAATTTTGGCTGTTTGTAGCTTTCTATCTTGGCCAAGTCTGGATTTGAAACATGAGAAACTCCAGTTATTTATTCTGGCCCAGGCAGAGAAATATGGTTATCTAGCTAAGCTTCAGACTTCAGTTTTGGAGCTCTAGAAAGCAAACTTTGGGTTTACATACCTGAGTTCTTCCACCGGTGCTTTCCTGAACAAGACTCCGAGACATTGAGCAAGTGACTGAAAAGGTTTGGAAAAACGACCCCACAGAATTGCATATTCCCAAGGCAATAAGTTCCTGTGTTAAACAATAGAGCAAAAAAACCCAAAGGCAGTTATACCTAGCAGCTGTACACAGCTGGAGCTATCTATACACATTAACAACCACATCTTATTTACAGTGCTTTCTAGCACCTTCATTGTTGAGAATAAGCGACATAATTGTAGCTTATACTTGTGGTTCTCACAGATGCACAAGTTGATGCATGTTAAATCATCTGCTAAATAAAGTCTCTGATGAAATACGGGAGGCATTTTCCATCCCTAAATGTTACAGGAATTAATCAGATTGAAAATGAAAATGAATGACAGCATTGCTTGGTTTAAGGATTCCTTCAGTGTGAGGATAATTTGAATTTTAACCCTGAATATACATAGAAAATGGTTTCTCATGCAAAAACTGTTCTTTGTTTCCCACCCTAAACTATGTGTTTAAAACCACAAGCAGCCTTGTCTATGTTTCCATGGATGATAATCCACTGTTCTACATGAAAAAAACCAACGTGTGTCCACTGCTTCATCAGGAAGATCCCCCATAAGAACTGCTACCATGAGTAAGATCAGAGCTCCATCTACCTCAGCACTGTGTTTCTGATGCCTAAGAAATTATTTGCTTGTAACAAAGCCTCCCCAGACTACTCTGCATCTTGTTATTTGTGACTGGTTTGAGTCATACATTTTCAATGGTTCTCAATGAGTTTTTCTCTTTGCATTTTTACAATCCTTTTTTGGTTAATTTAAACACTTGGCATGCACTGCATACTGTGACAAGGACTCCTACAGTTTAACACCCAGGAGAAGTAGCATCTGACATCTGAGGAAAAGATCTAGATGCTTAACTCAGGTCAGTGATGATTACTTTCAGAGAAATAGAGCAGATTCCATTCATGCAGCCACAGGTTTGTCCTCTTCTCTCCTTGGGTAACAGGGAGCAAGGACATGAAGGATAAGATGTATCTGATCAGATGTAGGTAAAAGTCATTTAAACTCCATTTACTCTCAGAGGAAGACAGTAATTTTGAGAAGGGGGAAGAGCTGATCTGTGCTGTGTCAGATGTGTGCTCCAGGAAATGTGTTACAGCATAGGAACTCTTTGTCTCCCTCGACACCACAATGGTATTGACCAATAATCCAACTGCAATATTTATTCTAAATTGCACAGGAAGGACAGAGTAGGTGAGGATGAGATATCATTTTAGATCTAGAGAGTCCCTAGACACAGTCCTTATCACTCAAACCATGAGAATGCTAAGTAACACACAGGGCCAATTGCTGCCTCAGAAAATGACAATTTGCTCATTTGCAATGGGTGGGAATAAAAAGAAACTATAAAACTTAATTTGAATTTCTAAACCCTAGACAATGGTTCTTTAACACATTAGGCTCTGTATTTATCACATGGGAACTCCATGCTTTGCTCTGTTATAGAAAGCAGAGAAAATGTATCGCCACAACTGGACAGTGAAGTCAAGTAATGTCAGTAACAGAAGGAACTTTCCCAAAATGAAGCTAAAAGTGAAACTAGTTATTTAAACACAGCCAGAAGAACTTAAAATAAGTCCTGGCCTTTAAATGTGTAGGCTGTCAAAAACCCGACCCAATTCCACTATTAAAAAAACAACCATTTTTGCTAATATCCCACCCTACTTCAACTACATCACAAAGGTGCTGCTGAGAATTTTCAACAAAGCAACCTCACTGCTTTTACCTGATTCCCATCAATGGTGTAACCATGTTTAAGGGCAAAGATCTTGGCCATCGATACAGCCATTGAAAATCCAACTATTGCTATTGCTAGTGCATCCACAAATATTGCTGGGATGAGCTGAATCTCGGGAACTGCTGGTGCACGTAACCTTGGAGATGAAATAAATATTTAGACATTAATATATTAAAAACTACATGCAATACAGAAAAGGTATAGTTTTGATAAGAATGTATCATCCCTACCCTTGAGGAATATTCCCAACAACATCAACTTTGTATGACTTATTCAGATTCACTCCAGCAGAAACTCCTGTGCCAATAATGACCTAAAAATCCACAAACACATATAAACATTGTCTAAAGAGAGATAAAGCCACCTGAAGAAATATAAAGGTTAGCTCATTATGAGTAATACATACTAGGGATTACATTTATTTGTCAATCAGTTTTTTAAGAGTTAGAGGCTAAAAAAGCAGATAAAAAGGAGGAATCATCACGATTTTCCCTCCATCATGTCCAACTCATCCTGATTTTATAAAGGTTTTATTTGGAAACAGTTAAATGAAACATGCTATGGTACGATCCGAATCACTCAAATTCCCTTTGCCTGAGCCAAGCTCAGGCAGATTAGTGTACTGGAAAAATTAAATGCAAGGATATCCATGCCTGTGTGCACTGCCTTATTTTCATGTGCATATCCTGCTATCTATAAAGAGAACTGATGCAACAGTAGAGAAAGAAACATGTCTAATATGACTTTGCTACTGCCTTACTATCAAACAACACCCTATTACACCATCTTCCTCTTGTCTCAACAGCATCCCACTTCTTTGTGCCTTCAGTTATTCCCTTTCTTGACTCCATTTTGTGCAGGTTGTTTGAGAGCTCTAGTTATCCAGGAACTCATTTTTAAATCCAATCCCTTTTAAAGGTGAAAGGTTGCCTGAGATGTAGGCTTTATGTGTATTAAGATAGTTTGCTTTATCCATGTACTTTAGAATAGTTGTTCAAAACAGAATCAATGTTTTAGTCAGTTATCAGTCTCAGAAGCTGGGAAAAGAAGGCTAAGTAGTAAGTCCTGCTGGTTCCTGCTCTTCTTTCTACCACTGCATTTCAAAAAGTGAGCAAGCCCTGCAGAACCTCTGAACAGGCATCTGTAAGCACCTTCCTTCAGGAGGAGTTTCTGAGCTCTTGGACTCCAAGTGGGAAATGCTACTCAGAGGTTTGTCTTGCAGAGACTCATTCAGGTGCCCAAACTCCTGGATAGAGAAGGTTTTACAGCAAACATGTATCTACCCATTGCCATAGAGGACTGTGGGTATTTAAACTGCTTTTCAATTCTTCTTTGGGACTTTATGCCTACCCTCTGGGCATGCCAGCCCTTAATTTTAAGGATTCCACTGGATCAAGGCTTAAAGAAATTATGTTCAACGGAATTTACTCTCAAACTCAGTAAGATATGATAGAACATGAGATAATTTCCACAGCTTTAGAAAAGCTATATAATTTAGCCATAGAACTTCACAACTGGCTTACCACAATGATCTCCATAGGAATAGGAACTGGGAGCTTCTTCTTGAACCGGTCATTGATTTCCTTGCCAATCAGCAACAGAACAATGCACGTTGATCCAACAATTAAGGCAGCAATATTGGTCATTGTTATATTTGAAAGCACAGCAGCTATACTCTGCAACACAACAGAAGCATCATAATTATTCCTAAGAAAATATAATCTTCATAGAGATTTGCCACAAATGAGCAAATTACACAGTGCTTTTCACTTTGGTTTTATTCTGCATTTATAACCAGAGTGAACCAGTGCCTCACCAAAATCCCCATTGTTCCCACAAGACACAGAAGACCAGAGTATCTCTGTGAGAGAGATGTACTTGCAATCATTTACAATATCAGTCTTCTTAAAAGGGGGCAAATATTTGGAGAAAAAACTATAAAGAGGGAAAAACTCTAAACTAAATCATGTCTTTTATCCTCAACATTTTCACACATATTTCACATTGGCAACTACCTGAAAGCAATAAATGCACATTTTAATACCTTAAAATATTCTTTGGCAAGTCACATCTACTTAGAGCTGCATAAACTGTTCTAAAACAACAAAGCTTCTGATACAACCACTGAGGTTACCATAACAATACGATTTAATAACAGTGACTCTGCAACACTGCTGAACTGGCCATTATTCCAAATACATTTTAATTGAAAACACTATTAAAAGGGTATTAGAAAAGAAGGTTTGCTGGTACACCCAAGTTGCTAGAGGGTAAATGATTCCCCATACCAATTACTCCTCCTTCTCCTGCATTAAAACAAACAAATAAACAAATAAATAACCTCTGAAGAGGGCTTTGAAAGAAGATGAACATACTTTTCTTTAAGCAGACGAAAAATTACCGCAGCTGTCAGGATATTATACATTCAAGATGTCCTGGTAGTATACATCTTGAATGTACATCTTCCCTCCTATTTGTTTGGCAATTAGTATGTCTGGTTCTTAAATCAGTGAACTAAACAGCAAATTCTGGAATTAATCATTAATGCAGACTTGTTTCTAGAAGGTTTGTTTTGTCTGCACGAATATACAAAAAGATTTCCATTAAGTATTCTTTACAGCCTACATGTAGTTGAAATCCTGAAGCTTCATTATTGCTGAGACATCAGTCTGCTCAAAGGCTTAGGTTTTCACAGACATCTCAGATCTACTCAGGAGTGGAAAGGTTCTGAGAATTGTATTTCCTAGCTTTGCAAAACATGCCTAGTCTACAGTGAAGCACTTCAGTAGCATATTTCCTCCCCAGTGTACAAGAGACTTACTTCAATGAAAAAGATCTGTTCACATCATAAAACTGCATTCAACAGAATCCTAAAATCTGCCCATCTCAGATTGTGCTGATCTATGAAGTCACACTTGAGCTGCACTTTCAGATATTCATATCTTGCTATGGTACTTTAAGACCTCATACCCAGTTTTCAATACTGAAGCATTATTCTTAGTGCCAATATAATACAAAAAACTAGGAACAAGCTTACGTACTAGATCCAGATAAAGCAGAATTTGCATGGTTAGTAAATGTAGATACTCACATATACAACTGAGAGGGGTCCACTATATCTGCTAGTCTTGATGCCAAGGAAATATTTTAATTGAGAAGTAAAGACATGAACTGCAGCTGCAGTAGTAAATCCTCGTACCAGAGGCTCTGTTAGATAGATGGCCACAAATCCAAACCGAAGGAAACCTAAACACAACTAATGTAGAGGAGAAATATTAGCCATGTGACTCCCGTTGTAGCCTGAACATCAACTTAAATATAGCACACAGGGCACAGGACACCAGTTCTTTCCTCAGTGCCCAAGCCAGAACAGGCAAACCTGCACTTTTCTAAAGCCACAGTTCAGTCAGCAGCCATCAATGCACAGAATCTTCCATGCCACTGGCAGGTGCAATGTGGGAAATGGGTAAACATATGTATTTGTTTACGGACAAACCTATGTGCATTTATGGACAGATTAGAGAACATCAGGTTAAGTTTTTCTGATGAGATAGGAAAAAAAGAAAGGGGGGAGGGTCCCTTATTTTCCCAGTACAGTAAGATGCCAAAGACCTGCCTCCAATGTATCCCTCCCCGTTCCTGTTATGAGGCTGCCATAAAGCAGCCTGTACTCCACACAGGGCAGTGCAGAAGCTCAAGTCTATTGACAGGAGATCCACCATGATCCAGCAGTAACAGCAGCATCTGAACTTGCCCTTACAGCAAACTGGATAATTAACAAACTGGATAATAAACATACCTGGATAATTCCTGAAAGAAAGGCGAGAGTCACGGCTACCTGCACCCTCTTGGTATCCCTGACATCTGTAACGTTAGTGGAATTATAGTCCAGAGAAATCATTTCATCAGGCACTTCTCTCACAGCAACACCACCAACCATCATACTAACCACAGCAAAGGTGCCTGAAATAAGAGGGAGAGGAAAATAATTGGTTAAAATCCCAGCAATTTCTTTTTTCTAAGGAGTTGTTCTTATTAAGAGATATGTGGAATTAAACTAAAATAGAATTTTCTACCTAAATAATATACTTTTCAATCCCCAAATCTGCTCCAGTACTCAGCACCATTAAGGCTAGTTAGATGGTGAATATACACCTCTGCAGTAAGTAGATACCATCATTTATTTTTTTCTATTTCAGTTTCTATTATGCAAATTAAAAGATTCATCCTGGCCATACAGACAGTTGACTACAGCAAAGAATTTATAGGTCAGGAGCTCACAGCACACATTTCTAGACCTAATCTGATAAAAGATGTTCTTATATTCCTTTCCAATTGGAGCGGATAAATTAACAATAAAAAGCACTGCTTATGTTTGGCACATTTGAGTTTCTCCTATTTGCTTAAATTTGAATTTAGGGAAAATAACTACACTTTCCATTTCTCCAATTTTATTTTTTATAACTTTATTAAACACACATACACACAGACTTTTAGTTATCCATACAGATATACCTATTGATATGTGCTTGGACGTTCCAAAGAAAGTATATAGAAAAACAGGATAAAATGAAGAATATAGGCCAAATACTGGGGGAACAGCTGCCAGCAAAGCATAGGCTAAACCTAGAAAACAGACACAAATATGTATGTTAATCAAACAACATAAAGAAACCATCTGAAGCAAAGGGATGTAAGCCTACTAAAATTGAACTCTCTTAATAGGAAATCTAGTGACCTGTCACAGGTTTGAAAAAACAGGAGGTCTTGCAGGGAATACTCTTTAGTGTGTATAATAGTCTAGGGCAGTGCCTAGAAACATGATGGGTTGAGTCAGGAAACCAAAGTCTAATTACAGGCACTGCAGGTGTGTGTGTGAGTGTTTGTGTGTACATCTGTGCACCTGGGCACTCACTGTTTTGCCTTTGTGGGAGGAACTGCTTCTTAACAGCCAACAAACAATTTTTGTTGCTTTTGTTTACCCACCATGGAGAGCCAGTGATACTCACAAACTCCTCTCCCCATTAATTTAAATTGGGAGGCAAAGCATCACGTTACAACAAAAGAACTAAACTAGGAAGGGATCTTCTGTCAAGATCCCTTGTGCAGGGATCCAGGTGCTCTTGTTCAGTGTAATAACTCACAGATAGGGCCTTGCTCATGCTCTAAGCAATGTCTGAGTCCTAGCCAAGAGTTCATATTCCTAACAGAACTGGACTGAAGGTACCATTTATTGTCTTGCAGCAATAAGCTTTTCGTTGCATACTTCTGAAACTCATCCCAGGTGCGTTCCCTGCCCCAAGGGCTGCCCCTCATGACAACAGGATCACCAAAATAGCCTGTACTGTAACAGCCTGGCCTTTAACACAACGATGAACTTGGCAACACAAGTGATCAGATCTGAAAATCAGTGGTTTCAAAACTGGGAGGGTGGGTCCATGCAAAGGTCCTGATGTGAACACCCTTTTATTCCTTTTCTTTCATTTGTGTTGGCATTTTTAAAGGCTGTCAGTGCCAAGGAACTAAAAAGATATTGACCTGATAAGAGGTCATGGCTTAAACACCGTGGTCATTGTAGTTCTGCCTGGAAAAATTCCCAGGATTCTTTGAACTCATGCTTGCTTTAATTACATCCATTCCAGAAAAATAAAAGTTCAACTTTTATCTTTTTAGAAAGGGAAAGATTAGGAGTAGTTTAAGGGCATGTTTGCAGTCACCAAATGAATAATGTTTACTTTAAAACAGAGTCACAAAATTAAGTATAAAGTTCACTGCTGACCACTTAAATTTTAGTGTCCTTATCTGGTCATAACCTAAATTATGTTTCAGTATTCAACTGGTAATGTTTGTGTCTAGTATATGACAGATTTCCCTGACAGTTAGCCAGTTATCAGTTTAAGATAAGTTGATGCTTACATGCATGTAAAAAAAATAACCTTAATTATAAAATTTACACAAAACCAGGAAGCTACAGAAATAAATGAACTACACCGACTAAGTTATGTCACTGTTTTACTGAGTTACCATCTATTAAAATCTAGACTTCTTGGACTTACAGATTAATTTTTCAGACCTTCCTCAAACTACAGTGGAACAAGCAAGGTGCAAATATGAAAGAAGTCAACACACAAGTTAACTTATATATGCTTAACTACATCACCCTTATCATGAAGGCTCCTCTGGACAGGGCTCTGCACAAACCAAAGAATTCCCTCTACTCCAAGACCTCCTAGGAAAATCTACTGGGACTCTGGCAGCTGTTGGGAAGCTGCCACTCCCAGAGCAGTGATGTCAGCCCATAATGATACTGTTGTAAAAATGCTGTTGCTTTTCTAACCCCCCTGAAGTTCTGAAACTGCTGATAGTGTCAGGCTGAATAAAATATTCCACTCGTCCATGCACCAAGAACCAAACAGAATGGTGCACATTGGCTTTCTCTTTGTCTTCCACAGAAGACACTTTTGATTTATTTCCACTATGTAAATCACTGCACACTACTCTAGTTCCAGCTTAAACTGGGTCCTTCTAGCCTTAAGAGAAAAAGAGGGATCAGTCTTTGAATTCTTGCATGTTTTTCTCTGGTTGAATTTAGTTTGGTTACTTTGCAGCAGTTGCTCTCCTGAAACATTCTCTATAGGTCTGTTAGACATTGCTCCCCTCTGTAGGAAATTTGTTTTGACTTTCAGGAGGACGAGATCAGTACATAATTGGGTACATTCTGCAAAACTAGACAGACAAACTGTGAAAAGTTGTTCTGTCACTGAGAGTTGTGGGCATTGATTAGAGAGGAAGCTTCTTTCAGAGCTTGCTGCATATCAGTGATGTGCAGTTTTAAGGGAATCATCATGATGGGCTGGTCTGCAGAATATCATACTGATCTCCACACACACCCCAGATACACATCCTGTTCTCAGGAGCACCTGGTTCAGGGAGCAAAGCACTACCCTAAAAGCACACAGAGAAAAATCAAAGAAGGGATAATTAAATCCAGAGGTACACTCACCTTGAGGAAGCTGCATAACCCCCGTGCTTATACCTGAGATAATGTCTCCCAATAAGTATTCCTTCACTGGGTAACGAGGAAGCCATTTTAAAATTGGTAAGAAACTGTAAAGATGAGACTTGGCTTTCTTAGAAGTACAACTGAAAATACAAAGCATAAAGAAAGTTAGACACTAGCAGGGGACAAACAGGTTGAAAAAAAATTGTCTTTCATCCCTAAGCAGGAAAACAACTTCATTAAAGGCAGGCTCAGGCTCCTGATAATACTTATTTCTGGACAAGCTTAGGCGCAAACAACTATGCCTCCCATTAATTTAGCACTTTATCACATGTTGGTGCTGTTCACAAACTTTATGGAACTGGAGAAGAGAATGACAGCCTTGAGAGGCTGCAGGTCAGTGGGAAGTGAAACTGTTCCAGCCCATGCACAATTGAACAGTCACACAACACTTTTTGCTGAGATCGTTCCCAGCAAAAATCCCCCGAGGATAACTTGCTTTCTGATAGTGGCTTTCACTCATCAGAGTACTTTGCAGTGCTTTTTCCCATTTACTATTTGTGTGCTTTATACCTGTTGGATTATAACATTTTATATCATTATGCTTTAAAAACCCCAAATCTATTAATTTAACTAGTACTTGTTACTATGACTGCTAGTACTGACAGGCTGCCTTTAAGGCTATTTGAGAACATAACCCTTCTTCACCCGGAAAGGAAAGGCACTGAAGCTGTGGCTCTTAGCAGAGTTAGTAACCTTTTGAAACCCTGACTCGTGACAAATGAATAAAGCCAGGAAACAAATACCTGTATCCAGTACTGCCATGCATCATACTTTGATTGTACTGTGGTAAGTAAGTTTAACCTTGGGTAAAAACATAACACTAGATAGTATAAATGCTTTTCTGTGCAGGGGAATTGCAAGAGACTAGCAGAGATTTGTCAGCATTTCTGAATTCTCATAGGACTAAATTGCATAGTGAAGAAGCTCATTGCTACAAGTGAGGGAGGAAGCAGAGTCACCCACACTTCTCCATGTTTAAGCAACTGTATCACAAGAAGTCATGGGTCAGGAGCATTTTGATCCACATATTTTTTATTCAGGACAGGTAAGTTTTCTGAGGTGTCAGATTCAGGTGTCTTTACCATTAAAGGTCATTCTATAAACCAAAGCTAATCTCCAAATGTGAACAGGAATATTTTATGGAAAAGCAATGAGGCAGAAATCATTTGCTGTCCCACAGAACAAGGTTTGAGCAACAAATTGAATAAACTCTGCAAATGAAGCATGGATAAACATAAAGCTAACAAGAACTTAACTAGAGCAAGTTTCTTTTCACTATCCTCTGGTACCATGGAGTAAGAGAAATTAAAGACATTTCATGTCTAACCAAACGATACTTAAGATTTCAAGACAGTTAATTGAAAGCTACAGAACACCTTTAGTAAATCCTTATTAGACTTATAATTTAGATTTCTACACAGCTGTCATCCATCAACATTCTTCTTCTGTGAAAGGATCATGTGAAGCACAAATTTGGCTGTAAGTATTTCCACATGAAAAGGACAGATATTTCTCTGGGTCATATGAATTCATGTCACGTGATTTGACCAATACTTCACATTCCTATGAGGCATATTTTCCCTTTGCACTTTGATGGAGTCAATTCAACTAATTTATCCAACATTTTATAATATAGTTATACATTAACATTAAAAGCACACACACAACTCCCTCACAGTCTTACTGAATAATGAAAGTAGAATTAGTGTTTTTATCTTTTAGGTTTCTTTGAAGAAATTTCCAGCTATATGCATGCATCAATTAAGAATTAGAGTATTTCTAACCAATAAAATAAAGACAAGACAAACCCTTACCGACAAGAATGTGCAATCTTCTGCCTTAAAGTCTCAGGTGGTCTTTGTCGCCTGTGCAGCTGTCCTTGCAAGAGCTCTTGGTTATATATTGGTCTCTCCACACAATACCTCTGGGTTTGCTCAGGACATGCTTCATGTTCTGCAGCATGTTCCATAGCTGATCTCACACAGCAGGAGTCAAGGAAGAACAGTTCCACAGTGTTCACTGAAAAACCTGCCTGCAGACAAAATTTAAGTTTGTTTGCTTTTTTAACATCAGATTTGGCATTTCCTTTCAAATAATGTATTTTGACAAGCTAGCGACAAGAACTGTGACTACAGTCTAACTGAATAGTCTGTAACAGCAGTAAGAAACCATGCTCAGTCTTTAGTATATGGAAGCCATTAATTTATGCTCCTCTTGGGTAAAGAAAGCTTTGCATTAATTACTCTGTAAATAATAGTTGAAACAAAGTTGGAAGTTCGTATTCATGCTTACCTGGATTTTCCCTCAGTTTTTAAAGAATATGTCACTGTTGGAGGGGGATTATTGCTGAGTTAGTTCCTGCTTACTCACACACTGGCACATCCATCTCCAAAAGGCAGAACTCAGATTTTAACACTGAGAAACCCACTTCTTTCTGCCAGATAGTCAGTTCTTTCCTGCATTCATCCACCTCTTTTGTCTTTAGTTTCAGAGGCTTCTTTTTCCAGACAGCACCTCAAGGATGCACAATTCACTGTTTTCAAACAATTATTATTTCAATGGATGTGCCAGTTACTGCTGTTCTCAATCTGCACCCACTAAAACAGGAATCAGGAGATGTGCACCATTTAAAAACTAGCCAGAAGGTTTGTAAAGTGCCATCAACATCTTAACATATTTAGGAGACATTCTGCTAATTCCTTTGCCCCATGTTGGCTGCTTCTAGAAATACTGGGCAGGAAACATAACTCCAAATTACGAGCAAAATGACAGGGCTGCTGTATCGTTAAGCAGAGATGCTTGGCTAGTGCTGCATTTGATGACAGAACGTGAGTGCAACGGGAAACTGAGCCATAATTGTGAACAAGGCCCTTGGGCTCAAGTCCAGCAGGTCACTTAAGCATGTGTTTGCCTTCAACCAAGGGAGCTCACCCAGGGGTGTTCAGTTTTTAGCTGTACATCAATACTTTCCTAGGAAAGGGTTACCACGCAGAAATTAAACAAATTGCTATCTAAACATTTAGACAAAGTTAACAATGATTGGTCCAATGTTCTGATTCAGCAAATACAGTCTGAGCAGCAGCAAAATACCGATATTGCTATGGAAGCCTTCAGCCTGATGAAGGTGCTGGAATTTTCCACTCAGGTCTTGCTGGTCTCTATCTCCTAGGACAGACACAGCCTAGCATCTCTTCAATTCCCACTATTTTTTAAACAACATTTTCCCAACATGGTCAGTCATAAAAGGATATTTTTACTAAAATTATAGTTTTTTTATTTACACCACACTCTTTATTGTGTGAAACATCTAAATCTTGGTTTAGATATTGTAAGAACAGTATCATATCAAGTACCTCTTTGTACTCCTGAGGCTTCTTTTACATCTTTCCACAGTTTGAGTTCATTAAGAAGCCTGAATGATGTTTTGTGAATTACAGAATCACAGAATATACTGAAGTGGAAGGGACCCACAGGGATCAAGTCCATCTCTTGGCCCTACACAGGACCATCCCCAAGAATCACACCATGTGCCTGAGGGGATTGTCCAAACATTTCTTGAACTCGGGCTTGGTGCTGTGACCACTTCCCTGGGGAGCCTCTTCCAGCACCCAACCACGCTCTGAGTGAAGAATCTTTTTCTAATATCCAACCTAAACCTCCCCTGACACAACTTCAGGCCATTCCCTTGGGTTCTGCCACTGCTCAACACAGAAAGAGATCAGTGTCTGCCCCTCTTCTCCCCCTCAGGAGAAAGTTGTAGATTGTTTTCTTGTGTTAGCAAATTGTAACTTCCAGAATTACAATTTTTTTTCTTCCTACCTGCAGATTTTGATGCAGTCAACAGTAGAATAGGATTTTTTTACCAGCAATTTCCATCCAAGCTGCCCCCTGGCTTTTTTCTCACATCCATATTATCACATTTTCATATTTTCAGCAATGCTGTTCACACCAAGATGTTTGGCCACTAACATACAAAGCACTTTTCTTCCACGTCAGTGTCCACCTACTCACAAATACCACTTCCTACTTCACACCTTGCCCTGTCACAGACAGTGAGCTATCTGTGAATCCCAGTGTATTAACTTCTGCCCTACCTAGTCAGGAATGTGAAGTCTGGGAGCAGCTCTGTCTGCAGTGACCATGAGATGGTGGAGTTCAGAATCTTGAGAGAAACAATACATGCAGCAGCCTTATAACCCCAGACCTCAGGAGAGCAGAGTTTGGCCCGTTCAGGGACCTGCTTTAGAAGAATCCCAGGGGATATGGTCCTGAAGAGAAGGGTCTTGGAGGGCTGGCTGATTTTCAAGGATTACCTCCTCCAAGCTCAAGAATGTAACATCCCATGTAAAACATGAATTCAAGCAAGAATGGTAGGAGGCCTATGTAGATGAACAAGGAGCTCCTGACAAAATTCACAGATGAAAAAGAAGCATATGAGAAGTGGCAGCAAGAACAGATGATGCAGGAAGAACAGAGAGACAAGGCATGCAGGGACAGGGTTAGCAAGGCAAAAATCCACCTGTAACAGAATCTGAAGAAGAATATGAATAGCAACTAGAAGGGCTTCTACAGATATATCAGCAGCTAGAGAACATCTACAGAAAATTGGGCCCTCTCCTATAAAGGTGACAAAAAACATGGTGAAAGATGAACTTCACCTCATTCTTTACTGGTAAGGTCAGCCTTCAACAATTCCAGCCCCTGAGAGCAGTGGGAAAGTCTGGAGCAAAGAAACATTAAGTCAGTGCAAAAGGATCCAGTAAGTGAACATTTAAAAAAATTGGACATATACAAGTCCATGGGACCTGAAAGGACACACCCATGAGAGAGCTGGCCAGTGCCTTTGCAAGGCCACTCTTGACTATCTTTGGAAAGGTCATGACAACTGGGGAGGTTCCTAAAGACTGGAAGAAAGCCAATGGCACTCTGAATTTCAAGACTGGTAAGAAAAAGGACCTAAGGAACTAGAGGCTGGTCAGCCTTATATTGATCTCTGGGAAGGTGATGAAATAAGTAACCCTGGAAATAATTTTCAAATGTGTTAAGGATCAGAAGGTGATTGAGAGTAGTCAGCATGGGTCTATGAAGGAAAAAGTCATGTCTCTTCAACTTGATAGCCTTTTATGATAAGATGACATGTTTGGCAGAAAAGGTAACATTGGTGATATTCTGTATCTTCTGTTTTTCAAGCCTTTGTATGACTTAGTCTCCCATAGCATCCTCAAAGATAAGATGAAGTATGGGTTAGCTCAACAGACAGTGAGGTGGACAGAAATCTGGATGAACTGCCAGGTTCAAAGGGTTGTGATTAGCAGCAAGAAGTCCAGCTGGAGGTCCATCACTACTGGGGTACCTCAGGAGTTGATACCTTGGGCCAGTGTTATTTAATATATTCATTAATGACCCAGATGATATGAAGATTGCACCTTCAGCAAGCTTGTCGATGACAAAACTGAAGAGAGTGGTGGATGTACCAGCTGCTTACGCTGTCATGCAGAGAAGTACCTTGATGGGCTGGAGACATGAGCAGAAAGGAACCTCATGAAGTTCAACAGAGGGAAGCACAAAGTCCTGCATCTGGGAGAAACAGCCCAGTGAAACAGCAAATGCTGGGGAATCAATCAGCTGGAAAGCAGCTGTGCAGGAAAAGACCTGTGGGTCCTGCAGGAAAACAAATTTGACCATAAGCCAGCAATGTCCTTTTGGCAAAGCAGGACAGCAGCTGCCTTTTGCAGGGATAGCAGCAGGTTGGGGGGGTGATTCTTCTCCTCTCCTCAGCACTGGAGAGGCACATGTGGAGTGCTGAGTCCAGTTCTGGGCTCCTCAGTGCAAGAAAGACATGGGCATCCTGGAGAGGATGTAGCAAAGGGACACAAAGATGACTAAGAAATTGGAGCATTCGACATAGGAGTGGCTGAGAAGGCTGGGATTGTTCAGCTTGGACAGGGGAAGAGGGAGACAGGAAAATCATATCAGTGGATATAAATACCTGGTGCAGCAATGAGCACAAACTGAGATACAAAAAATTTGGTTTAAACATGAGGAAAAAAATGACTGCAAGCATGACCAAACACTGGAACAGGTGTCCAACAGAGGTTGTGGAGTTTCCAACCTTGGAGATGTTCATAACATGACTGAACATGGTTTTGGGTGACCTGGACTAGGTGACTCTGCTTAAGCAGGGAGGTTGTAATCTATGATCTCCAGGGGTCCCTTCAAACCTCAACCATTCTGTGATTCCACAATGGTCCCTTATGTCATTATTCACATAGAATCTATCTTTTCTGGTAATTAATTGGTGTGTTCTGGCAACACTGGCCTTATTTACAAATTAAGAATTAATTTTAATCAGTCAAACAGAAAACCAACTCAAACAAATCAGAGCAAATAAAAACTACAGCTGCACGCAAGAGACGCAAACCAAATCAGGTCAGAGGCTTGGTTTTGGCCAAACTTCTCCAATAAAATCTTGTCTTTAGCTAGAGTTCACAGTGGATACCAGAACACAGAGAACAAACTGCACCATTAAAAGAGGTCCTAAATCTATCCCATAACTATTGCTGGATATATCATGTTCTGTATTCCATGTCATGTCATCAACTTCATCTTAACAGCCCTCCATAAGTATGTGCTCCCATGGCAATCTTAAATGCTAAGCTGTAGGTAATACAATAAAGATTAAAGTTTTTAATATCACGCATCTCTTTTGCAAAAGCACACACAGAGCAAAGATTGAGATGTTTGTGTTTACACAGATGATACACATTGTCCATAGAGTAGCAAAATAGCAGCATTTCATGACTGGGTGAAGTATCTCTCCAAGTGTTTGCTGTAGGACAAAATGCCAACAGAGATATCCAAGGATCAGAAACAGCCTTGCCCTTCACTCCCAGAATGCCCGAGGAAGAGCAAAAGAACGTACTGTCATTTTCATGAAGACAAAGCTTACCACTATGACTTCTGAAAACTCACACATCTTTATCCAAAGGAAAGAGACAGGCAATGGTGGATAGAGGAATACTGCTCTCGGACAACCTTTGAACTTCATGGCAAGAATAAAGTTAAAAAAAGTTAAGAAACACTGCCATTACTCTTATCAGCCAGATAAGAATTGAGCTGAAGCAGTTAAAAGCTGTGTGCAAAAGACTTATGAGTTGGCAATTCTTTATCTGACTGATAAAGGCCTGTCATGTCTTTACTGCTGTTATCAAATTGAAGGTGTTAAAGAAAAAAAAAAGGTGTAGCAAATATGAATTTATAACACTCTCACTAATAATGTAGTACTTTCTCTTCCCAATCTCTTAGCTGATAAAGGAGGGCTGTCAAGCCATCTGCACTGATTCTTGCAGAGGACAATAATTTTTGATCCAATTCACATGAATCAGAATGCAGTCATAAAATTTATAGGGATGATGATTTTGCTGCTGTTCCTTAGATTCAAAATACAACTGTGGGGATAAAAAAAAAATAAAAGGAGCTGGAGAATGAAGAATGTTGTACTGTGTGCCTATTGAAGCTTTAATAGGCCCTTTAGCTACTAAATTTAACCTGAATGCATCTGAACCACCTAATGCAACAGGGGCAAATCTTGTCTTGCCCATTTTAAAAAGAGCAGAAAAGCTTTCTCCTGGTAACTAAGGACAGAGTTGCTTTAAGTAACGGAAAAGCACAGATGGACAATCCTAGTACTGTGTTACAGTGTGTCCTGGGCCAGGGAATTCCACATTTGATTGTGAGCTGCAAAGTCTATGAAATATTTTGTATCTTTAAGCTTACAAATACAGGTGACTGCCATCACCCAAAGAGTTGGTGGAAATAACTGCTACTCTACGCCAAATGTACACTGAAAAGCAGAGTTATTGCAAGGTCTGTTCCTGCTGTCTGAAGAGGCAAGACACAAACCCAAGTGATTTTAGCAATCATATTTGCTCATTTCTTTCTTTCCTCTCTGGCCTCATTCCCCAGTGCCCTATGCCCTTCCACTTTTCACCTTGAGTCATATGTACAAAGTTTTGCTTTTTAAAACAAGCACAAAGCTGTAAAATAACTGGGTGGGGTCATAAGGAATGTGTTCTAGTTTTTTTGGACTGTGCTTATCATCCTGCTTCCTCCTCCACTACTCCCACTAAAGCCACTAACAACTACATTGTCTAGACCTGAAGCCTTTGTGTAAAACTTCTCAAATTTAGAAATAGCTTGTGAAACAAACAGAATTTTCCTTGTGTAAATCCTGATCTAAGAAATTAACTCCAGTAGAAATCTTTCAGGGGAAAAAAACCCAAAAAACAAAAAACAAAAAAAAAAAAAAAACCACAAAAACCCCAAGACCTTAAATTTCTATGCAGCTTTTAAACAGGCAAAATTTCCACTTTTCGCAGAAAGGTGAGATGGCTACATAAACTGTGTTGGGTTGTATGATAACAACTTCTCTGCACACCCACAGTTACTCAGAGGAACAGCAGCAGAATGGAGAGTCGATAATACCCTTCTGGGCTACTGCCAGGTCCACCACACGAGCCATCAAAAGCTCACCTCCACCAGTCCAGAGCAGCACACGAGGGTCACCTCTGGGACCATGGCAGCCCCTGCCTGCTCTAGGTGTGAAAGCAGGTGCCTCTCTGTAAGAGTAAGAGCATGGAATGGGGGCAGCTCTTGGCACCTGGAAGTCCTGGTAGCCCCGTGTGAGCACATGTGATGGTCTGTACCAACAGCTGGAGTGGGCCTGCAACCTTGAGGGCTCACATGTCCAGCTGCCAGCACTGGGGAAAAGGGATGAAGCAGCTACTGGGCAGATTGGGCGTCTGAGCCCAGCTGCTGGAGGGATCCACCCTGTCCATGTGTGTGTTCATTTCTACATATGTACATATATTCTTACTATTGGATCTCCATCCTGCTTAGCCAGAGAGGGGAGGGGATGAGGCAGGTGTTGCCTGTCTCATCTGCATGACTTGTCATGTCTATATGTAAACATGTTGTGTACATGTGTTCTGTGTGTGTGTGTTTATGGGGAAGACATCTTCAGCCTTTGGCCTGGCTGGACCTGAGGATATGGAGCAGCAGCTTCACTTTCCTCAGGCTGTTGGATTCAGTATGATAAATTTTCCTCTAATGAACTGATCGTATCCACTGAAAAGAGCACAATAATAACATGAGAGGCATCTCTTAAAATCAGACATACATATCTATAAATATTAAAAAAAGATTATGTAACTGATAAGGGGTAATTTATATCTCATATTCCTTGCCAAAAAATACTTTAGCCTCCAAAGATTTACTTCATGGACTAATGAATTCATTAGTATCTCAATGGTATCTCTTATCAACCAGCAATCTTATGTTTGTTTTCAACAAGAGAATGTTTTAGGAATGTATTATGATGATTGAGCTGTTTAATCAATTCCACATGACAAACACCTGGAGCACTTTGAGCAGCAGAACACGGGTCTCCTTCCCTCTGAGATATAGATAAGAGATGGCTTCTGTTTCCAGTGCAAACACATTGATAACCATGAGAACCCATGGCAGCATGAACATTCCTATTCCTGCTTTTTGTGACTTCAATGACCTTGGGTCTGAACTGCCATCCTCGCTCCCCTTGCCAAAAGCAGTAGCTACTGATAGTGAATCAGGTAAGTTAATCAGAACGGTGTCATGGCTGATGACCCCTTTGTTGTGCTTAAGCCGACTGATAAGGATGTACACCACCCCAGAGACAGGTAATCATTAGCCAGTGTCATTTTTCCAGAGACAATCCACTGCCAAAAACTTTGCTGGAGCAGTCTTCAGCACAAAGCTCCAATTGATCACAGGAGAGAACATAACTCAAGATAATGCATAGACACCAAATTCAGCCAGAATAATTTCTATACTTCATGTGATCTCAGTGCACCAATGATCTGTAGCAGCTGGTTCAACTTCTGAGGCAACATGGAACAGGCAGACATGAAACAAGTGTCTGTGCAGAAGGGAGAAGTTACATGATTACGTGACACACTCCCTTCTGCAGAAAAGCTACCAAAAGAGTTCTCCCCTATGTGTCTGCTTCATGAACCCTGTTTACACACATCACTAACCTTTCAAGTGCTGCATCAAGCTAAAAATAAACAACAAAAAAAATAGAAGGTCGTTATTTATAACCAAAATTATTTCAGTCATCATGTTTACACTGCAAACCTCTCAAGTCAGAGAGGAAGCTGAAGGATAGTAAAACACAGTGTGGTCACAGGAGGAAATGACTGGGTTAGGGAGAGGGAAAAGGAGGGGGTTTAGAATGGGATTATAAATTAATATTCCAGTTTCACTGCTGAAAAACTTAACAAAAGGTTTTGAAAAGTCTCCAAGGATCCTCTAGAAGGCTCTCTTCTTAACACTTTCTGAAAGGATCTGTCCCTCTGCAGAACAGGCTACAGCCATTGCCATGCCTGAAGAAATTCCTGAAGAAATGATGCTTCTGAAAGGCAACGAAGAACTTCAGCATAGGGAAGCCACTCACTGGGAAAGTAGTAGCACTATTTATGAAAGCTGCAACTCTCTTCCTAATAGTTTTGAGAGAGAAGTTCAACTTCCCTGTCCATGTTAGGATCTGCATTTGGAAGAAAGATTTCATTCTTGGGAGCTACTTTATAACACTTTTTCTGTGTATATCTTTTGTGGACTAGGTATCAAACCAAATCCTACAGGAGCAGTGAGTAGGATGTGACTAAGGACAGATCCTGTCCCTATTTCTGCAACTGTTACTTGGTTAAGATAATATTATCCAAGTGATAGCATTCTCCTGTCTCCTGTGTACTTAAGAGTGCTGCTTTCATGTTCTGAAGGTGAGTACCAGACAGTGGGAATAACCTTTCTCAACATCTTGATGCCAAAGTTACATACAAAGGCCATGAGTGCACTACAAACACAGGCCAACACTGCTTTTCCTTGAAATATTTTTAATTTAAAACTAACATGTAGACAAGTTTCTCTAACAAGTATTTCACAGCAACCCCCTGCTTTATTTGCAGCTCACCTTATAGCTTCATATTTCTTCTGTGGCTGATGACAGAGCTCACATTTTAATGTGAGACAGCCCCATGTCTGTTCTTAACTGCACAAGCAAAAAGTCCAACCCTTATACAGTTGAAGAGTTCTCCAACTGACTCTTCGAGTGTGTTTGGCAGAACAACCCTGACTGAATGGATTCCTGCAAGAGCTAATGCTGAAAGAAGGTGTCATGATGAAGGAACTGGGAGAGCAACAAGGGTATCTGGGCTGAGGATCATCAAATGAAATGAAGAAAGATTCATTGAGTAACTTTCTTATGACTTCTTCTTGCAAGAACCTTTCTTTCTCAGGAACACACATGCAAAAGAAACAAATGTCACCAGAAAGCAGGGAAAAAGAAAAACCAGACTCACTACACCTGTAGTTAGTTAAACACTCAGGTCACCTGTTCAGCTATATGGACATAAATGAAGCACCATCTATAGCACTGCAATGTCACAGTGAAAAAACAGATCATAAGTATTTCTTTTAAACATGAAACTGGCAAAGAAAGAAACCCAGAAACATATAATACAGAACTGAAAACAAGAAAAAAAGAAGTATAGTGCAAAATTTCAAAATGAAAAATGCAATGGACCAGAGACAGAAGGTAAAGAAACCTGAAAGAAATAGGGTGGGCTTAGAAAACAATGTTATGTCAAAACCACAAAGCTATGGCAGGATCCTGGTAAAGCAGGAGATGCCCACTTAGATGCCAACATGCTGAAATGGTAAATTAACTCAGGTCTAGCTTTCTCTGGGAAAGGACTTGAACCATGCTATGCCATGAAGTTACAACAGCAGCAGCAAAACTTCTATTTTCAGAGAAGATATTACAGATGTCTGTACCTATGGAAGATCTGTAGCTTTGTCCCTGATGTAACCCTTCAGACACGCCTGAGCTTAGCAGAGCTCTGTGAGAACAGGAATAGGCAGCTCCAGGGGGCACCTCTGAGTAGCAGCCCAAGTTTTCTCCTAGATGGTATATGGAGTTCTGAATTCTGCTCCATGAAAAACAAGTGTCTCAAATTGAAATTTTGTTAATGCCTACTCAGCTCAATCCTTAATTGAGCTTAATTGATCTGGCCCTACCAGGCTGAACTCCAACAAGGACATTTTAAACAAACACTGCAATCTTTTATTTGCATTGAAAAATTCTGTCTGTGCTTTACAATCATAGAATTGACTTGGGTTGGAAAGGACCTTAAAGATTATCCAGTTCCAAGCCCTCTGCCATGGGCAGGGAGGCCTTCCACTAGACCAGGCTTCACAAAGCCCCATCTGACCTTGGATGAGAGGTTAGTTATGAGAGTATTTTTGAGGAGTTCTCAAAGGTACCAGCCCTGCCTCAGAACCTGATTTCCATAAAATAAAAAAAAGTGTGCAATTTGACCTTAGCTCTAGCCCAGTCTATGTGTCAGAACCTCAGGTTTTCAATTAATAGATTAAAATCTATTAATTAGCTAAAAAAACCCCCCCAGTAACTCTCAACAACACAAGAACACAAACAAAACTGGACATACAAAATGGTATGCAACAGCCAAAGCAGAGCAGTAAAACCCAATCCACTACTTGTGCAAAACTGGTAAGTTTTCAGTGAAGGCTGGAGAAAAAGATTCCACCCAGGCAGTAAAAACAGATTCACTGTAAAAAAACTTCCAAAAAGGCAATCACACTATTGTTTGTCACATGGGAGGTCTTCCACAAAATAACAGAAATAGTTAATGCAAGTCTTCGAGAACAGTAGTCCAAGTTTCTGCATAGGCCAGTGATTCATGAGTACTCTTATAATCATAAATAAAATCTAAATCCTATAAAGGCAACTGACTTGCAAAACTCATTCAACTGCCTGCACAAACTTACAGCCATATCTTCAGACCCATGGAAATAAATACCTGACATTGTCTCTTTGTCTACAGCTTTCTTATTACCTGGGCACATGGAAAATAACTACAAGATCTGCACTTCACTGCTGCTTATACTTCTGAGGAGCAAAAAGCCACAGATATAAAATAACAGCAATGGCACATCTTGTAGCCGTATTAGAAAAGCAATCAAGAAGGACTATCTGGAGATATGATCTAGCAAGACAACATTCTGCTGGCTGACAGACCTGGGGAAAGAAACTCATCAGAACAAGGCAGGTGTTTAATTCATTAAACTGAACTGGGAACTCAGTAGGCTAATTAGAACTTGAGGGTTTTAGCTTCAGCACAGTCTTCTGCTGAAAGCTGCAAACCTACCAAACGATCCAGACAGAAAAACACATGCCTCAGAAAATGAGTTCTTATGGAAAAATTATATCAATGATAAAATAGAAAAAAATTAGCAGTCAGCAGTTCATCAGATACAGACCAAGAGAGGCAGCAGAGCTCAAAGGACACTGTGCTTCTCTGGGCAACTCATTGGCTGCACAGAGGTCTTGGTCACATTTACACAAGCTACAGTTACAGCCCAAATAAATAGTAGTTTAAGACAATAATGGTCTGTCTATACTATAATAATAGTCAGAGCAGATAAACACATGTTCAGTTCTTCTTTCTCAAGTTGATAGCAAAAGAACAACTGTACTGCAGCCATGTGCTAGACCTGTGCCTCAGTACATCACATTGTGTAACCACCAGCTTTCCATGTGGTTTTGGAATATTTACGTTCTAAAAGCATTGCATTTTGGGGGGACAGACTACTATGCCTATGAAAAACTGATTCAAACTACAGTAAGGGACTAGAAATGACAAACAAAAGGCAAGACTCAGTAGCTGTTTAGTGCTCCAAGTTTTAAGAGCTGCTGGCTGAACCCAAAAGAGCATTTTAGTAAACACTCAGCTTAGAAAACAGGGCTCAGTTTGTGGCAGAGCCTAAAAATGTCAGCGTTTCCTAGGCCTCTCACCTGGATCATTCTCAGTCATCTTCACTTTTTAAAATTATATCAGCCTTTAAGAAAACTGTTACCCTGGCCGGAGTTTCTACAGTATAAATAAAAAGTCGTATCAGCCCCATACAGATTACTCAGAGGAAATAGAGTTTAGTGATCAGAATCTAAGCATGGAAGTAACAGCAGGGTTTTTTTCTTACTGGACTTAGAGCTTTCCTTCAGTGAAATCTCATTCCAGATATAACCCAATAGTGTCCCAGCTCTCCCCACAAAATATACCTTTAAATGTAAGGAAGCTTTCAGCACAAGACTGCTGAATTAAATACCCTCAAGTCTGTAGAAGGAGGTAAATCCTATTGCATATGCTTTATCAGCTACCAACAGCAGCTTTGTATGTGTGAAACTCCATCTCTCCCTATACCTTTTCCACATTCTATTTCAGAGATGTTTCACAATACAGTGCAAGACAATCGATAAAATACTTCACTTCAGAAATTCTACTAAATGCAGAACTGGAATGTCTATTGTGTCCTAGGAAGGCTTAGCAGTGTCATAAACAAAGTATTTTTGAAGTGTGTTAAGAAAGGCAAGAGCTGATCCCCACAGGGTTAATTCAGTGCAAGTCACCTGCATGTGCTTGCTTCTGAAACTGTACAGTTAATTACCTTAGTTTTTCTATTTCTACAGTGGCATCTTACTTATGAACATTCTGTAATATAAATCAAGACACCTGTTAACCCAAAATACCTTTTACTGCACATTTAGTAAAAGACATTTTAAATGTCTGTTTGCAGATTTTAGTCTTCCTCTGTGAAACCTTCAGACAAAAAAATTCCAGTGCCCACCCTCTTGCTGTCAGTCATCCACATCCAAACCATTGCTGTACAATTGTGTTACTGGAATAGATGTGAAGAATTGTGAATGTATATTCTGCTGAATCATCAGCAGAAATAATTGCAGTAATCTAATGTTTTTTCCTTTTCCTTACTACTGGACTATCTCTAAACGCTTGCAGCTGCCTGGCTTATCTGAAATTTTGAAGCATCCTGAGAACAGCTTTCAACCATATTTCAATGTTCAGAGAATTCAAAGTTTTTCAACAGCAGCAAGGGCATGAGCACAGCAAATTTTAAGCCTACTTACTTTTCTGGCTGGCTTTTCCTAGTTGCCTTCACTGATCCCTTGTAAAGAGTTCAAAATGTTCCCACAGCTCGTGAACCAGAACTTGAAAAACACTGACATAGGGAAAAGCAAAATCCTGTTCTGTGACTGAAAGCAGGAGGGGCAGGAGGCGGGGTGGGGTGGATGATGGAGAGAATAGGTCAGTCGAGGTTTGGGAAAGGTTTTGAAGATCTCTATGTTGCAACTGGTGCAATAAAGTGCAAAGCAGTTATTTCTTGTTGTTATAAGACATCTCGGGAGAGTCGCCCCGACCCAAACCGACAGCCCGCAGCCCGAATCCGGAGGGTTGCGGCCACCTCACGAGGAAATGACTGATCTCTCAACCTCCCCCTGGTTTCCCCTTTGGTGCTCCGCGTGTTCTGCAGTTACAGCGCTGCCCGGGAGCCCCCGCGCTGAGGGGGCGCGACCGGCCCGGGCTGCCCCGGCGCCTCCGACACCGCTCCCGCCGACCCTCACACCGCCCCCGCCGACCCTCACACCGCCCCCGCCGCCCGCGGGGCTCCGGCGGCTCCCGGGGCCGGCCGGGATGAGGGGGAGAAGGGAGAGGACACAAGACCCCCAGGCCACCCCCGGGCCGGGGTGGCCGAGCTGGAGCCGCAGGCACCGGGACAGCCCAACCCGAGCGACGCGCCTCACGGTCCCTCCAGGAGAGATCCGCTCACGGGGAGAAGACCCGCTGAGGGGGAGAGAGACCCGCTGAGGGGGAGACGGATCGCTCTGGAGGGACCCCTCCGCCACCGTCCCCCCACGCCGCGCTCACCCCCGGCCGCGCTCCGCTCACCTCCCGGCACCGCCTCCCTCCAGCCCGGCTCCTCCAGCCGCCGCCCGGCTCCAAGGTGAGGAGCCCAGGGGTGCGGGCGGGCACCAGCCCCCGCCTCCTCCCGCCCCGCGGCCGCGGGCGCGCCTGGGACTCGTAGTCCCCTCCGCAGCCCCCGCCGGGCGCGTCCCCGCCGCGGCCTACGAGTCCCAGGGTGCCGCGGGGCCGTGCGCGCCCCCGGCGGCGCGGCCTGCGCGGGCTCTGCCCCGCCCGCTCCCGGGGTGTCACCGGCGCTGTCAGCCCTGGCCCCTCCTTGAGGCGTGGAACCGTTGAATCGTGGAGGTTGGAAGAGACCTTTAGGATCATCAAGTCCACTCAGCACCACCTCTGTAACCAGGAAACCACTAATCCGTATCACCCAGCACCAGATCCAGACGCCTCTTGAACACCTCCAGGGATGGTGACTCCACTACATCCCTGGGCAGCCTATTCCAATGCCCGCCCACCCGAAGAGTGAAATTTTTTTTTCTAATACCTAATCTGAATCTCCCTTGTCTCAACCTAAGGCTGTTTCCTCTGATCCTCTCACTGCAGGCACAGCAGCAGAGACCGACCCCCACCTCACCACAACCTCTCTGAGCCTCCTGGAGACTATAGACAATCCCAGCTCTCTCAGCTGCTCCCCATAAGACATGTTTCCTAAACCTTTCCCGAGTCTTGTTGCCCTTTGCTGGACATGCTCCAGCACCTCAATGTCCTCTTTAAAATGAGAGGCCCCAAACCAAACACAGCACTCAACGTGAGGCCTCACCAGTGCCGAGTACAGGGGGATGATTGACAGTCACTGCCCCGGTCCTGCTGGCCACACTATTATTGATACAGGCCAAGGTGCCATTGGCCTCCTTGGTCACCTGGGCACACAGCTGGCTCATGTTCAGCCACTCTCAACCGGCACCCCCAAGTCCCTTTCCAGCAAACAGCTCTCAAGCCACTCCTCCCCCAGCCTGTAGTGCTGCATGGGGTTGCTGCGACCCAAGTGCAGGACCTGGCCCCTTGCCTTATTGAACCTCAGATGGATGCAGACATGCATGAAATATATACTATAAATGTAATTTGTTTGTGGTTTGAATATAAAAGTACACCTGGGGAGCACGGGGTGGGCTCTGGCTGGCAGTGAGCAACGTATAGGACACGACTTGTTTGGTTTTGTGTGGGTGTGGTGCTGAGGTACACTGTGGTGCTTGTTGCATTTTAAAGATGAGGTTTGTTTATCCAAAATAGGCTGTAACAGATCGGCATTTTGATGCACAATTTCAGAGTGATACGTTACAAAATCCTGCATACATCAGACGTCACACAGAATGATATTAGATGCTAGAATGATATTGGATGCCATTGTTATGCAGATACAGTGGAGATACTTCGGGAAAAACATATTTTTCGATTCATAGTTAGTTATCCACAATCTATTTTTTTCTGAACTTAAACACCTGTAGCCTGTGCTAGAATGCAGGTGTAATTAACTTATGAAGGTGTGGCTTCACCATTGATGTACAGAAATTCTGAAATGTTTTATTGCCAGTAAAACTTATATTGCAGTAACATACCACAGACAGACCTGCTTATACACCCTGCACAAAAAGGAGGGAGAGGAGAAAGCCTGAAACAAACACAGGAATAGCAGATTTCCTGCTGGAAAAATCAATGCAGGTATAAATCATTTGGAATGCTCCAGTAATCCACACTGAGGATTATGTTACACTAATTGTGTCAGTGGTTGCATTCAAATACAGGCTGGTTTGATTTTCTTGTGCGCATTTTAGCATGACGCACTTGAAGGTTCATAGTTCTCTTTATTGCTTCTTTCCAGCATTGTCTAAAATAGTAAAAGATGCTGCGGTTCTTCAGCTCTGAGGGAAGGGCAGGGATTAATATGGTGCTGAACTCAGCAGCAACAAGATGAAAAGAGGATTTTTGATCAAAATTAGAAAAGGGAGGGAAAGTTAATACAGAATAAACAATGTGGACAATTGAAGAGACTAAAAACATTCCTGTGGAGGATATCATCATGGCTAGGCTTCACAAACAAAGATTTGGGAAGGACTCTACCCACGCTTGCTGCAAGCGCGCTGATGGCTAAAAAGGCCAATGTGGGATAGACAAGTCCGGCCGCAAAAGGCACAGCAGAAACACTCCCCGGGTGAGATCGACAAGACGTGATTCTTTCTGCGTTGTCTTTTCTCCTCAAGAGTGATCCTGCGTGTGTTCTCAAAGGAAGCAGCAGCGTTATAGATG
>JAWWLV010000045.1:11811779-11831790 GCA_035041135.1 Platyrinchus mystaceus
ATAGAGCACAATCTTAGGGAGGCGGTAGTCCTGCATCCTGGAGACGTGCCCTGCCCAGCGCAGCTGTGTTCTCAGCAACATGGCCTCAATGCTCCTGACTGCTGCCTGTTCAAGGACAGATGTATTGGTCACATAATCCATCCAGTGTGGAATGTTAAGGGTACACACACACCACTGGAGCTGTGTGATGACAGAAGGCTCAATGTAAGCTTTGAGGGCTCATCTGGCTCACAGGGGATGGATCAGCAGGAGCCACTGCTCTCCAGCAGTTTAAGGAAAGCTGTGAGGTGCTGCCAAAGGCCAGATCCAGTGCTCACAGCTGCTTAGAGCTCCAGTGTGGGGCTGTTTAGTTCTCACCTTCCCCCAACAGGCGCTGACGGTGAGTGTGGGCAGGGAGGTGGCTGAGGGGCTGGGGAGTGTGAAGACTTCTGGTGTTCCTGATTGTGTCATTGGCGTACAAATCCCATATGGAACATCCCAATTAGTAAACTGGGTCAGATTGGCTCCATCGACTGGGTCACTCCCCATTGTGTCCTAACTACATCTTCTAAGAATGAGACAACTTTCTAAGGCAGAAAAAACCCTGTATATATTTGACTGTGGAGTCTTACACAGGTCCTAGGACAGGCCAAACCAGTTGAATTGGTAGAGTTGTGGTAAACATCTCGATATGAAGTGAAACATGTTTAGATTTACAGGGATTTTCCCACTGATTTCAGTGGCAGTAGGCTGGGTTCTCAAAGTGCTGCTGTTAATTAGTTACTACCCACATCCTATATAGGTACATTAGTCATGTCAAGCTTTGTTATTGTCCATAATAACACAATTATTCTAGCAGAGGCCCAAACATTAGGACACTTTCCTGTTTGCCATGCAAAGATCCTTGAAAATGTCTGAACTCAAGTAATTTTAAGATATTCCTTGAGAAGGGTGAGATTTTTAATCAGCTAAGCTGGGTGTCCATTTGTGAGTATAAACCAGTTGAATGGCTTTGCAGCTGCTGTTTCTAGCCCACCTGGAGCTCTGGGGAATCAGCAGAGGGCTGGAGTGTATCTGCATGGTCAGTGTGCAGGGAAAGAGGGACCTGAGGGTATCAGCAATACCATCTTAATGCAGAAGTAGCCCTGGCACCTGTGACTACCCAGTACCTCCCAGAGTTCTGCCTTTGGCCCAGAGGTGATCAGCCAAGCCCTCTGAAAGAGCTTCTTTGCCACTAACTTCCACAGATCTCCCCCAAGCAGCAGAGCTCAAAAGCACAATCACATCCTCTTCTTTTTTAAAAAAGAAGCTTGTGAAACTTTCTTTCTTTTAAAAGAAATACAGATTCAAACTATAAACCCAGCATTTATCAGCATATTCCAGCACAGTAAAGTATTTCTCCATTCCTGGAATAGCATTTTTACTGGGCCCCACCTTGCTGCGTGCCAGCTAAAACTTTCCCCATGAGGCTCTGTGGAATTAGCCACACATGGGCCTAAGTCCTTAGGCTTACTGCCAGCTCAGTCCCTTGAGCTGAACCAAAATAACATGGGGAAGAAAAAGCAACAGGCAGAAAACAGCAGTAACAGAGGAGAACACTAGGCTGTTTGTCCACTTGTCACCTGTATGTATGTTTGCAGCCTCGTACCTCATGGTCTTTTCTTCCAGCAGCAGATCCACCACCTGTGAGTGGTGGGTGCTCTGTCTGCTCCTGCACAGATGTGCTGCAAGTGGTTGCATGGCCTCAGCTGTTGCTGATTGCAGAGCTCTTCAGGGACACCTTTGACACAGGCAAGCCCTTTTGCTGAATTCATTTGGTTCTGAGGCTCCCTCACCAGCTCAGGATGAAGGCAGCTCCCCTCTACAGCTGGCTTGTTCCTATTCCTCCAGTGTTGAGTCATGTTTAGTTAAACTGCACTACAGGGCTGAACTGAGCAGGGTTTATCTGGGGCCTCACACTGGTTTCCTGCTTGGATAATAACCAACCCCCATGGCCCACTGGATAGATGATGAGGTGTTGCTGTGGCAGCATTTCCTCCCAATAACATTTACCCTGAAGGGTTAGCATGTAAATAAAGCACAGATCCATGTTTATGGCTGTTGTCATGTCTCTTTCCAAATGTTTTTCCTTTCTAGACTAAACAACTCTCTCTGTACTTGGAAGCTCATGGGTTCAAGGGTCTTGTTTCTGCTGCTGTACTCTGCAATCCCTCCAACTTGTTTACATCTGTATTTAAGTGAAGGGCTCGACAGCTGACAACTGTCTATTTTACAGCACTGGCAGCCATATTTATATTTACTGTGTTTTACCATAAACATTTATATTGACGCAATGCAAAAAGGCATCTTTAAAACTGCTTTATGCTGTTGATTCTCCTTCTATAGTTTTGTTGCCTAGTCTGATATTTATCCAGTTTGTGTGCTGGTACCTTGCTCTTTGACAATGTCTTGTTGTTGAGTGCATTTACTGTGTTATTTAATTTCTACCCATTTCTCTAAATCATCCAGTTCATGTAAAGCCTGATTTGGTCCTTCAAAAATACTCCTCCCATTAAGATAATGTTATCATCTTTGGCTGAAGCAAGCTCAAGAGAAAAATATTTAGGCAAAATTATGAGAACTTCAGGTTTTGATTATTCCAGGAACTTCAATGGGTCAGAGCTTCATTTTAATGTATTTTTATTTAATTTCTCTTATGTTCTCCTTATTCTACTGGAACATGGATTAGTGAGCTGCTAGGAGAAATGAATTAAGGCATACTGAAAGTACTAAAAGTCAATTTCCATATGCCTGCCAAAGTTTTATACCAGTAGATAAGCTTATTAGTACATTTTATAACACTGCCACACTTTTATTGCCATTGATTATGTATTGTGTCACCCTTGATATTTTAATAACTGTTTAATGTCAGATGACTCATTGTTTTCAGTCATATGTGATGAAAAATAGAAAAAGCACATTTACTGAGTATACTGTATGTGTATGCTACATGGGGTATTGTAGGAATGGAAAAAGTGTATGAAGAACTTCCTGGAATCCAGAAAGGGCAAATAACAATATCACTTGTGAATCTACCAGGGAGGAAGAGAAAAGCTGGTGCACAGTTTGTAAGTGAGTTCGGGTGAAATGCCTCATGGGATTCCACTGTAGTCATGATTACATACATTATTCAAAGGAAATAAATACAACTGTGAAAGCAGCTTCTCTGATTATGCTGGTCTCTTGCCTGGCAGGAGAAGTCAGGTGTCTCATTGTATCTAAAGTCTTTAAAATAAATTAATTCCCTGGCAACACACTAGCTGCACATGCATTTTAGATTGAACTATCACCCTTCTATTGACATATTAGAACAAATAAAATTATCTTAAAAAATAGGAGTGTTTAGATCTTGCATTTTTGTTTGTTCAATGGGCAAAACTCTTATTACAATATTTTAAAACCGCTTGCTCAAACATTAAGCTATTATATTCTTTAATAACCTCATGTTTTTCTTCCTGCTATTTCACTGAATAGACCCTTTATCTCTTTTCAAGGATAGAAAGCACACACATGGTTCTCCAAAACAGTACAGTGAGTTTGCAGCTGCAGGAGGCTGTACTGTTACAGTAAGTTTCCAGGTCAGCCAAAGGTCTGTCACATAATTTTGACCAAGCCAAAGTGTTGAACAGTTGGTCACTGAATGACCTCTGTCTTTTCTGGTACTCTTGATCAAAAGGCTCTTAAAAATGAAACGTGTTCTAGGTGGCCAAATATAAATATGTAACAAACACCATTATTGTTCAGACCAGTGTGATACCAGAAGCAGATAAACATGAGGTAAGAGTATAGCAGGTATGATAAGGAGGTGAGGAGAAGCTCAGGGAACTGGGCTTGTTTATCCTGAAGAAAAGGAGTTTCATGGGGGTCCTTACTGGTCTCTACAACTACCTGAAAAGAGGTTGTAGTGAGATGTGGATCTGTCTCTTCTCCCAAGTAGCAAACTGTAGAACAAGAAGAAATGGCCTCAAAATGTGGCAGGCGAGGTTGAGATTGGATGTTAGGAAAAATTTCTTCACTGAAAGGGTTGTCAGGCATGGCACAGGCTGTCCAGAAAAGTGGTGGAGTCACCATCCCTGGAGGTTTTTAAAGGACATGTAGATGTGGTGCTTAGGGACATGGCTTAGTGGTGGACTTGGCAGTGCTGGGTTAACAGTTCAACTCAGTATTAAAGGTCTTTTCCAACCTTAATGAGTCTGTGGTTCTAAGAACTGGCAGTTTTGGGTGTTTGGAACCAGGTTCCTTATGTGCTGTACTCTAGTTCTCAAGGCTTGGAAACAGAAGTTTACACACTGGATTTTGGAGCAGATAAAGTGGGAGTGTGTATTGGTTTGTGGTCCCATTTCATTCCTTGCACCAGGATCGGTTCCAATGACCATGTTATGCCCACAGGTGGGACTAGAATGATCTCTTGGTTTGTGTTATTGCAAAGTGCTGTTAAGTGTGTTGTACTAACTATTAAAAATTGCCATTTATGTTTGCTTTAGAATCTAGGTATGGAGTGGAAGAATTTGGTTTATGATTTCACATAAAGCTCACATGGCTTGAAAAATCTAACATCAGAATTCTTTGTTGACATTGTCTTTATTGAAGCATGGATCTTTAGGTTGGTTCACCATAAAGTGAAGCATTTTATTTATGATAATAGACAGTTTAGGGCTATAGGGGCATTATAACGTTGCTGGTGTAGATACAACTTTATCAGAAGATACAAACATGACCCGCAATAGAAACAAACACCAAAGAGAACACAATGAAACGTTCACTGTTTACAAATCACTTCATTACTACAGACACCAAATGGCAGTTACTGTAAGTAAATCAGTTGCAGAGAACTGACTACATTTAGACAGGGAATTGGGAAATTCTGTTTGGGGCTTAATCCACAACTCCTCAGTAGAAAAAAAGTTTAATGTCAAGCATTCTTTTTTTATCCACAAAACAATGCTAACCAACAGACATATCAAAGAATAAGACCAAAGGATATCAACGCCTTTACAACTACTCTTGCAATTATCTTCTGGATTAGGTACTTTGATGATTTTTTAAAATACATTTTGTAAGAAGGTAAATAGCCCAAAAATCAGCAGCAAAAATATTACAACAACAAAACAAGTAAATACAGTGCCAATGTGTCATGTTGTAGAAGAGAATACAAAGAGGACAAACAATGATAACTTAATCATATAAAATGACACAGAGCTGAAATACAGTGCACATAAATACCTATGTGACAAAGGATGTTAAATTCTGTACTTAGTATGTAGGCTTTTATAAACATAAAATCTGAAAAGTCTTTGTGCTTAAACTTTTTTTTCCTGTTAAACAGAATTAGTTGCTTACTTCCAATACTGCCACTGTAACTGATATTACAACAGATCACAATTTTCACAGACACATCAACATTAAAACATTTACCTATGAGAAAATAAGTCACTTCTCATTAGTTCACAGTGCGAAAAAGTGGTGTACACTCTGTCTTGAGAAAGGCTTTCAGTTATTCATCAAGCCAGCTGCAGAAAAGTCCTGATACCAGATGCAGTGCTAGATTTAAAGAATGGAAAGCAACACATCACATGTTGGGAGGAAAAAAAATAAATTTCTCGTTTCTTCATGGATATCGTCTAAGTGACCTTCGTCTTCTGTTGTAGAAATGCCTGAGCCCATGTTGCCGTGAAAAATTCATCATGTAATTTTGTTTGCGAGTGCTGTTGAAATCAAAGGGTGGAGGAAGAGAAGAGTGTCAGACATTAAAATATGTACTTTAAATTCTTTTGGAGCAGTGAGCTAGTGGGACTGATTCTTCTTTGTCCTTGAATGACCTTTCAAGCCTGTGCAAACTGGTGTGAAGCACAACCTTTGTATAACTGCAAGGTACCAGGCAATTGAGGATCTGTCCCACTTTGCTTTCATTTACAATTCATTATTTTAGGGAAAGGTTAAGAGCTTTCAGCTTATGCAAACTTGTGCTGCCTAGGGCCAGATTCACTAAAGCTGTGTGCGCACTTCATAGAATTTATCTCCAGTGGTTTTGTACTCCATTCATCCTTCTGCCTTCAATGATTAACTGCTTTATCTTGAGAATAGAGGAAAAGCCTTACTCCACTATCTTTTACCATATAGGAAGTGAAGCACAGCACTTTCATGCAGATTCATGTTTCCCTCCCCTATGCACCCTCTTCCAAAATTAAAGGAAGATCTGGGAACTAAGCATCATCATGTCTATGAGGAGACCAGACAAGAGACAGCCTGTCTGCAGCGTAATTCAGGGAGGCACACTTGTTTGGAAGACCTACCTGGAGGACAAGGCCCGTCCCACCTAATGTAGGTTTCTACTTCTCCCACTGAGGGAAGAAGGAACCATGAGAGGGCAGATCTGTGAAGTGAAGGCCTGCAGTCAACAAATCTCCCATTTGTGGGTGCAAGGCATGTTTTCACTTGTGAGTTTTGTCTGTGAGTAAGAAGTAAATATTCATAATGTAATCAGTCATACTTTCCTCCCTAGTGCATAAATTTATATTTAGTGAATGTGGCCCTTAGGAAAAAGTAGTAATTGTATGTTTTGCAAAATATAGGGCTATCCTCCAGATAATTTTTGCTGTAGTATGCTAATTTAATTTAAAACAATCTGTCTAACAAAATTACAGCTTTTCAACAGCTAATCTTGAACACAATTGAATTAACTGAATAACAGTTGTCATATCAAAATCTAGAATATAAACCCATAAGCAAATCCAAGTCACTTCCTGACTAGTCTTCCAAGGCTTTGCAATTTTTAATTTTTGTATTATTTTTTGCCACTGGAATGTACATACAAGAATGAAATTGTCACAGCTCCTGGTGATAATACAGGCAAACAGATCTACACTTGGCACAACTTTTGGCACTCTCACAGTAAGTCAGAGCTCTAGAGCATTTGGCAATTGAGAGAGGGCTTAATGTTTGAGGTTGACTTGTCCTGACTTTCACCTGATTTCAGGTAAAAAGGAAAGGTTTGTGCTGATTTCTAAAACTTTTTTGTGAGAGAGCGTCAGTGGTGAGTTTATATAATTTTAATGCCACTTGGTAGCTCCAGTGCAAAGCAGCACTGAAGATCAGTCTTCATTCTGTTCCTTTAGTGATCTCAGTGGAACACCACCCTCACTCCAAGGCCAAGCATCTCACTGAGGAAGGCAGGAGGGAAATCACAACCCCAGACCTGCTCCTGAAAGTGGCTGCTGTTGGTCATGAGACTTGAAGAAGGTCTTAATTTTGCCTTCCCTTTAATTCCCACTGCCTGGGAAGTGGGTGGTTTCTTAGAAACAGAGCATTCAAGGCCACATCCAACCTCTCAGGAGAAGATCCTAACCATGAGATGAGGATGGAGTACCTATCTCCTGGGAGAAGGCTGCTCTGCAGCCAAAATGCAGGAGATAGGCCTGGGAGAAAGCACAGCCCAACTCTGAGCAGCTTTGATCTCAGTACATGGGACCAAACAGAGCCTGTCAAAGTGTTTGGCTGCAAAAATTGACATTTCTGGACCTGGTTAGATTTAGGAGTGAGCTTGGCTGTGAGAACCTCAGTTTGGGCAAGACTTGGACAGCTAGGGCATGTGCTCAGCTGCAGTTCTTGTGAAGGCCCAGGAGCCTTCACATACCCCCATCTCTATCCTGCCCTTGGTCTGCTCATGTTCAGCAACAGCTCAGCAGAGGTTGTCAGGACTTGTTTTGGACAATGCTATGTGCACCTGGCCTCTATTTCACTTCAAATGACTAACCCTTTTGAATCCGGCCTTAAAGTTATGGTGAGGATGTTTAAAACAACAAACAGAGAAAAAAAAACACACAAAAAACCAAAACCAAAAACAAACCCAAAACCAACCAACCAACCAACCAACCAGAAAACACAAAAAAAAGAAAAAAAAAAAAGAGAGAATTGAGAAAAAGAACAAAGGGTTACCTAATAACTTAAAAGAGATTTACTTATTTTTTATGTATATAATTTTGTTCTGCTATAAGATGATCAAGACATTAGAAAGAAGCATATATTTATGTCTTACACTGACTACCAGAGTAATGCATGAAAAATAAGAGAAATCTAAATTCTCAGGAGCTAAATGCTTAAATTTTTTTTAGTTGCAGTGACATTGTTTATACTCGTCCTCACTGATGTCTGAGGCAGACTTTCCAGCTACTAGTTGGATGCCGAAAAACGTTATGCCTGCTATAGAAATAGCATGATTTTCACTCTTGCCATGGGTAAATATGTACACCCTCTGCATTAGAGTATCCTATTGCACCACAAAATCAGAGTAGGTCCATATTTTTTTTTCCTGAATTAATTTTATATATTGGTATGAGACAAGCACTGTATAAGAGAGATCAATAGTGCTTTATAAAATCACAAGAATAATTATATAATATAATCGGTAGGAGTACTTACGCATTTCTTGCCTTTGGTGAATGTAAGAGTGCTTTCAATACTAGTAGTAGTAAATTTAATTTGTATTTTCACAGACTGATAAAAAGCTTTACCATACTTTTGCTGTTGTTTTCCTGTTTGGAGCACCCAAAATGTGCTGGGCAGCACCAAGTTACGTTAGGAATATATCCCGCCTTCCATAATGGAGGTTCTGGAGGGAGCTTTAATTCAGACATCAGTGGCAACTTGAAGGCCACTTTGTGTGTGTAAGACTGGACAGCATCTACTGAGCCTTCTGCCTTTCCTGTGCATTCACTGAACCATCAGTTAATCGGACAAGTTCAGATCCAAAGCTATCTGTGTATTGCTGATGGAACACAGCAAAAAATAAATTAATAGGAGCAACTACTGTATAATCTGTTTGACAGTTTTGAGTGCACTATTAAAATATAAATGGAAGATAATACTGCTTCAATTTATGTAGGAAACCCTAAATAACTTTCCAATGAAGTCACTGGAGTTGTGCTAGTTGTATGAAAGCAATATGCAGCCAATACAGAAGAACAAAACAAAAACTGTCTAGGGCATATTCAATACATAATATCAATAAAGCAATTTATGAAAAGGAGTCTCTCTGGATCTTTAGTTTTTAATAGAGCATTCTGTTTATTGCTTGTTTCCTAAAGCACAGTTTGAACTACAAATTTGCAATTTCAAGTTTATGAAAATGGAGCATAGCCAAATGGAATGCAAAATATGTGGCGCATAACCCTGGTATATACTAATGTCGTTCATTATTTCTGTGTTTTTAATTGACAGGCCACAACAGGAACCAAATGGAAACAAAAATATTTGAATAACAAAATGAAACATGAACAAAACCTCAGAACACAGATAAAGCATGCCCCTAGGACTAGGCTTGGAGTAAATTTTGAGGCTGAATTAGAAATGCTTTGTTACAAGGGTACTAAAAGGAGAAAAGTGATGTGCTCTGACTGAATTCCTGATGGCTCAATCAATGACAAATACTCTTTGGCTTCGGTGAGGTTAACATTTGAGCCCAGAGCTCAGTAACTGTGCTGGTTAGTGGTATCTATTACCTGCACCAGCACAAAGCAGCTGAGTTACATGAAACAGAAAAATTATCTGGGAGGGAGACACTGGCTCTGTGTTTCAGGGGCACACGTGGCTATGCCACCAAGCAGATCGACCAACATACCCTGCCTGGCTTGGCTTCACCTCTGTGGTCATTAATTACAGGAAAAAATGTGAATTGCCCTTTGGCTACCCAAGCAACACTCCGGGTGCCCTCCATTGGCAGATCTCATTGTACCCTGTTAGAAGCAGAGGAAGGAGAAGTCCTTCCCACCACAGTCTCGGTGAAATTCCCACTGTGGTCCAGCATGAACTGCTGAACGGTTCCTGCTAAGTTTGACTTCCCCCAGTGCTCACTGGGAAAGTGCTGCAGGATCAGGGCCCTCAAGAGCTATGTGGCACATCTCAGAGAGTACAAATGATTTTCCACCAAGTCATCATTGAAAAAACTTTGTGAAAGACCTATAACTGTAATTGTAACAGAAACATACATATGGTATTGGTTCAGGGAAAGTACTTACCTTATTCTAGTGTAAAACCAGTGACAGCAAACAATGAAATACAACACAAGTTAGAAAATGCCTTTCAATGCATGCAGCACTGTGATTAGTCATAAAACCCTGATGAGGTTTAGAGGCAATATAGGACTTTTCGTCTCTTTTGAAAATAAAAATTGAACAAATTACTTCCTGATATTTCAAATCAATATTATATTTTTATATAAAATTCAGCATGCACTTTTTAGAAACATAATAGAAATGTCATAGAAGCACAAACCACATATTAAATTTGGCATAAATGTTGTGAATATTCAGATAGCTATCTAATGTTTGAATTATTTATGTTCTTTTTCATAAATATGTTGATACATTAATTTAAATGTATTTTTCAAAACATTGCTTTCTACTAAAAAAAAATGAAGCAGATGAAAATGCTTTTCCACATGAGCAGTTGTTGTTAGAGCTAGAATATATAATTTGTATTTTATTGTTGCAAAATAAGGATAAACATTTTTTGCACCAAATGCAACTTAAGTTCTCACTAAATCATTTGTGCCAAAAACATGAGAATATCTTGACAATGAAGAGCATGGAGTGATGGCTATGGAGGGATTCATTCTGTTATCTAGCAGTTAACCATAATATAATACGTGGGGACAATATTTCTTGCATTCCTTGCACAACTTAAATTCCTTTGCATCACATAACAAGTTTTAGGGTGCAAAGAAAGCAACATCAGACCCTCAGTGTTCAGCTTATCATTACCCTTTATTTCTCAATACCTTTGACCAGAATTAAGTTCACAACATGTCTATAAGGGCCTGTCCTATACATAAAAAAAAATGGCAGTTCTGTAATGTGCATGCAAAGAAGTGTGAGGTGTTTGTGCAGTGGACAGGCTGAGAGCTGTGCTTCCAGAGAAAAACAATGTGCAAAAGAAATGCAGAGCTGGACGTTGGCTCTTCTTAGGGCAGAAGTACAGGGACACGGAAAAACACTCTTTCTTAAGCCTGGGATAAAATATATTTTTATCCTAAGAAGAGCCACATGGAACACATGAGAGTTGTGCCCAAAGCTTTCTTCACAAATTGAGGGAAAAAGTGCTGCACTAATGAGGAATAATCAGCACTAGCTTTAAAAGGGCCTGGATAACTTGAAAGCTTGTATCCTATCCCCACTACAGGACAGACATCAACAGTGGTTAAGCTGGCAAGATCAATTTAATGTATAACACAGGTATTGGGTTTCACTTGTTTGAAAGAGGTGCTCAATTTGAGCACCAGTTGCAGCTGCATCACAATCTTAATGATACTGCTTTTTAATGAGTGATTCAAACAGTTCGCTCAAAAGGGGAATGATTTTAGGTAGCATACAAAAGTATCCATCTTTGGGCTTTCTTATCACTGCCAGGTATTTTGCATGCACGTATAATCTGCAGGTTAATTTTTCTCCCCCAGCAAGCTACCTTGGGAGCAGAAAGGAAATAAAGAAATGGCATCTTGAAAATGTTTGCTGGTGAGAGGATGGTGGCCTTTGACTCAGAAAACAATTGAACTGAACAAGGTGTCATGACCCTGGCTGTGCATCAGCTGTAAGCTGTATCTGCACTATGGCTTGACAGCTGGGCCTGTGACAGAATTAATTTTAAATCTTTGGATTGCTGAGAAGAGTTGGGCCATGAAAGCAGGTAGTCACACATTTGTCCCTGGGGGAAGACTGTAAGGAGGGACATCCCCCACTTTGGATGAGAAATTAAATCAAAAAAATCCTTGGTTACACTACATCCCTACAGATCAGATCTCCCTGCTGGCAGGTGTTTTTCCCTGTTACTCCAGTCCTTAGTCTACTCAAGGAGAGCATTGCTCACTTGGTCGTGGGCTGAGGAAAAGCTGTCACAGCACCCAGGTGTGCACCTGAGGGTGCAAGCAGCCAAGCCACCACCTAGGGCATTTGGGAAAATCAGACCTCAACCCACAGAAGAGTGGAGAAAACACAAGGCCAGAGGTGCAGAAAGCCAGGATTTTTCTATGTCCCAGACCACACCTCCTAGGATAGGTTGTCTCCTTGCTGTAACACCTCACGGGCTAGAGGCTTGTCTGCTGCATCAACATGGGCACACAGATCACAAACATGAAAATCTAGTACTTAAACGAGGACCAGTGAGGATAATTTTGATGGTGCCTGGAGAGGTGTATGGAGTCTCATTCAGGTGGGTGATGGAGTGCAGGGTTGTAAGAGGACCGAACACAGACCGTGTTACACATGGACCATCAACGGATTCTGTATCCAGGGATGTTCATGGCTTTCTGAGACAAGGTCAGAGTTACAACAAGAATTACTTCCAATTTAGGAGGCACAGATGTTTTCTAAAGTATCCCAGCTTTGAGGTGAATAAGCCAGGCACTAAACTGACTATCCACTGACTTCCTATGGAATTAATGGGAAGAGGTAATTACGGCACCCTGGTGAATGGTTTTATTTCGGGCTGTGCCTCTCTGCAGCCCTGCCGGAGATCCCTGGGGTGGGTGTTGCCCACAGAGCTCTCCCCTGGCAATCCCAGTGGGAGGGCAGAGCACCCAGTGGACACTGACTGCTCGCCTCTCGCTGGAGAGCTGCCTGGGCAAGGGGGCTTGTTCTCCCCAGGAGCAGACAGAGTTTCTGTACCCTTCACTGGAAAAGGAAGGAATATTAAGAATTAAGGCTATGTCCTATCCCTAGTATCCATGCTGTGAATCCTGGTGTGTCCAGGATCATCTAGGGGAAGTGCTAACAGAGACTGACCCAGGCTCGCTTCTGATGCCTGGAAGCACTCCATGGAGGTGACTGAGTGTCTTCATCATTTTACAGGTGAAGAAACTGAAGTGCTGGGGGTAAAGTGATTAGTGTGAGCTGGCCAAGTGAAACAGCAGACCTAAGGAAAACTCAGGTGAGAGTATCTATTGCCAAGGAAGTGTGCCTTCTTTCAGAAAGCCTTCCCAAGGCTTTATCAAATCCTTGGCAGGTTACTTGCAAATACATTTCAGGAGCCCTACAGAATATTTTGATGAATTAGAAGGTGCAGATAGAACATAGGCAAAACAGAGGGGTCGAAGGCACCTGTCAGGTCTGAGCACATGCCAGCATATGAAACAGATGTGCTATGGCATGTAATCTTGCTCTGCCTGAGAGCAGCATGCCTCATGTGTTTTAGTGAGCAGGGACTGGAATTCCACATCTGGCCTTTGGGAAAGATGCTGTCATGGCACCGTGTTTCACAGGACCTGGTAAGGGAGAAATCTGTCCACTTGGTCTGCCTTTCTCTGGATTGTACAAGGTGTCACTTGAACAGGGTGGAAACTCTGTCTCTAGCCTGATATTTTGGCCTAAAAAGCTCTTTAACAGCACAAAAATAAGAGAAGGGAGGAGATGCTGTCTGCCCACTTGGTTTCTTTGCTAGGCAAGGTGTGATTCCTTGCTACGGCATTTCTATTGCTGTCCATTCTAGTATAACATATCTCATGTGCCTCGTTGTTGCCACTCAACTTGTGTGTTTAGTCTATAACCTGGCAGATCTCATTGTCAAGGAGGTTCATATTTCAGCTTAAAAATCACTTTTTAAAGATCTGCTCTGTTCCTACTTATACTCCCTAATTGAATGCTCAGGTTGATTGGTAGCATTATGGTCTATTTTTTTTCTTACATGATTTTTTCTGTGTTTTTTTTTCTTTTGTTTCTTTTTGTTTGTTTGTTTTTTGGTGTCTTTTGGGGGGGAGTTGTTTTTGTTTTCCTTTTTAGGTTTGTTTTTTGTTTGTTTTTTTTCTTCTTTTTTTTTTTTTGTTTTGTTTTGTTTTTTTTTTTAAATTGCAAGGTAGAAAGACAGGGTAATGTTACAGAATGACCATTTCCCTTTTTCATGGTTTCCTAAACACTATGAATCTCCTGCAGGTTCATACTCTTCCATATCTTTCCTGATGCAGCATCATACAGCCAACTAAAGCAGGAATCATACCCATCCCTCTCCCTTGTTCCTTCAAGTTTTAAGCTTAAATATTATGGAAGCAGAGCCCAGCAAGGTGTGTAAAAGCAGCAGAGCGTGTGCAGTTACTCAGTGTTGGGACCAGTTTGGTTTGGGGTTGATATGAGTGCCATGCAAGCTGGTGCTTCTCGGTGGAAAGGAGAACAGGGCTAACTAGCAATCAGATAATTCACTTTGCTACTGTTACAAAACATTACTTGCAGTGTTTCTGCTAATTCAGAAACCTCATGGTTATAATTACACCGTCTGGAGGTTATCTAAGCCTAATTTCTTCATTGCTGGTTTTTAAATTGTTCAATAAAAAGAATGTTTGAACCTATCTACGGAGCAGGCACGCCTCTCTCTGCCAACCACTGCCAGCGATGAGTTCCCGCCCTGGAAGCCACTAGCATCTCACTTCTACTGGAACTATATTGTTAGAGAAAAAGCAGGTCATCTCTTCGTGATGCAACACAGGAAAAACGGGTTAGCTGCCAGCGAAACCCATCTCAAGAATGGGAGAATCAGGAGGGTGCAGACTTGGTAAAATCTTGACAAGGGGATGAATATAGAGCTCGGATCATAGAAACCTGATATAGTGAACCCTGTTTCTGAACAGTATCCTTCTTACTAAAAAAAGGAAATGAATAAGGCATTAGTTGCTAACACAATTTTTTAAGAGGCACAACAACATTACTTTGTGCAAAGAACAATACAGAAGAATCTTTTGTATCTTTGAAAGGATATATATCAGCCTTACATGGCAGCACAGCGTTGAGCAGGAATATCCTTTTCGTGTCCCAGCACAATAATTTTTTAACTGCTTAAATGCAGTTTTAACTGCTTTAAATGCAGTTACTGCTGCATTACAGGACCACACCAATACTTGGTGGTGATAAAGCCCCACTCTCCCTCCTGCATTTTTCCATGATGCACAACACATACCTCAGCTGTGCCACTTATTTTGTGGCCGTCTTAACCGCTGACTGTTGCAGTCAGGGCAGAGCATTAGGAAAGACGGGTTTTTAAAGGTTTCCCCTTTGAGAAAGGATTCCCTGGGCCACAGTGGTTCTTACTGAGCTTAACACTCGTGCCATGCTGGAGAAATTTGAGTGCTTTCTGAGATGGGGTGGGATGAGGTGAAGCTGATACTCACAGGACGACTTCTACGTGGTCCAAAGCCCACTGATCATGACCTGTCCCGTTGTGACGGGGCTGCCACCAGCGCAGAAGGACTCCTTTCATTCGTGCCTCCCTGTCAACACAAATGCCAGAGCCTGTGAGAGCTCCACGCTTCTGGTGTTTTGCACATCCCTATCTACCCCTCAAAAGGAACCAAGAGCAAAGTCAAATCATTGTTTCTACATCACTGAACATCAACACACTGTACATGCAAAACATTTAATGGTTAAAAGTGCACACAGATAAGGAAGATTTTCCCCCATATCTTCAAAACAAGCATAATTTCTATTTTTCTTTCAAGTATATTGATAAATACTAAGCTGGAATTTCTTAATCAGCTTTCTCCTAAAGTTTTCTTCTTTGTTTATCCTCTCATCAACCTTTTTTCTTGCACAGTGATGCAAAGACAGATTATTTCTTAGCGGAAAAATATCTTGTGCAGTTAGAAGTAATGAAATGTGACTAGGTACTCACAGGGGAACATTATAAGACACTCTTTGGGCTTGTATAAAGTCCTTTGGCTGATGCTGTGCAATTACTTGCCATGTAATTCCATTATTTACACTGTATTGGAGGAGCACTGCCTTGTCTACAGTGTTAGGATCACTCAGATTGGTATTGCAACTGTCTGTTTGTGAAATACTTCCAATTTGCAAAACAAACATGATTTTGCTGTAAAACACAGAGAGAAAAGGTATTTTTAATTGGCAAACATATTCAAACCAGAATGATAGCATTTCCAGGTTTATTGCAGTTTCCTTATCAAAACAGTACATTCTCAAGAATCATTACTTTAACATGCAAAATAAACTGTTCTCACATCTTTAAAGCATAGCTCCCCCTTCAAAGTAATAGTTTACTCTGCATAACATGTTGCCATACAGTTGGAGGAAGTTGATCCAATTTTGCAATGTATCTTCACAAAACTGAGACAGATAAAATTGTAAATATGCAAATGAACGTATGAAAAGTTTAAAAAGGAAAAATAAAAGTTGAATATAATAAAGTGCTTAAAAGATATATCATATTCTACTTTGATGTTCAAGAAGAGAAGAGTCTGATTTATATCTGGCCCATTTGCCAGTTCATCCTGTTTCTAATCTTGCTTTAGACAACTAAATATAAACCAGTCCTGAAAGCTGTCACTCTGTTAAGAGCCAGCACAGGCTGGTTACATTTGTTTTTCCATGACCAAAGAGGCTCAATAGATGAAAAAGATACTCTTGTTCATTGCCAGGTGAATATAATTCCATTTGACAACTGAAATGGGAAAATGAGCCTGTAATTACTAAATAGCATCTTTAGTCTCAACTGTCATGGAGGTACATACAAACATGGGATTTGTCTTATCAGATCAGGCACTGGTCCAGGCAGTCTGGTGTCCAGTCTTTGCCAACAGCTTCATTGTCTGTGCTGGCTTACTAGACAGTGCTCTGTTGGGCATGATGAAAACATCTGACCTTTTCATCTGACATTGCTTCCTCCTCACTCTCCATTTCCCAAATTGAAGTCATGAAGCATTTTCCCAGTCCTATTGTTTTCTGCCAGCCACATCTGACTGCACGGCACAGCCAGGTCAGTCCATCCTCATCAGTACTGGCCCATGTGGCTGCACATATGTATGAAGAGTCTCCTTTCTCATGAACTGCTAAAAGAGATTTTTAGGCTCAAACTGTTACCTTGCTCGGGTGAGATCCAGAGGCTTAGTCACAGCTTGTCGTATTTGACATCCATTAAAATAGAGCGAATCTCCATGGGCGTAGGGTGCCAGCTGTCCACATCCATTCCCTATCACTCCCCCCTGAATGGTTTCCCAGTTTATTTCAGTAACTCTTTCAGATTCAAAATTATCTTTAATATAACTGGGCAGATCATGGCTAAAACCAGAGCAGTCGTCACCTAAAAATGACAGAGTGAAGTTGTAAAACACACAAAAAACCAAAAGACTTGAGAAAATTGAGTTACAGTTCATTGTAATTCCATTCAAGGTTATGGCTCAATATACACTGTGAGTACAGCCTGAATATATTTCAGCAGATCCATTAATAATGTGCACATTGATATACAGCATTCATTTTTAGAAAATTGAGGCTATGAGTCTTATTTTTTACAGCAGTATAACTTCAGTCTGGTTCTCCTGTTTTGCATTGATGCTGCTGAAAGCAAATATGTCTAAATCAGGGAAAGGATCTGATCTTATAAAGCTAGGAGACTCTTCTGGAAGACATTAAATACTGGCTCTACTCCCACAAAGCATTTCTAGTTTACCAAGGGCACTCAGGTACCATTAGGCATATGCTTATCTGCATTGAGGGATTAGAGGAGAACACTCTGTCCTGATGGGGCACAGAGCCCCTTACAGATGCCTGTCACCAAAATCTAGATCCCATTTGCACATCGCCTGGCATGGATGTCTGGAAGGAGTAAAGGGCTGGGTAAGCAAGTAGCCATGTTCTGCCTTCAATGAAGGCTGGATGGACTTCACATACAGTGCCAGACAGGAGAGATTACTGACTCAATCCAGAAAGAGTAAGGAGAGGGAAAAGCTGTTATTTGCAGCTCTGACAAATTATTAATTTAGAATTTGTTACTTAAACATTCCAGTGACGAATTTAGACACGGTACATCGCTTTGTCTTTTTGTTTAATTTTGAGCTAGATTAGATTGCAGTAGATGTACAAGAGAGAAACCGAAGAAATTAAACCTTGATATCCTTCGTCACAAATGCAAATGGCTCCAGTGGTGCAATATCCGTGGCCGCTGCAGAGTTTAGGACACGCTTCCCCGATGTACACGTGGTCAATTGCCCAGCTTTGTTTCTCTAGTTCTTCTCCCTTCTGAATCCACCTGAACTGAGTTGCACTGCAAATATCAAAATCCAAACATTGTGTTATTATATCTGGCAATTAAACACATCTGTACAGTGACATTCTAATACACTAGCAAAAAATGTAATGAAAAATGTCATATGAAGGGGCTGTGGCTTCAATAACTGGAAAGACACACCCTGAATAGGTGGCCACTATATCATTGGCAGTGGCAACTCCTATTAAGCAAAAGCTTCCTGAAAAACATTAATTATGTATCAGAACTAAATCCAGCAATAAAGAATAATTTTTAATTCACCAGTTGTTCCAAGTGAATGGTGCCAGCAAGACAGCTGACATTTTATAGGTCCACAGTGAGCTGACCTTTCAGTAACCTACCTGGATGAGACATGGTCAGGCAGCTGGATAGTTATTCTTCTCCACATGGAGCTGTTGACAGAGTTGTAGATGGTAGCTTCATGGAACTGAAATGGGGAGCAGCCAATGCTATTAGATGAGGAAGGAAGACAGTGTGTCTGGACGAGTTGCCATGAGTCTGTCCTGCAGGAAGCAAAAAAAAAAAAAAAAAGAAAGAAAAAAGTTTTATAACAATTGAATGAATAATGAAAGGAAAACAGGTAATTTCAAGGAGTCCTGGCATAGCCTGTCTTACTAAACAAACACAAGAGATTGTCAACAATAGTTTCCATGCTCCTGGTCCACAAATTAAGGAGAGGTGAGAGGCTGAAGCAGTGGTGCAACCAGGTAGGACTTTCCAGCACCAGGTTTGAGTGGTGGAACTCACAGCAGAGTGTGGTACATACAGCTCCTCTGGGCTGCACGACAGAAGGATCTATTTGGGAGTCTGCTCCTTAACTCTTACAGTGTTCAGAAGAGTCCCAATAGAATTTGCCATATTTTCACTCACAGTCATTTGAGCACAGAACATACCTTTGTTTTTACAAATTATAATGTGCTGCTATACTACAGCACGGGAGACAGTGTTGTTAATTGTTTGCTAGTTAAAGACCCATTTGGAGTTAAGTAACTCCCACTTCATTACAGCTTGGTCCTGTATCATATGAAAACAAGTTTCTTGTGACTGTGGTTTCTCAAGAGCACATTTTTAACAGGAGCATGCTCATGACTGTAACTGCAAGCTCAATGCCATGAATCTGTCAATATCTGGGATAAATTATAAGAGAATTTATGGGAGTTCTGTACACAAATCCCAGTGCTTGCGCACTGGCTTTATTCAGATCCTGTTACATGAACAGCAAAGTAATTGCTTTAACAAAATAAAAGCTCTCTAGGTTTTTAATATCGTACTATTTTTTTTTCAGATCTATGTATTCTGCTGTCATTTACCTGGCATCCTTTGTATACTCCAGCATCACTGAGTGGAGGTCCCCACAAGAATTTGCCTCACAGCCAACCACGATCTATAGCACAAATAAAATCAACTGCTATAACAAGTCAGGCAGACATTTGAAGTGATACATAATCAAGTCATGTTCTCCTTTTTTTTTTTCTTCTTTATGGGGTCTATAAAAGAGATTGCTAACAGATCTTGGACAGAAAAACCATCAAAAGTGGATGGAAAACAAAAGACACAGTATTTCAGATACTGCTTTTACTTAATAAATTTTACTTAATTGCTACTGTTATTTCCAAACAGAATCCTATCATTACATTCCTGTAATCCAAATTAAATATCTAAACAAACATTGTTACTGAAACAAAAAGATATGGTAGCTCCTTGGCATTTCCAAAAGTGAAACACCTATGAAATTTAAAATTCATAATGATAAACATGTAGGCATAAACTTCAAGTCAATCCAATTTAAGAACAGCGTTATTCTGAATATTTAAAACAATAAATATATTTGTGTCATATTAAAGTGGAAAGATTACAGTACCCAGTGTATAGTACTGAATAGATAAAGGTAAAGGTAAATGGCCAGTCTTCGCGAACGAAGATCTGGGAAAGGTGTTTTTACCTTTCAAGCCTGCGCAAT
>JAWWLV010000045.1:11831890-11881478 GCA_035041135.1 Platyrinchus mystaceus
AATATTTAAAACAATAAATATATTTGTGTCATATTAAAGTGGAAAGATTACAGTACCCAGTGTATAGTACTGAATAGTTAACAAGAAGCTAAATTTCAAAACCAAACAGAAGCCATGCTAGAGCTGAATTCTTAGTTTAGAAATACAGTCTTTACTGTGACTGGTGCAGAAAAAGGGGGAGAGAATCAGAAAAGAAAAACTCAGCAATAAGAGTTTAATAATACAAACTATTAAATGGGTTATCATAATTTTGGCCTTAAAATGGAGAAAAAAGACGACAGGCTGGGTAAAATAAGCAGCTTGAGGTGGGGTCTTGACACTCAGCAGTAAAAAGCATGTGAGAGACCTCTTTTATAAAATTTCTTTGAAGGTGGCATGCTGTGTGAGGGGGGAAAGATGTGCTTTAGATTTTATATTAGATAGTCAATATAAAATAGGCAACAAATGTTGAGAAAAGGTGAAAATATTGATCAGTGGAAGATGGAAAATTCTAGAACTATCTTGTCAAACAGAAGAACAAGGAAAAAAACATAACAAGAAAATGGATTACTATTTTGATAATGCTACTTTCATATTAGTTCCTGGCTTATTTAAGACAAGATGCTTGAAGAATGGAAAACAACTGTAAAACAACTACTTGTTGCCTTTAGCCCAGTGCATAATCCCACCTTAAATCAAACTAAAATACTCAGAAATGTTTCTCTGATTGTTTGATTCATTTACTATGACACAAGCAAATAGAAGGGGTACTTCTACTTGAACACACTTGCATTTTCCATATGACACTCCCTTACCTTTTCTGTTTATTCACAAATTAAGGGAAAATAGCATATTCTGCACCCTGTGTATTCTCACCTTAGAAAATAATTCCTACTATATCTGATGATCCAGTAATTTTAGGGAAAAGGCATTAGACTTTCAATCCCTGTGACTAACCCCCAAAGCACACAGTCAGTCAGAATAATTTGACATTTTATATTCATGCAACCTTTCTGGTTCTCATTACCTACACTTCAGATGTTTCTTTAATTTCTAGTAAAAAGTCACTATTAATTATTCATTCAATTCAGCATTCTAGTTGGAAGGGGAATAATTTCTGGAGACACTATAGATGACTTTTCATTGTGTACTTCACTTTGGAGAGAGAGAACACTTCTTACTTTAAACTGCATCATGTATCCTGGCTGTATAATGAGCTCCCTGGAGGACAGGATGTTGTGTGTTTTGTCCTTTTTCTTGTTTGGCCAGTAGAGATGGAATGATGGATTTCCACAGAACCCTGCAGTCCTGACTGCATTAGGGTAAAAGCTCCAGTTTTCTTCATGAGAGGTGCCTTCTATTAAGATGAGTTAAATATAATTACTGCATTAGCTTGGTAAACATCAAGGCTTAGTAATGAATCCACAGAATCACTAGATACAGTACTTTAGTAACATAGACACTACATTTATGTTATCTGTAATGACACACAGTAAGCTACTAACAGACATAATAGACATCAGCTCCAGAGAGCTAATTAAAATGTTTAAATAATAGTACTTCTAAAAAATATTATGAAATAAAACTTTAAAACCAGGAATTTAAATGAGTTGGACTGAAATAAAAATTTTTGTCTTTCTTATAGGTGTATGTATATATGTGTGTAAATACATCTGAATATATGTATATATATATATGAGTATGTATATATATTTACACAGTTCTACGAGTAGCATGAAGAATAACATATAAACAGCACTAGTCTACAAAATAAAAAATTTTCAGAGTTAAAATGGAAGAAAGTCTGCTTGCGAGCTCACAGGACTTAGGTAAGATAAGATAATGCCAGACAACAGATAAGCTGTGTCAGCCTGTCTTACCATCATCAAACGTATCTACCAGCTGGCTGGGGTTGATCTCTGCTCCTCCGATCAGGATGTTATCCAGAGCCCACTGTGCCCGGTCAGGGCCTGGAACCACGATCCCGTTGCTGATGGTGAACGGCTGCCACCAGCGCAGGCGGGTGGTGTTGGTCAGGGCATGTTCGGGGAGGAGGATGTAGTCGTGCCTGACTGAGATGTACTTTTGGTAATCCATTTCATGAAGCAAAGTCCAGGATATCCCTGGAGTGAAAAGATGCAGGTTTAGTAACAAGAACAAGCCTAGGGTAGAATCTTTTAAAAGATTAAAGTAAGATAGTAGGAAATAAAAAATAATAGCTGTGGTCTTCTGATAGACAAATCTTAACTTAGTTGGCAACTGTTACTCACTGCAAGAGTAATCTTGTAATCACATACAAGAATCAAATTGGCTGCAAGCCACTGATTACTGAAATCAGGCAAGAGGATTACGGAAAACTCCTGAGCAACAGATGGAAATTTTAGATGGGGAAAACACTTTATACAGACAAAAATAACTTTGCAATTAAAAATTAGCTTATTATTTTGTATCTCTGATAACTTCCTAGATATTTATGGTGCTTGGGTGCAGAACAAGACTGTAGCTTTGCTGAAACTATAAGATGTACTTGCCTCCATCAATGGAATAGTCTAGCAGCACTCCCTCCTTTCTGCAAGTTGGTCTGTGGCATGTTGTCATGTTGTTTTCACTCCCAATTCTCCCCCAGTACTGCAGAAACCTAAGAGTAAATGTATATGATTACATCTGTTAAAGACTTGCAGAAATAGAGACATGCTGAAAATGTTCCAAATGCCAGCATTTTTAAGCAAGTAACTGTGCAAGTACTAAAGGGTTTCCCAAAAACATCGCCTAGTAATTCTCATGGGAACTTAATGAAATTCAGCAAAGACCTGCCCCTGGGAGGGTCTAACCCCTTGTAAATGTACCAGCTGGGGACTGACTGGATGGGAGATGCTTTTCTAGCAGTTCCCTGTGAGTCCTGCTGGAAAGAGAGCTCACCATGTGTTAACAAGGTGCCCTTATATCAGTGAAGGACATAAAAGAAGTTGATGAACTGAGGCAAGGTCAGTGAATGACACTGGAATGGTTGGGGCTGGAACACATGCCCTGTGAGGAGAGGCTGAGGGACCATGGCTGGTTCAGCCTGGAGAAGATGGCTGGGACTGGGAGACAGTGGCCATATATGGAGAAAATGGGAGGTTCTGACTGGATTTAACAGAGTGGAAAAAAAATCCCTCTGAGAGCAACTGAGCACTGGAACAAGCTGTCCAGACAGACTGCAGGATCTTTGTTCTTGGAGGTTTTTAAAGACCTAATGGGACAAAAGCCCTGAGCAAACTGGTCTGAATTCAGTGTTACCTGGCTTTGAATGTAAGGTTGGACTAGGGACTCCCTGAGGCACCTTCCTTCCTGGAAGGTTGTATGACGTAGTGAACTCTTAATGAATTACAGAAGTCAGAGTACGTGGCTTCATTAAAGCCACACAGTCAAGAGAAATGTTGCTGAAGTTGTCTATGTCATGTCCTTCCTTAGCTTGTCTAAACTGACATAATTTCATTGCTCTCCTGTTAAGTCATCCTTTTCTACAGCATGGGTGTGGAGTGGGTCTTGTATGGGCACCCAAGAGAAGACAACCAGCAGGTTATGCTCTGAACTGAGTGAGAGACACAGCTGGTGCCTCTAGGAGCGATGCCCAGGAGACTGTGGTATCTTGTCTCTTTGCAGGACAGGAGTTGCTGATTCATGAGACCCTTTCCACTGTGCAAGGGTGAGCCTTGCTCTCTGTGACTCATCTGAAAGCATCAGTGTCTCGAGAATCATAATCTCATTAGTGTCTGCCTCAGGTAGTGCTATGCTAGAGGTGACCTAGGAATTCCCTGAGCTACAAGTTATGTTACCTGCTGTTTTGTCAATGTTTAACAGAATTCCCCATGAAAACGGCATGGAAACATGACCTACTTTGCCCCCCGCAGGTCCAGGTCTTGAGTGACAGCCTGCCTCACAGTTGCACCTCCAAAATACAGAGTCGTGTCTTCTGCGAGAATTCCACACTCAGTACAGGTATTTCCACCTTCTAAGGACATCCATAAATCTGGTTTAATTTCTTCATTGTCAAAGCGCTCTTTCAGGAAAGTCTGTAAGTAAGGTATGCACAGGTAATTAAGATTTTAAGTCTTTTTGATGACCACTGGTGGAACTGATCTAAGCATGTTTGAACAGCTCATGAACACTGTAAATTTTTCTCAGGATTACTGAATATAATCAGTTTTGGCTGAATATTTACCCACTTAAAATGATTGGCTAAATGTAAAAATATATTAGGTCTGGATTTTACCATGCTTGGAAGGTAATCCATCAAACTAAAATTGGCATGTGCAAATGGGTGGATGTGTTGGGTTTGTGTGACAAGGTTTTGATGGCGGGGGCTACAGGGAGGTCTTCTCTATCTATGTAAAAAAAAATATTCTGTATTTTTTCTGGTTTTTATGGTCCCAGCAAAACCAGTGCTGCAAAAAAATTTTAGGGTTATTGTAGTGAACATGCATTTATGCAACTATCTGCACAAATATTTATCTAGAATTTATTTCTGATTTCCACTTGCCTCCAGGTGCAGTGAAAGCAATTGCAAAAGGGAAATCCTGGTCTTAAGGAGACAGTAGTAGAACTCTCCTAAAATTACTAGCATTTTATCCCTAATGTCCTTAATGTGAAGGATACATTACTATTAAAAAATAGCAAAACAGACAATTATATTTGATCATGGAATTAGTATTTCAGATGAAAAACGGGTTTTAATAATTCCAATGATATGATAACTGAAAAGTTAAATAGTTATATTCTCTTTAGACAGAATTGTTATCTTGTTTCAGTTCTTAGCTGATGTAGAAAAAATGAGATGGCAAACACAACATTTTAAACTAATTTGGGGCTCATTACATATTGTTTTCTAAATATGTTACATTTTAAATATATTTTAACTTTTAAATTAGCAATATCTAACTAGAGTTCACTCACTTGTTGTTGAATAACATGAATAACAGCCAGGTGAATTAATTTTCTAATTTTATTTCGATTTCCCTACTTCAGTAAGCTTTTTCATGATAAAGACAATCTTTCTACGGGTCTTGATCAGATATAACAATATGTGCAAGGGTGATTTAGATCCTATAATGATGATTTAAACATGAACAGTGAACTTTATCACAGCTTTTTATCACAGTGTTATATGCAGAGGAACAAACCTGCTCTTGAATAATGCAGTAATAGTTTTGCTAAAAGCTGATGAAAGGGCTGAAAATGGATTTGATTGTCTTCAAGCTGACAGGAATCAAAGCTAAATTTTCAGTGGGATCAATCTCTCCTCTCTCTCTCAGCCAAACACACGCCAAATTAATTCTTTAAAACATGTAGTAAAATTACCTTCAGTGTCTGGGTAAGGTAGCAGTTTGGACCCGAATACCCAGGGTCACAGATGCATTGCTCATTCAGGCAGTCTCCATGACCTCTACAGTTTTCCAGACACCCAGGGCCCAGATAGAAATTATCGATGGCCCACTGCATGTCTGAGTATTTCTGGTAGAACCGAAACCTCACGGGACTAGATATAAAGGAATGAAGAGAGACATATGTATAAAAAAACTTTGCTCAGTTGAAAAAAAGGTGATTAAACACAATATTCTTATGACTGTACTATCCTCCAAGCTTTCACAAGTAGTGCAAATATCTGTTGAAATTGATTTTATACATATACACAATGTAATGAACATGAATGCTGCTTGTCTGCAGTTTTCTTGGAAGAAAATGAATAAGCAGATGATTCTCTTGTTGTGCTTCTAGGAAGGTATTCAATCCAAGACAAAATGAGTAGAAAATTCATACTTACTTGCCCACAAGGCTTTCAGGCAGCGAGTAAGTTACTCTTTTCCATCCTTTTGTGGGAAAGAAGACAGATGGCTGTGAAACACTCCCAGAACATTTTGGATCAGCTGGTAAGCACTGAGGTACTAAGTAACTCCAGCTAACGCCAAAGTCAGTGGAATACTGCACATGGACCTGATTTTGTGCAAGTTTTTCTGAGGTTTTACATCCAACAGAAACCTATCAAAGAAGAGAACTTCAGTAATTTAGAATTAATTGTGGTGGTGGAGTTTAAAAAAGTGTTTGAACCTGAAAACTGACTGCAGAATTTTTGTTCGGAATGATGGCAATAACATGCCTGTACAGTACCAGTCATCTGCATCTTCAATATTCCCAAGACTGAGAACAGACACCATACTGTGAATTTTGTTATCTTCTAGTTAGCTCACATTTCTGGATTTCCAGATTTTGACACTTGTGCCTTATACCCCAGTACCACATAACAAATAAAGTTAATCTCCCCTCCCACACAATTTAAGATTTGCATATTTCGGAGAAGGCCACAGATTAGGTGAACCATCTTTATGGAGGGATGTGCAAAGGGCTCTTGCAAATTCCATATATCTCTGGGTTATTTTCTTAATTTAGGTAAAGGAGTGTATGAAGGGCAGTTAGGGTGCAGGTTTGAATTACCTTGAACTGCATGATCCAGCCTTCTGTAGGAGTCAGGTCATGGGTGACTGCGTAGACTTCTCTGCCGTCATGGCTCCCACAGATCATGACACCATCAGGAGAATCACAAAATCTCTCAATTGAGCAATCATCATGGAATAACCAGTGTTCATTCACTTGAAAATAAATGGCAATACCAGTAATATGCAGTGACAACATAAATTAAAGAAAACAGGGAGTGGTGTTAACCATTAAAGGTGCTTCATGGCTTTATTCTTCAGCCTACGTGAGAATTATTTAGTATTGCTCCTGAGAATGTCAGTACCCTATCTTTCCCATGTACATAGGTATTACATATCTCATATTTATTGGTGAAAGCACCTCTTACTACTCTCTTGAATAAAAACCATAGCATTATTTTTTAATGTTCAAGAAGTAAGGATCTGAGATTTATTTAAAACATAAACTTCTGTGGCACTGTATGTTTTTTGGGAGAGCCTTTTAATAGGCATTGCCTACATGTCTGCACAAAGTGTACCCCAGCACTGGTGCTTGTTAAGCCTTGTAAACATATGGAAATACATCTTCTACAAAACGTAGTTGTAAAATATAACTTAACTTCCCTATATAATGTTTTAAAAAGTTAGGAAATAGGAAGCAGATATTCAGGATACGAAATCTGCTTAGAATAACTTGGCATTTTTTAATCACTTTTTCGTTTTTTGAAAAGAAATTAGTCTGCTAAAATTCATGTCATAAAAAAGTTGCATTACATCTATTCATTTCACGTTTTGTGAACTAAAAGCAAAAGACCAGACCTCTATACCGATGGGATTGTCCGTGATTGCCATCACAGTGAGACACTCAAGAGGCTCAGCAAGATTTGAAAATTGCTGCTCTCACTGACTTCTTGCTCTTTAACTCAGGTCCACGTGGAACCTTTACCTGTAGTTTTGTCCTCCATGAACATGTCGAAGGCGATCCTGCCGGTGGGCCCTGCGTCGGCGGGGGAGCGCTCGTGCTGGGGCAGGGGAGCGCTGCTGAAGGTGTCCAGCATCACCGTCCTCTGGTCGGCTGAGCCCGAAATCAGCACGTTGTCGATGGCCCAGTCGTTCTGGTCCAGCCCATCGTGTTTAGGTTGCCACCAGCGGAACCGTGTCCCAATGGTTTTGGCATCGTAGGGAAGGAGGATGTTCACAAAGCTGAAATACAAAGTGGAAATTAGTTGTAGGAAAGCCACAGAAGGAGGACAATTTCCATGCTCTGTACCAGGTGCTTTGACCAGGCCCACTACCTGTGTTTCTTAGAGTACATGGAAGTTGGGAAAAGAAGGAAAAGAGTGGGTGATCTAGCCTATGTTCTTCTATGGGAAATGCCAAAATAAAAAGCTTTCTAATCACTCCCAATGTCATCCCTGGGACAGGGGCTCAGAGAGAGGTGGGAAGCGTTGGCAACCAGACTGTCATGGTTTGAGCAACCTCACTTGCTCTAGCTGTCCTTATGGGACCAAATGCAATGGTCTAGACTAGCAGAGTATGACCATAAGGTCCTAATTAAGGGAAGTGTAAGGAAAGAGAATGTTGAAGTAAAATTAAGATCACTATTTTCAACCTGGAGCCATTCAGCAAATAGCAGTGTTCCAATACAACTTTATTTTTTTTCCATTATGACAGTAGACAACAGTACACTTAAATCTCATGTCCAGTTAAAGTGCTAATAATTTCTTGGTGTGTTCAAATGAAATAACAAATAATGGGTCCCTGTCATGCCCATTTTCTGTGAATCTTTAAAATTAGTCAGTGAGGAAAAGGTCACCTCACTTATATGCACGATTTGAATCTCACAAATATCTGAAAATAGGACTTGAGTGTATCCATCCTTTTGATGGATATCTGCAGAAATTCAGTTTCTCCTCTACACACCATTTTCTAACTCGTTCAAACAATGACTTTCTGCTCTTGTTAGTAAGAAACTAGATTGCAAATGTTAGCGTCTTAAAGAACAGGATGAGCATCACTACAGTAGCTATTAATTTATCCTCTTGCAACCATTTACAAACCTACCAGACTGCTACAGCCTCCTAACTACCCTTGTATTTCTGGCCTAGCAGCTGCACAAATGCTGATGCTCCAGCACATGTGCCAAGGCTGTTCATAAACACTTGCAGGACTGGACAAGCTGAACTCGCAAAGATATGACATCCAAACCACAGCAGTAATAAGTCCCACAGGTTCTTATGAAACATTCAAGACCACCTTACTTTAGTACAGGAAATTATATAGTCAAAAAAGAGGTATCTACAAACCCAGGCTTGCTGAATTGATCGTAGAAAATTTCCATTAAGAGGCTCCAGGTGATTCCACCGTTCACAGAATACTCCAGCAGCACTCCTTGGTTGCGGTTATTAGGAGTTATCAGACATCCATACATGAAATAAAACTGGATGAATTCTGCACTGGTGAGGTTCAAATCCACTGTAACTAACATACGGCTGCAGCCCTGAAAAGCAATGAAAAAATATGTTGGCTGGCAAAACTTATGTTCATAAAAAGTGTTGGACTATGCAGTCACTATTAATGTAACCTCATGCTGTAAAAATTCTAAAATTGTACAAATTTTATTAATTATGTCAAAGGTTAAGCTACAACAGAACAATATATATTTTTCCCTGAAGACATAAGTTCAGCTACATTCCATCTTAAAAATGCCTGTTGTGTACTCATACGTATAGCTACTTATTCCTACAGCTTATGGCATTCAGTATCCATAACTGCATTCACCTTTCTTCTGAGTACAAGCACTGCCAAAATCCACGTGTAAATCAGAAGGTTTTTCACAAAGAATTAATGAATCACTGATTATGTGCTAATGGCTCAATTTATGCAAACCATGAAACGGCAAAGCAATTTTAATATGTGTGTTTTCCTGAATGCCTAATATATTTCACATTGCTTAGTCTATTAGTTAGTGACACCTACTTAGTCCTACTGGGAGGAAGTAGAAATTTAGTGCTTCTGTTAGTTTATTTTAGAAAACTTTAGTCAATTTGAACCTAGTTATAAAATTGATGGCAGAGATCTACAAGCATAAATTTTACATGTTTCTAAAGTGCTATTTTGTCATTTTTGTAATCTCCAGGTTATCTGTAAGCCAACTATAGTTCAGCAGCAGCCTGAGTTACTGACACCTATGTATGTAGCTAACCTAGGAAATTTTACTGTGAGCTTACTCTGAAAACACCCAACTGTGAAACATCAGAAGGATGAGGCTACACATGGATGCAATGTGCTCTAGGATGACACCCTGCCTGAGCAGGGAGGTTGGACCAGATGACCCACTGTGGTCCCTTCCAACCTTCCTTACCCACTCTGTGATTCTGTATTTTCAAGGACTGTGTGCAAGTTATACAAGTGCAAATAGCTAGTTATTAATTTACCTCTGCGGTCTGATTAGAAGCCACACCAAACTTTGGTCTTTGGGAGTTGTAAGTGCTATGAGGAGGCTCAGTGAAACTGAATGCCTACATACTTACACTGTGCTTTAACCTATCAGCTCCACTTCCACCCCTCTATAGCTCCTTTCAGGAGGCACACCCATTGTATCTCATTTTCCTGGCTGCAGCAAGCGAGGAACGTGGTATCAGCTTTACTGGAGTGCTTCTGGCTGACCCTATGGTCTGTAGGGCCTGTCTGACTTTGACCTTCAGCTATGCAAAGAATATAATTTTTTAGACTATTTAATATATTTAATATGTTATGCTGCTTTTATTAACACCTTGCTATTTATTTAACTTTTTAAATCAGTCCCATTTATACTGCCAAATGGAGTGAGCTGGTCTCTGTGCTGAACACACACCCCGCTGAAGTGAAGAGCCATCCCAGAGGCGACGGCCCCGCAGACCGTGCTCAGTTTGCCCCCGTTCACCGTCAGCCAGTTCTGGTTCGATGGGGAGCGGTTGAAGTTGTCTTTCAGTTGTGTTGGAAGGGGACTCTCTGGCTCGTCGCAGTACAGCCCACCCCAGTGCTCATCGCAGCTGCAGAGGAAAGCAAATGCAAAAATCAGCTGGCAAAGGCCCTGCATGGAGGTTTAATCGGTGCCATGTTACTCCACTTTAAGGTGCCATCTTATTCCACATAGAAGCTGTCTGCATCATTTATTAGCACACAACTGGTATGGGGGGGTTTCAAACATCTGCCACATTTCGTAGTAAGTATGATACAAAAATGACTTCAGGAAGGCTTAGTATTATGTATCATTCAAGCTGCTAATACAGAGCACACTCCTGAACACAGTAAAATCAGTAAAATACACTGTGCTTGTATGGATAAACTTAAGGGAATGTGCCAAGCCTAAGAATGTCCTGCTAATGTTAAAATTTCTGTAAAACTTTGGTAGATGGGGGCTTTCTTGCTTCTTTATATAGTTCTCCCTTTTTTCTCCTCTGAAAAACATACTTGTAATGTGTCAAAGACTGGATAACAGCATGGAAATGCATTCTGCTACTATGAGATTTCACCACGGAGATTGTGTCTTGATACTCCAGTGCTGTCAGGATAGAGAACACAATAATACGTCTATTCTACAGTGAAATATATTTCTAACAAATATAGTCACAGTGCAATTATACAACCATTCTCCCATTTCTGTTGCCATTTGTGGCTGGAAAAAAAAGCAATACATCCATCTGGAAGGTATTTCTCAGTTGCCAAGACAGGCAAATCTGGGGAGATCCAGTTGTTGTTTGTTAGCTTTGTAGGATTCTATGTCGACTGTTATGCAGACAGTTTGAGGATCAAGCCAGTCTGCCTATCCTGGCAAACCCTACCATGGAGCAGATGCATCAGACCATCAAGTTAACACCACTGAAAAGGCAAAATCTGGCCTTCTGAAGAACTGGCATATATCCTGCTTAGTGGACATGTTCCACTTCCAGCCCAGGTTCTCTGCACCCAGAACCAGGCTGAGAGCACAGGAACATGGTGTGAAACCCCTTGGGAATAAGGATGACAACTTCTGGGAAGCTGAAGGACTGTATGTCCCTAGAGAGGTGTGCAAACTCAAGAGATATCTTCTCCCAACCTGGTGGGAGGGGAATCAAGATGCAGCAGAGGCAGCAGCAGAGGCAGCAGCAGAGGCAATGCTTTGCCACTGAGGAAAGGACTGTCTGCATTGGCCGTGGTGTGGGAACAGGCAGAGGTCTGGCAGAGCCAACCCCCACACTTACCCTTCTGCTTGTTATTTCTGTTCTCAAGTGGTCCTGGTGCCCTGCTCAGTTTTAATAGCAAAAACGACCTTGCTTTGAAAAATTGTATCACAGTTTTTCCTGAAAGTTCATTAAAATGGCAGAGGAGTGAAATGCTGCAGTGCTGGGCAGGACAGGGAACAGATGGCACTTACACACAGTTGTCCTGGGTGCACTTCCCATGGCCACTGCACATGTCTATGCAGCCGTCCCCGATGTAGACGTTGTCGATTGCCCACGTTTGCTGCTTATCGAAGGGAGCGGGCTGGTGCCAGCGGAAACGAGTGGCTTGAGACCTTGGGAGGGAAAGAAAGACAGAAAGGTCTATTTCTAGCTAAGCTGACCTTTATTTTGACTGAAAGGAAATGCCAGTCTTGAGACTAGGCTGCTCTTGGAAGACTTGTTTGGTATCAGCACAGCTAGGGCTGATTCCTGACAGTGACAGTGTCCTTCCAAGAAATGGGTACCCACATTTTGAGAACAGGACAAAGCACAGGTGCTTGGTAGCATGCTGAGAGTGTGGGTGATGGGAAAGGGATCACTGCAAAAGCAAAACCAGTGGGCCATAGTTGGTGCAGTGGAGAGGAGGACAGGAAGAAGGAAGCTCAGTCATAACCATATCCCAGCACAAATCCAAACCTGAGGGATAGCTGGGAGCTGGATCAAGCCAGAAACCTCCACATCCTCCAGGTTTCACCCTGAACCAGAGTTTTGTTGCTTCAGTCCAAGTCAGCAAACTAACTCAACTTTTTCTCTATGAATTCTCCCAACTACAGTTAGGTAAGAGCAGCTCTACAGAGTGGGTTGGTTCCCAGGCAAGATGCAATCATTATAAATCTATAGGAGACAGATGACAGAGCCCATGCAGGGCTTGCAGTATTATCCGCATTTTGCAGTGGATTTCCCCTCCACCCAGGGTTTCACTGGAAATGCAAAAAAATGATCTGTGGTATGATCCTGGCTCATTTTAGTAAATCATTTTCATTTTATTGATTAAAAGGGGCTTAGCTCCCTATATGTGAATTAAGTGTCTCAGCTCCCAAGAATGATGATGAAAATCTAGCCAAAACAGTCAGGGGATGCCAAAGAGCTATTCAGCTCATGCAGGTGTATACTGTGAGTCAAGAGCTGCGAGTAGATGAATTTCTGTAGCTAGTCAAAAATACCATTATAAATTCAAGGCAGTCCCTGTTTTCCTGTACAGCACTAGATGGCAGCATTGAACTTCTTGTAGTCTGTTTTCTTTTGACACTCAAAGAGAAATCACAATTATTGTAAACACCAAAACAATTAAACAGTAAAATCCCCAATAACTATTCAATGTAAAAACGGACCTTTTATGATAAGCTCACTATTATTCCAGGAATTATTTCTTTATGAATATGCTGCATGAGGTGAATAAACAACATGTTTATCTAAAGAGAAATCTACTGTGAGCTGTCTAGCTGCTCACCAAACAGCATTTTTTAAAGAAATGTAAAAATTGTGAGGAAGTCCCTTAAGAACAAAGACAAGCACCTATATCTTACACTGCCTGCTTTAGGTTTGGTGCTTCACTAACGATTTATAGAGCTGACGCTCCTATGAGAAGTTGTATTTGCATTTTAAAATCAGCTCTGATTTTAAGTGTTCATTGCTTTCTACAGGCCAGAGGTTACATAGCAGTCTGGAGTACAGGAGCCCTAAAAAGCTAGTACAGGAGCCCTAAAAAGCTATGCAAACATGGGTGGTGAGCACCAGGCTAAACTATTGACTACATAGCCTGCATGTCCCTAAAACATACAGGCACAAAAAAATTGGAGACACACACCTGCTATTACACAGCTTGAAATAATAAAGTAGTGTAAAAATTATACTGCATCTGGACCAAAAGACCTATTAGCTGCACCGTTCCTTATCTTAAAGCTTAACATCTCCCCTTATGAGATAAGGTTGTAATAACCTCTCTCATGCAATGCCTATCTTAATATCTTTGGAAAATGGTATTACTTGAGCCAACAAATACAATTATCAGACAGAAGGGCAGTCTTTGCCTCAGTAGGATATCAGACTTCTTTTGACATATACTGCTCAAAAAAACTCTCTGGTTTTAAAATCGCAGTTATTCATAAATCTGAGTTCATCTCAGGTGGTAGCTTCCTTTCAGGTCCAAATTCAACTGGTTTGGAACATCAACCCCAGCCCTTATTTATCCTATTCAGCCTCAGGAAGACTGTCCTGAATGCAAATTTACAGTCTTTGTATAAGAACTCTTGTGGTAACGGATTTTACAGACAATATGTTGTGAAGCAGTACAAAAAAGGAAGCAGAGAAGATCAATGCTGGGAACAACTCTTAAAAAAGTACTATTACTTGAAATAATTGCACTGAAGATAAGGAAGAGTCTAGATGCTCCAAATGATTAGTAGTAGAACATAGACTTTTCCACTACTAATTTCAAAATGTGTGGCAACTGTATAGTTGCTCTCACTACAACTGCTAAAAAATAAATGTCTCTGTTTCCAAACTCACATGTCCATTAGCTGGCATCTTTTGTGACAACCTTCTCAGGCTCTGCCTGCACTAAGGTGCTTCTGTGCCTGCAGTTAGCTCAGCCTGTGCCTATGTGAGGAGATTGGGCTCAGCGGGAGAAGCAAAGTGTCAGATTGTGCTGAGAGCCCGACACCCTTTCTACCTGTGTTTGCAGGGCTTTACTCTGGGCTTTGTCAGGTATTGCTGTGCAGGGGACAGTCAAAGCTGTCACTGCAAAACAGCAAATCTAGAGGGATGTCAGCTGGAAGGCTGAACTACCCAGTTGTCCTTAGATGGATCTTTTAGACAAACAAGTCAAAAATTCAGCAGTTTTCAGGGCACTGTAGAAAACATGGCAGCACCCCCAATAGCGCTGTCAGTCCCAAACAGCTCCTTTCGCTGCAGCCTCCCAACAAATCCCACAATTTTTCTTCCCTTAAAGACAAAAGAATGTGGGAAAAGGAAGAGGAGGTGGAAATGGCTCATGTGTATAAACAATAAAGAGAGCATCTAAGGTGAGAGAGACACAAAGGATACAAGAATGTACAAAAAAACAAGAAGCCTGAAAAGTGCTATATTTAAAACACACAACAACAGCAAGCACAGGGTGCAGTGGGGATTCAGCCAGTCCAATTAGCCACCAAAACAACCAGAATTTTGTGAGGCTGATGATAACATGATTCTTTATAGTGTTCCCTCTGTCCCTTGCTAGAACAAGAATTTCCTATCTATAAATAAGAAAAGTAAACACACACACATAAGAGCTTTGCAATTTTTAGGCAAAGCAGGATGAAGCTTCACTTACTTATACTTATTTGTTGCTATATACAAGCATCAAAGAGAAATGCAAAGTATTATGCAATTACTTTAATTCTATAATGTGTCATGATGTTATAAATACCTAGTTATGCATTTAGATTTATTCTGCAGAAAACCAGAAGAGATACCTAGTATAGGGAGGCAGAGGCAAAGTCACCCGGGTCCACTTGTTGAAAGTGTCCGAAATGAGAATCCTCTGGAGATGATACTTGTTGCATTCCACGTTAGTGGGAAGACAGTCTCTCAAAATTGGGTGCCAGCTGAGCCCAAGGTCCACTGAATATTCCAGTTCAATAGCTAAGGGTGGAAAGATGGTTACTTAATTTAGAGACTTACATCCATAGTTCTACAATAAAGTGCAAGCCCCAGGGAACATCACAAGTCTACACTGACAAAATAACCACTCAGAACTTTTCAAACCCGTGTATCAGAAGCACAAAGCCACCTCCTTTGGTGACAGTTCTGGAGGATATGTTACATGTTGCTCAGCAAGTATAGCTCAAGAGAAGTCTGCAGCACACCTCTGCATCTGCCACCTACCTCAAGGGACCACAGATGCAAAGACAAAATCATCTGTTAAATTGCCAGGATTAAGTCAAGCCAATTTCTGTAGCTGCAGCATGCAAGAAAACAACATGACAGCATCAAGACCACCAACTTTTTTGTTTTTCAGGCTGAAAGGTGAGATTCAGCTGGATGTAATTGTTGTTAAGGCAGAGCAACACTCGAACTTTTGGCTCTGTCTCAAGATGGTTTAGTCACTATTCCACCCTTCCTCCAGTCCAGCTCATTTCATTATCCAGCATAAACAATTTTGAGTTTGTTAGTCAGTGAGCTTGTTTTCATTCAAACAGTCTAGCCACATTAAACTAATGTATTAATTTCTCAGGGAAAGTCAGTGTTTTCATTATTTTGATGTCTATGGCTTATAAACTTCTATTGTGAAAAATAAAGGTTAGTCAAGCTCACTAAATACTTCAGGTTAAACTTTCATACAGCCATTAAAAAGTAAATAATAATAGGCACAGAACTGTAACTTGAAGTAAATGTTCCAGCTGCCAGGCATTCTCACTGTGTAGAACAAGGAGCGTGGTTTGCAGTGACAGGGGTGATAAATCTGTGATCTTTTCTTGATTACTACAAACCTATTTCTTCTACCCTCATGCACAGGGAATGACCCTTAATCACCCAATCAGTCCTACCTGATGTTTCAGCACAGAAGACAATGCTATAGAAATACAAGGACAAGTGGATACAAACAAGGGTGAGTTTTTAGTGTTAAATCTCCCTCATCAAAATGAAGCACTTTAGTAATCATGATTGGAAGCATGATTAGGTAGTGTCCTGCCTAATTTAATATGAAGTTAAGATAATGGTGTTGTAGACAATGACACAAAAAAAAAAAAAAGGAATTGTTTCTTTGTCAGTACAGAGCTCAGCTGCCAAAGCACTTTTAAACGTAGCAGAGATGATCTTAGGATGTTGCAGTCTTTTTAATACCAAAAGAAAACTATATTGTTAAGCACGTGAGAAGCTTCAGACTAGCAAAATCAGAGAAGCCACTTCGGGGATCCCATGTAAAATCTTTTTGCATTTTTATACAGAATCCTAAAGGAATTGTCAGCAACCCAGTGAATTAACACATACCATATGACAGTTATTATATTCTCCTCCTCATAGAAAACCCCTATATTCCAAAACCTACCATAAAAGAATGTAATTTAAGATGCACAAACAAGCATTCAAAAGCTGGAAAGACCTATTTCTTGTGCACCTAAAAATCACATAATGAGCCAATTTTTAATTTCCATGTGATGTGTACTGAGAACAGAGCACATTTTTATTTATTTGTGTATCTGTATGTATATACATGTATATACACATATAAAGTCTGGCTCTGCACTCAACAGACATCATATAAAAAAAGGAAACTACATAGTTAAAAATCACATTATATGTACATAATCATATATGTACATATATAACCATATATATACATATATACACATGTGCATTTATCTATGCACACATATATCTATATGTGTTTAGTATCTCATATGGAAGATACAAATTTTTGCAGATGATGCTGACTTAGCAGTGTCAGATGTATGTTGTTATAAATGATTTCTTAGATATAGAAGTACAAGTGAGATAAGAACTGAGACTTCCTACACCAAAAATGCAAAACCACAAAGGAAGAACCATATGCTGGGGACACCCAGTTGCTTATTATTAGGACCACAGCACCACCCCAGGCAGTGAATGTTATATATTGGTGAATGGATTTGAGTAAGGCATCTGTTAGTCTTTTTCTTTAATGGATTGAACTGCAACTTAAACACTTGGAGGGAATAATAGACATCAGTTTATCTTAGGCTTCAGACACCTAGAATAAAAAAAGCTGATGTTACAATTTCTAACAGAAGCATGCAGCTTTCTTTTTTTTTAATCAGTTCTTGTTACAATGAATAATGGAACCAGAAAACAAGTGAACTTTCCTCTATAGCGGAGGAAGAGTAAGGGCAGAAAGTACTAAGAAGTCATTACCATAACAGGAGTCTGTGACAGAGCAGGATGCTGCAAAATCTATTTGCAAGAAAGAGTCTTCATTGACAACAATGTCAGTGGTGACAACATAGCGAGTGCTGGCTTTCTCAATGAACACCAGAGCATCCCCAGTAGAGCCACAGACTGGCATCTTTGTTCCACCAGGATGGAGCAGCCACTTTCTACTATCCAGTGTGGTGAAATCATCTTCCAATACTGTATTGCCAGAGATATTTCCTCCAATAAGAATCTGAAACATTAGGTGAGGAATTGTTATCGAAAAGGAAAAAATGTCTAGAAGTCATCACAAGCATACATGTGACAGCAATCTGGAGGAGGAAGAGATGAGCCAGTCTATGTATATATATTCTGCTGGTCCAAAATGGACAAATTCACTTAGTAAAACTGAGTTTAGGCTATGAGGAAGGGTAATATCTCTTTCCTGTCATGGAGCCCTAAAAAGATTGGTTCAAGCTATACAAATCTGAAGTTCAGGGAGATGAATTCCATCCTTGCTGAAATAAAACTGCTCACAGAAATAAATGTTAGTAGAAGCAAAGTAATTGCACTGTTGGTTTTCCTACTGACTGTTCAGCTCTACTGGTACACTACTATCAGTTTGCATCTGCTGATAGAAGTGGGGAAATAGTCTCTGTTTTGCCATTGACTGCAAGACATCAGCATTTTACTATTCAACAGGTAGAATGAATTTTCATTTGGTACTCTGAATTCAGTTTCAGACTGTTCTGAGCTAATATAACTACATTCAATGAAGATACAGAAATGGGAGAAGGAGGATTTTTTAATTTCTAAAAGGAGGGATGGGAAGGAAAATTTTGTAACCGTAACATTAAAGTAGCTGGGTTTTTCCTAATAATCTGAACTAACTTCTTTAAAATAAACATTCATAAATATTTAAGCAAGTTGAACTTGGATAGCCCAATAAGAATACTAAGAGCACAATCACTTTAGTGGGGTTTCTTGTGATTTATATGAAGTCAAACAAAGTAATATAATAATCTTTATAGAAGCAAATACCAAAGATGAAACAAAACATTGTTTTCATATAGATTGATATTTTTCTACAGTTTTTTCCTATTACATTTTACCAAGCCAATTACGCATTTGGATACATTTTCAATGAAGGTTTTAAAGTTTGAAATCAGACTTGCATTTTCCATGGTAAGGCCTTTTGCAATGTGAACCTGAGGCTCTACCCACATATAAAAGACCTTCCTAGCTTCAAAACAGGAGTTCGGTAGCCCGCATGGAAATGGTGTATTAAAAAGATGAGTTTAGCAAACAGTATTCGTGCTCTAAATATTTTTTACAAAGCATTTTTGCTTTTATCAGTGAAATGATACATGCCAACAAAAGGGAAACATTAAGACCAAAAGCAGCCTAAAATTGTGTTAAATCCAATCCCCTCCCCGCAAGGGTTCCTTACCTGGTCGATTACCCACGGGCTGTAGAAATGCCCGTTCTCCGACGGTTGCCACCAGCGAAGCCGAGTGGAGCTCGAACGGGCCTTCAAGGGAATTTCCAAGGCAATGTATCGTCCCACGTTGCTGGAGTTACTGAAGAGGAATTCCTGGAGAAGGCTCCACGTGAGGCCCCCGTTGAGCGAATACTGCAGTAGCACAGGCTGGCTCCTGGGGTCAGGTACCCCCTTGCCACATCCCAGTCTCATGAAGAACTGCACAAATCTAACAGGGGGAGCACTTACTGCAAAGATTTATTTTCTACAACATCCTACACAACGAAAAGGAGAGTTTGTCTGTTGACTAACCCTGTGATTTCTTGCTGTAAGGGTCAGCTTTAGGATGTCTGTTGACTAACCCTGTGATTTCTTGCTGTAAGGGTCAGCTTTAGGAGATCTTATGATTTCCTTTTCAAAGCTTCCAGAATATAAGTAGAAAGACAGGTGGGATGACAAAAATTCATTTTGCCTGTGTAGTAGTTTTCCAGGCATAAGAGGCTGAACAAAGCTGGCCATTTATGTTTTGAGCTTTCGTCTGCATAGCAGATGGTTTTGCAAGTATCAGAAACATAATCCTGGGTGAAATTTTTATCCTTGCATCCCACAAGTACAGATTTTAGTGGCAGAAAAGCAACGGTGTTCTAAGTAGATCATAATTTGCTAGGAATTTGCTGAAATGCTTAAATTCATAATAAGCATCCCAGTTTTCCATTGACATAAACCAGAGAAAATATGGACAGGAGAACAAAGCACGTTTCATTTTCAGGTGTCATTTTGTCCATTTAGTCAGCCTAGGAAATTTATCTAAATTATACCATTTAAATGTGCCGGCTTCCCTGAAGCCAGCCCAAGCCACCCAGGGACACCAGTGCTTTCATCCCCCAGTTAATTGGCTTCTCCAAAGCAGCACAATAGACTTGTATCAAACTGTGAAATTCTTCCTGTCAGCTGACGCTCATAAATAGCTCTACTGTGCACTTGGGAGTGAAGGGAACTGCTGCTGTAATGATATTTACTTATTGGACTTGCAGGGATATTACAAGTATTAATTCATGTTTGCACAGTTTTTGCACAGCTTAAGAGTGTTGTATCTGTTCTAATTATCATTGCATTAGTGCTGCCTGGCTGGTGGTTAAATGAAGTGGAGCAAAAGAAGTTTTGTATCAAAAATCTTTTTCTAGTTTGATCTGCAGGTAGATCTACTGGGAGTGGAGGCTGCATAGGTGCTGGGCAGACAAAGCTTCAATAAAACACCAGACCTCCAAGTCAATTAATTCTAGTCCTCGCTGCGAGTCACAGTTTCTCTTGCTACTATATATAACTGTTTTCACTATAGATTATATCCACCTCCATGTACCAGACATAACATATTGCTTGGGCTGTAAAGGAGCACTGGGTACCCTCATGGATCAACATATCAACTGTAATGGATTTGCTTCACTGCTGGCAAGTATTTCTGCCTCCTCAGATTTACTCCAACATTTGCCACATAATTCAAAGGAAATAAACCCAGGTGACCTTGTCTCTGTTGCATCTTTCTGTGCATTGCTATTATTTCATCTCAATTTTTACTAATATAGTAATAACCCACTCAAATATAGGTAACAATGTCTGGCAGATAAAAAGCAATTTTAAATATCTCTCTGCTCATCCCATAGATAATTTGCAAAGGCTCTGCCTATTTTGAAATGGAAAAGCAAAGTTCTTTTTTTGTAAATATAGTAATGCTAAAACGTGTGGATATTCTTCTATTAATTCAGAATTGAAAGGGATTTGATCAGTTGTGATATCTAAAATATTCTGCCCCTACTGATATTCCGCGCTGTGCAGTTTTAGCTACTGGTACCCCCATGATGGTGATATACTGTCCTGTGTTAAATTCTTTAACATATGGATGTGATGGCAGTGTGCAGTGGACTGCAGAGTCCACTTGATTTCAGTCGCCAGGTGCTGAGCATGGTTTGCAGCCCCAACAGACAACGGCTTGCCTGGGTACTTGGGGATCTCCTCAGAAGGAAAGGGGAAGTTTTAATGTGAATACTGAGTCCAGTACCCTTAAAATATGCTTGTTCTCATCATTCCTGGCATAGGCTAAAACCTCTCCCCAAGTCCTGTGCAGAACTTGGCACATCTGTGTCACAGCCTTGTTGTTGTGTTTTGCAGGTGGCTCATAGAGTCAGCCTGGAAATTAAGAAAATCCTACTGCAATTACTTGAGGTTACTAAAGAGCAGCTCCCAGCAACACCATTGCAGTCTGCCTTGCTGTTCAGAAGAGAACATACAGTTATTTGTTGATAACTGCTCTTTTTCATAAGGATATACAAGAGATTGAACGTTCTGCTTTGTTTTCCTAAGACAGAAGTAATTTATCTCCATATAACACCTTGAGGTCAATATATGCAAATCCAGCTACAGACCATCATGGAAAAGAGATAAATGACAGTTCTTTGAACATGAGCAACAAGGAAAACATCATTTAGGAGCAACTTAAAAGATTGTATCTTTTGTTAAATGATCTTTAAATTTCAGAATGGTCTAGGAAATAAAGTCAGTGCAGAGAACTGAGGTTTGTATTTACCAATTTCTGAAAAAAGTTTGCTGTAAGGAATCTTACAAATTACAGGTATCCTTAATAGTACACGTCATTGAGGGTTAGCTAAGTGCTGATCTAAAAAATACAAGGTATCTTTATTGATCATGATGCTTTAGAATTAAACCATTAAACCATTATTTAAAGCTTCAATACTAATGCTGACAAGCAAAAGGTAGATAAAAAGCCTGTTAAAGTGTTTCCCAGAGAACATTAGAGAGGATCAAGGTGTTTACAATAGATCAGTGGAAAAGAATCTTGGAGAAAATACAGTCTCTCCAAAGTAATAATATAAGGATATAAGCTAAGATACTGAATAAACTAGAAAACAATGCCTGTTTGTTAGCATGCTCACAATTAGGATGGAGTTTAATTTATATCAGTGTAAAATTTTAATGTGGCTTGCTTAGAATGCCTCACTCAACAAATATCTCCTCTGCAGGCTGTAATGATGCAACATAATTTGTAAATACACTAAAATATTTGGTTTTCAATTGCTGGTGACAGCTTGTTGGGAATTTCTCAGTTAATTATTGGGAAAAAAATTGTGCACAATAAGAAGAAAGCAAGCCTCAGAAATGAAAGAATGATGAGATGACAAATGCAAGAATCATATTTCCAGTGGATACTCCTGTTTCAGCAATGGCTTGTAATGCACCTGACTGCAAGACATGCAATCGATTTCTCATGTTACGGATTTAGGAAATGAAAACTTGCATAAACTCCTGACGGTGGGGCATCAGATCCTGGAGTTCTTATTCAAGGAAAAAAGTAACATTAATTGTTAATCCAATTAAAGTTCAAGTTAAATTTAATTTAAAATTATAACAGTATTTAAAATGGAATATTTGCTAGTGTAAGGACCATAGAATATGTCAGCTTGCCTTTACCATAGAAATATCACATATGTGTTATTCTCCAGTATGTTATTTCCTCAATGAAATCCTGAAAGAACTTTTGAAATTGTGTTACCTGGCTTGTGACAAATCTAGGTCTCGAGTCATCAGCATACGCAAGCCTTCTTCGTTAAAGAAAAGGTTGTTTCCTCCAGACATGATACCACATTTCCTTGATGGCTTTCCACCACTCACAAGGAGGAATCTATCTGACTCCAGCTGACCTGAATACACAGTGAATACATATTTATGATTTACTCTGAAGTGTTCCTACTGCAAGAGTACTACTTCCAGAGGAAGAGAGATGAATTAAAAATCACATGCTGACTGAAGAAATATTCAGTGTTTCCGATGCCATGCATTCTAGAAAGCTGACACAAATCAAAACAAAATAAACAAAATAAACCCATAAGTATGAAGTCTGGGATCTTATTTTCCAGATATTCACAAGATTTTCTACTTTTCTTCATTTTTCTTAAGATGACAACAAAGTACTCAGGTCTATAAAGGAACTCTGGGTACCATGCAGTAGCACGCAAGTAAGGGCTGGCAAAATTTAAAATGAATAGCAGCACCTGTGAAGGGATGAGTTTGGTTCACAGGTGCTGCATGCTCTTCTTGCTGTGTCTGCTAGTGGGGAAAGCCTCGAGGGGGCTTTAGAGATGTGTGTGTGAATGCTGAGTGTGCCCAGGCATGCATGAGGCTTTGAATTCTCTCATCATCCCTCTCTTGGGGTCTGCTGTGGCTGCTCAGCAGTGGCCCCCACGGCCGAGACACACAGTCTGCCCTGAAACCATGTTTGCTGTAGTAAGGTCTTTTAGATTTCCCTTGTAGTGAGAAATCACACAACCTTAAAGCCCTCCACTGTGTGCCTCATTTGCGTGTGTTCTGCCTGTGCTGAAGTCAAACCACCATCAAAGCATAATTTTCTTCTAAATTTATTTTCTACCTGCAGAGTTTCAGAAAATTCTGTTTCAATTAAGACTTTGTATTCCAGCTCTAACAACATATTAAATATTCACAGACCGTGCTTGCAAATGATATCTAAACTACTCAGTTTGTGGCAATACCCCCACAGCATAAATTATATTCAGAAGCATGCAGGGGTGAGGAGTTTTATCCCTTCAACCCTGGGTTCCACTAGGATGGACAGGCAGACTTCAGAGCCCATCCCAAAGGAGATACCTTCAAAATCATCCTTAAGGAAGTCAGAGTTCTTGGTACTTATTTTGCAGGTTGGCCCAGAGTACCCGGGGTCGCAGATGCACTTGGTGCCGTTGATGCAGCTGCCGTGGCCGTTGCACATCTCCTCACACTGTGGGCCAATGTACACGTTGTCAATGGCCCAAGTCACAGGCTGGGATCCAGAAGGGTAAAATCCTTGGTACCACCTGAACCTTGCCAACCTGAAAATGGCATAAAGTGTACTTATTTTAAATAATAGCTCCATTTTTTTTTGTATTCCATATATGTACTATACTATGCATATATATTACTCTTTCTGTTGGAACTGGCTTGATAAATAGCTTAATTCTAGAAACTGACTGCTAGATCTAAGTACCTCATGCATCTTCTTGTTGATGTTCAACCCAAGTACTGACAGAAATATAAATAATACTATTCATTAGTTGTATTACCAAAACTGAATGACAGACTTGATTTTTGGGTTTTAAAATCTAACCCCTCTTCTCTCCATCATTCATGGGGAGGATGAATGGCTGCGGTCTGATGAATTTCCTTCTGCTTTGGTGTACACTGACTGGAGCAGACCTGGCCATTTTCACCCTCTCCTGGAGAGTGAAATCCTACTTCATGCTTCCATCTGGCCCCCAGGGAGACCACCTGTGGAGGTGGAGTGGTAGGATCTCACCCTCAATTACACAGAAAGAAAACATGATCTGTCACGTCCCCAGGTATTCACCTTGGTTTTGGGTAGCTTAATTTTAAACTAGACTGATATAGCAAGTTGTTAATTTAAACTATATTCTCCTTTGGGTGCTGTCCTGTCATTTTTAATTTGCCTCCTAAGTGCTACTCTTATCAATGTTGCATATGAAATGGAACCAGCTGGGGAAGGAGGGAAAACAAACTGAGGTGGGGAAAAACACTTGAGAGGCTAATTTTATTCCCAATTGAGAAAACATTTTAGGGGAGGAAGGAAACCAGGAGAATGAGAAGGGAAAAGCATTTAATTGCCTTGCATGTTTAATGTCTTATCAAAGAGATCTAAATTCAGCAGGTGAATCTATTGCACAGGTAGCTGACAATTTCTTTTTGGTCTTGATTTGCTAAAAGGGAATTTTTATGAGGGTATTTAAGTGGCAAGGGATAACTGATGGGTGAGGACATTACTAAGAGTTTCAAGAAAGACCATGGTCCAGCTGGAAGTAAAAATCACTGACTTTAGTGTGCTCTGGGGTGAAGGACACAAGTGTGAGGTGGAGGTGTTGTAAGGTTCTCTTGAGAGTAGATCTGTGCCTCACAGGCTGGATTTTTTCCCTGAGACTATCAGCTCCTTCTCTGAGGCTCACTCCTGGTGAAGGTGAAGCACAGCATGCTGTGCCTGAAGCAGAGAAACCACTAGTCTTGCTGAAGTCGGTTGGGGTTTCTTCTCTTGGCAGTCCCTGGGCTTTTCCTTCAGCACAAAACTAGAATACTAATTATTACTTAGAGCTGTCTTCTGAGGACATCAACATAGATACAATGATTTCCAAAGTTACATATGTAGTGGAAATAATTGAAAATGTCTTCATCTTCCTTTAAATATAACTATTTGACACTTCAGGAATGAAAAGTCTGGGATTTTTTTTTTTGAGAATTATACAAGGGGTCAGGTTTGGAGCTTTTTTCCTGGTATTCCAGTGGATTCTGGCAGAGAAAACCCCCCTTCAGCCCTCTGGCCCAAGAATTTCATGGACTGAATATTCCATGGAAGCTACTTTGCACTGCTGGGTTTGGCAGGCCATCAGCAATGGGCTCTTGGTGTGTTGGGGAAGGAACAGGAGGGAAGGCAGGCAAACACAACAGAAACATTCAGGAACAGATACCATCAAAATATCTGGAAGGTTTAAATCAGTTAGGACTGTGCATAGCCAAAATTTTCATTTGAGGGATGCATTGATGGTTGGGTAAAGGGTCAAAGAATGCTTCTGTGCAAAACTAGAAGCACAAATGAGCTGCTGCAAGGGATGGTTACCTATTCCATGCTTGAAATGTTAACTGTCATAAACCAGAAAATTCAAGTTTAAAATTTAAACATTTTCTTAAATAATTAAACATCCAGGCTTTTCAAACTTGGTTCTCATCTCTTATATAGGTCTTTTCATACTTTCAGAGGCTCATATGGGGTCACTTATTTAGTGGAGGGCCCATTGCATGCAGTACTTTCATAAATAGTCTCAGAGTTGCATAGACTCATAAAGTCTCATAGTTGCACAGGTCAGTTTCATTTATACATGCTACAGTTTAATCATTAATGATATGATCTTTTACATAAAGTGAGTTGATTCTAGAAGACAGTTTCCCCTGAAAAAGTAAACAATAGTGTTTTTACTTTGAAAAGTTACATATCATTATGCCTGTTAGTACATATTGTTTTTCTATGCTATGTGTTATCATCCATCCTGGTTTGTTCCATAAACTTAAGGTTTCTAGTGACTGAAGCAGTTAATTTCCTAGAATCAGAGAATTTTACAGATACATGAGACAGTGAGTATTTAGATCAGACCATTTCCTCACACTGAAGTAGAATTAAGTTTATATGAGCTCATATTTTACTGCATTTTCTAATGAAGCTCAAATCTTGTGCAAGAATATAATTGGTGAAGTCAAGTAGCTAATGCACTGCTTCAAAGAACTTAAGAAGCACTTAAGAACAGTCAGTTTTGTATTAATTTTACCGTGCAGCCCACTTCCATTAAAATGCCACCAATTAAATATATGGACAAATAGGAAATTACCTGTGGTTATTCTACATTAGCATGAGACACAATTTGTTTTGAGGAATCGCCTGGACACTAGCTAACATTCAGGGCAAAAAGCAGAGAGAAATTAATTGGTCATACAGCCTGCTCTAGTGCCACAGTTCTTATGCACCACCCTTGTGCTGGGAGAGCATTTTGGATGAAAAACAGGAACAAAAACAAAGCAACAAGCAGCTGGGCAGGAATAGAAGGTGGACACTTACCCACAGAGGTGCAGTTTGCCAAAGTGAATGACCTCCCTTCTCCAGCCCTGGGTAGTGCCTGCATAGTAAGTGCTGCTGGGGTGGTGTTCAGTGGAGCAGAGGGAGCTGAGGTGGCTGCTGCTGCTGTAGCACAAGGGGAGCAGCAGGTGCCAGGTTGCCCCCAGATCCCGTGAGAACTCCAGCCTTACTGGGTCGGCAGAGGAGCTGTCAGTGGTGCAGCCGATATTGATCTGGGGACCAAGACATTAAATGCAGAAGATGACACAGGGCAGGCTGTGGGACTCCTCGTCAGGAAAATAGTGGTTTGGGAACTCATTAAACAACTGGGATGATGCACTCAGGACATGTACGTGGACATGAACTCTTGTGCGTTGCCCTCCTGTCCATGGGTATATCACACACTGGCTTATCATAAAATGAATGTGATATGAAATCCCCAACTACTTCTACTAAGAGAAAACTAAAGTTAATTGGACAAAATCCCAAAGGAGAGATGCTAACATTTCTGGATCAAATACATCAGCTCTTGGAGTCCCCTGGTAGGTACTGAAGTAATCACAACACCTAAACAATGTGTATTTTTAAAACAAGAAATGTTAAAACAAAAAGTACAAACATAAACTTTTTGTTAAATTGCTGAGCTGCACTATGGCCCTCTTTTATGTTGCACTTTCTCCTCCCCCCCCCCAAAAAAAAGAAAAAGCTTATGCTGCAGGATGTGTGCTGTATCCCTTCAATATATTCAGCTTTCATACTCACTGTCCATTTGCTCATGTACAATGGCAAAGCCTTAGGACACCAATAAAAGAGTATCATAACTGGATTGGATTTATATTCAGTGTCACAGAAAAACTTAGTTTGGCAGTGTCAGACTTCTCAGGGTGTGCTTACAAAATTCCTGATGTGGAGAACAATAGAAAAGGCAGAAAACTTATATGAAAACCAATTCTACTTCTGAAAAAAATACAAAATGTTTTGTACAGAATCTGAAACCTCTTAAGATGTTTTTTCTGCATGCAACCAGTGCAAATTAGTCTGCTTTTCTTTTACACTGATATTAAGGTGTGCTTATAGTCTATATAAAAGAAGAATTAGTTCCTTTACAGGATGACTCTGTAGTATAAAATAAGATGTACTATACTTACCATGCAATAAATAAAACCCCATTGCTGATGAAATACAAAGCCTGTACTAAAACTATGAAACATTTTGCCTTTTTAATATTTCTTTGTAGCAAAAAAATAAGTGTCTTTCTAACATGCTGTTCTGTAATGAAAATCTACTTATTTCTAAATCCCAGTAATAATTAGAACTGTGCAGGGATGTTAAAAGTGTATCCTGCATCAAATTTCCTTTATCACTCTTCAGCACACGCGTCCCATCAACCTACATTTGAGTAGAAGGGTTGTCTACTCATCTGGAAGCTTAGAGAGATGCTTGACCCAATATAGGTTTTGACTCTTGAGACACAGAGAGAAACTCTACTGCATTATGCATAACTCCTTCATTTACACTAATGTTCTCAAAAATGTGAGCTGAAAACAATGTCCTTACCACATATGGAAGTAAGCATGTAGATTTTATGAGGTTAATGCTCTGAAGACTTATGAATATCTTAAAGTGACCTCAAACATTTTTGTTCTACAGGCAGTAATCTATATTTTAAAACAGAAAATGGTTTGCATTCAATAATTTATGAATTAGTTGCATGACAAACTGAAGTGTGCATGAGTACACAGCTAAACCTAGTTTTCTTGGAAAACCCTTAGTATCATTTTAGTAATTCTTTATAAACTCATATAATTTGCTGTTTAATGCTTCAACATGCTACATCTTTGTTAAAAGAAGCCTGGTAATTGTGGCATGACAATTTACATGCCAGATTCTTAATGACAATATAATGACCTCTCTAAATTAACACATAGTAGGCTAAATGGTAACTCCCATCAGTAGCTCCCCTAGGCAATGCACAGTTTAGATTTTAGGATAAATCAGAAACATAGTTTAGTTTAGACTCTCTGTTGTCATTGGGGTACCTGTTTCCACCGACCATATGAGAAACACAAAAAATATGGTCCTTATGCATGACCTTTAGGTAACTTCCTAAGATGGGATGACTTCCGGCCATCATAACCCAACAAACCCAACAATGCTAAATCTAGCATGTCTATGATGTGGTCAGGAGCAAAAGGAAAGCAGAATCCTGTCTCTCTGAGAAAATACAGCAGTGCAGTTAAGCCAGCAAGTAGGAAAATATATTTTCTACTGTCACAGATAATGTTGTGCCTCTCCACTGGATGCTGTACTCTTACTGAACAGGCAGTGTGAACAGTGCATCTTCATTATATTTTGCTCATCATTTTGCCTGCCAGTGCTGACTCTCCAACTCATAGGACATGGACCTACTTTAATGCTATCAGTGCAAGTATAGGCATGGACAAAGTAGTAATTTAGCCAAGAAAGTAGAAGACTCTGAGGCAGAAATCTCCCTTATCTGGGTATTAAAAGCATCATGATACATTCAGATGAAGGAAAGTAATGTCAGAGCAATTACAGGGGAAATTAGACAGGCTTCTCTACTTGGCAATCATAAGAGCTGGGCAAATACAACAGAGCAGAACGTGGAAGAGCAGAATTCATGAAACAAAAGGCAAAATAACTTTGTGAGGATGGGTACCTCAAATTGGATGATAGTATTTTCATTTACGCTCAGGTCCCGTGTGGTAATGGAGTGCTCTCCAACTTCATTTGAAACAAATACCATAGCTGAATCTTCTTCCCTGTAAAAAAAGGAAAGGAATACTTTAGACTCAGTTTATTACACAGCCACTTCTTTCTTATGTATTGCTGAGAGATACTTACGGAGCTCTTTTAGATGAATATGGGCAATAAAGCCCAATGTTTCCACCAGGATAGAAAAACCAGTTATCCTCTTTAGGACCGAAGTCAAAGGTATCCAAAAGGATAATGGGATTCTTTAAGTTATTTCCATCAATAATGAGGTCATCAATAATCCAGATTTCTTCTTTTTTGCCTACAAAAAAGGAGAAATACTGCTATTAAGAAATAACACTACTATTATTAGAGGGCAGAACAGCAGCCAGTATTTATGGATTATGTGGAGAAGAGGGTGCTGAAAGAGTGGCTTCACTACTTTGATTTTCCACTAAAATAGAAATAGAAGATAGAAAGTTTTCACTTTCCGTGAAAATAGTCCCCATACTGCTCTGCAGCCTGACCCTACAGAATTAACTTTTACTCCTTAAATTTTATAGAAGTCACAGCAAACTGAAGAGTGAAAAGCTTGTGTTGAACAATTATCTTAGTTTAAATCACATTTACTTTGAAACTCTATCGTCAATGTCTTCTTCAATTAAGAATCATTCTAATGAGCTGTTGCTATAAAGCCCAAGCAGCCTGAAAGTGCAATTTCATTCTACAACTTTTTCCTTACACTCAGAAGCTTGTGTTTGCTTGGAAAGAGCTTTTTGGCAGAGAAGAAAACTCTGAGTGACCTTCTCTTCAATGGATTATGCATTCATACATGTTGGAAAATTGCTGTTTTCAAACTGGAGAGGAAGGATTACATTGACAGATCTTTTGTGTAACTTTTTTTCATCTATATAAAAGTATTTGAGTTGATCAGAGAAATTTGAAAGGTTTCTTTTTAATAAAATTTCTAGCAAGAAAAGTTTAGATAATTATTTTAGGCCAGACTCATTAGTAGAATGAACTGGATTGTCATGACCAGATTTTTTTTTTTTAGAGGTGTGCTAGGAATTTGCATGCATGGAATAAATTGTTGCTGTATCACCAAGTCTAAATGATTCCTTAATGTCAGTTTCTGCTAAGAAATGTGCTCAGAGTAACTGAGAGCAGAGGAGAGCTTTCTTCAGCTGTCGCATCTCCTGTGATCAGAAGGAATGAGCTGCATTCCTCTTGTGGTTTTCTAGTCCTTTACAATTTAATCAAAAGATTAAATGCTCACTACATACCCTTTCTAAATGGGTTTTTAATGCCTAGTTAATTCTGAGTAAGGTAGGCCCAGTTCGCATTTACACCTGGGACACTTTTGCATAATTGGAGCATCCTAGTGGGGCCTCAGTGTAAATGAGAATCAGGTCCATTAAAAATAATGAGAGGAACCTGAGTTAAGTTAACTTTATTGGTGTTGTTTGATTGCCCACTCCCTCCAGGGCCAAAGCTGATAGTCTTCTGTGCACAATCAAGGGATAGATATCAGGTTAAGGTACTTCCACTTTAAAGCATACAGCAGCTTTGTAAGAACAGTAAACATAATCCCGTGGTAATTTTAATTGAAGGAGTTCAAATGCAAAAAAGTATGAAAAACGTGATCTAAGAGTCTCTCTAACTCTTCAGTTCAAAAATCCCAGCCTGCTACAGATCCTGAGCTGCACAAGTGTGGACCTGGATTCCCATGGGTGTCCCTTCTTACCGTTGTTGTAAGGTTGCCAGAGCCTGAACCGTGTCACGTTGTTTTGGGCTGCATAGGGCAGAGGAACGTTAATGAAGAGGACATCTGTAGTCTGTGTGAAGTAAAACTCATCTATCAGGTGCCAAGTGATGCCGCCGTTGACAGAATATTGCAGCAGGATGGAATGAGACCTCTCGGGGGTGCCTGGAGCAGAGAGGACATGGATTTATGCTCACTAAAATCTGGTGAGTTAAAAAATGCTTCTTCAAGTATAAATACGATTAGGTTCCTCTGACATCTATTACAAAGTATGGGCTTCCTTTAACAACAACTTAAGCTGTTATATAGCTATTGTACACATACATCTGCCTGTGCTTTCCCTTGCTTGTCTGTCTGCAAAATGCTAATGAGTTAGGACCTAAATTTACATTGTTGTTCATTATACATATGGTCATATTTAACTACTCAGCTATCCCAGTGTTATAGTTTTTTAGATTAGAACAAACCAGCTCCTTCTACTACAGACATTTTCCAGTATTTCCATATTTATTTGCTTGTTTTGCTCAGGTACCAGACATTATCATTACCATCTGTAGCACCCACAGATAAAGACATAGTCCTTATCCTCACAAATTTAGAGTCTTTGGCTCTGACTGCAGACACTGCAATGAGTATATTTGTGCCCAGAAATCACATAATTGATGGAAAACACTGAGGATCTTTATTAGCATGTTTTAACAACAACAAAGCAATATTCTGTGCTTTAAGTTGGGCCTAAATATCAGAGGAACTGACAGTAAAATTTGCATTTTCTAACTATCAGCTCCTCCTTTTTTTTAACGTAGAGCTTTAAAGAGTGAAAAAATAAAAGGCTCTTTGCAGCCTTAGCCATTAACACATGCTAATTAGAGCCCAGTACTCACACTTTATGCTGGTTATTGTACACAAGCTCAGCCCCCAGCATATATTTGGCCTATGCCTAACTTGCCAGGAATATCAGTTCCAAGTAAAGGTATCTCTGAGCTGAATTCTCACTCAGACAAATTTACACTCTCTGCCCCCTTCATGGTGTGGCACAGTGATGGCGTGTCCCCAAAAACTCAGTCTCAGAGCAAGAACTAGCAGAAAAGGATTAAGGGACAGTTTCTTCATCCCTGATTCAGTGCACATTACCGTGCAAGTTTCTTCCATGTTCTGTTCTTAAATTAACCAAATTTGCTGAAACCAAAGTGTCTGATGCATTAACCTTTCCTATTTTGGCAACAATCACGTGTAGAAATATTTCCAAGGCATAGTTTTTGAAAGAAGTCTTCACAAAGATTTTGCTTATAAACATGAAATAGGCATATTATTGTTTTGTGGCATGGTATGTTTTTGGCTGTTATTGCTTTCTATCTTTTTGATAACGTACTAGAAATAGTACTAAATAGCCAAATATATATGATTAAGTGCCTATTAAAGGAAATCAGTCACAATTCACAAAGACCTGATTTTTACTTGTCCATAAAGAGATTTGGCTAAGACACATATTTAGGAAGGAGGTAGTTCAAAACTGTTTTCAAGCTGTTGTTGGCAAATGGTGAGTCAGTCAGGGTCCAGTCCTAGAGCACTGAGCATCCTGCAGAGACTATGGATGTCTTTCTTCCACCAAAGGGAGAGGAGTTTTTGCACATTCAGAATTTGGCCTGGAAGTGACAATTCTACAAACAGTGCTAGGAGAAACTTCTGAAATTGCATGGGAGTGACTCAAACCCTCAAGCAGGTTAGTGGTTCTCTGCCATGTTGCTCCTGACTTGGATGAAATTATTTTGCAAAGCCAGAGATGACTGGGGCTTGGAGCAGGGTGAGACAGAATCATTGGATTGAAAGTCCTTGTACTAGAGAAACTGTCCCAAACTTGTTAAACCAATGCGTAAACTTGTCTTGCACAGTCTGACCATTCTTCATATAGAAACAAATTGAATTGTGGAGTTTTAGTCATCCCTAAGATATCTACTAGGCAGTCAAATGGTTAGAGCTTTTAATGTGGTGGAATGAAGCTTGAAAATGAAAAACCCTGTAGTTCCCTGTAAGTCCCTTAAGTAATTTATTGTAGGCACCATTTTATGGCCTAAAAAACTGATAAATTCATTTTCTCCCCAACATAGTGGAAAATGTCTAAAAAATCTTGAGATATTTTGTTTCTCTTCTGCTCAAAGACTGTACTAGGTGCACTGTTTTTGACACCACCACAGTTTACTTTTTTCTTAAGAATGGCACAGATGGCCATACAGGCTGGTAGCAAGGTAAGAATGATGCAGGATTTCAAACAAGTTCCCATATAATCTATCATAAAGTGATGATCATGTACACTTAACTTGAAAATGTAAATCCATATTCTTTTCTGTGATGCTACCATGTACTAATAAAGCTAAAGAAGTTACAGGAAATCAACAGTGATCTTACCTTTGGCAATAAATTTAAATGAAAACTGGATGTACACAGTATTCGTGCAATCGAGATCTCTTGAAACAAGCATTCTCAGTCCTTCCTGCAAATACAGAATATAAATGTGAATCTCAGTTCCCATTATTGGAGATGTTCTGCATCTTACTGTTTCTTGGATGTTGTCTGTTACTGACTGCTGGTGGCAGCAAGAGAGGTAGTGGTCTGTCCCACACCTTCTCCCAGGTAGAAAATGGGGACAGTGATAGTCTTGGCAAAGTGAGCCGCAGTAATGGAAAGGGATAGACATGGATATGTGTCCCACCAGAGGCACAGCCACATGATTAGCTACAGACACAGGTACAGCTCATTCAGTTGGTGCTCTGAACCACTGGGATGTGATCTGATCTGCAAGCACTGACTTAGTCATTAAGTCCAAGCTGCTACACTCATATTTTATGCAAATTGGATAGTAGCCAAGCACCCTAATTTCCAGGTAGGAACACTTCTCTCTAGGAGTTCTTTTCTGTGCCTCTAAAAATATTTTCTAAAAATATGCTTTTCTGGGGCAACCTCTTGACTTAGAATAGCAAGGAAAGGGAGCAGGCAAGAAACCTCAGAGTGACCCCTGTCCATCTGTAGAGATGAGCTCAATTTTGTGTGGATTCTGAGCCCAGACCCAGTCAGAGATCTGGCAAACTACCTTTCAGAGCTTCCCTCTTTCTCAGACCCATTTCCCCAGGGGAACAATCTGCAGGAACAACCAATCCAAATTTTAGACCATTCACGTCTTGTGATTTGGGATTTAAACAACCTAAAGATGTTGAACTGGAGTCAAGGTTTTGCAGATAAATATTTCTAAAGAATTAATTTATACACCAAACTTCGCTTTTTTTGGGGTACCAGAATTTTCAGTGTCAAATGAAGACTCATGTGTGAGCTTAAAATTTGTGTGCTTATGTGAACAAAAGTCTTTCTATTATGCATTTTGTTGAAGAACTGAGAAGTCCAGAAGACATGATATTTCCTAGCCTTTTAAAATCTGTGATTAGCAAAGAAGTATTTAAAGAGCTAGAAAACATCAAACCAATAGATTTGAGTAAAATACAGGCTAACTACACAAACATGGTTAACATAGACTGCAGTCCTGACTAATTTGTGTTATTCAAAATACTAAAAAGCCAACCAGAAGATTTCAAGACGGTTGTAATGTGTACCATATTTCCAAATAGTTCACTTCACCTCAAGAATCTTGGTGCAGAGATTTTCTTTGGTGGTTAAGGAGGAATTTATTCCACAAATGAAAGTAATAATACCCAACAAACAGATGAAACTCATTTGTTTATAAAAAAGACAACTGTGACAAACATGGTGCATGTTTAGGGCAGGAAAAGGCAAGAAAAATGAAAATGTCAAGTTCTAGCCAAATTCTTTGACATAAACATATGTGGGAAACTACAAAAAAATTATTTTCTGTTTTTAACTCTACAGGGTTTAATAATTTTTTTCAGTGTAAGTGATCTCTGACCCCTTTGAAAATGAGAGCTGTTCCAGACTTGATGGTGTCACTGTTCAGGTTTCCCCTCTCAGCACCGTAGACTTCAGGCCAAAGGTCTGGATGCAAGTTACCATTGAAATCATCCTTCAGGACAGATGGCAAAGGAAGGACCGGGACACAGTATGGACCTCCAAAGCCTCTGTCACACCTAGCAACAAATTGGGAGGAAAAGGTGTTATCCATCCAGCCTAGAGAAAAAAACACTGCTTTTTGTAAAGCAGGTTAAGCAGTTTTCTACTTACATGCAATGACCTGAATCACAGATGCCGTGACCTGAGCACATCCAGGGGCACCCTGTAGCCAGGACCACATTATCAATAGCCCAAGAATCCACACCAGAAGCATAGTTGTACTGAATCCATCTGAACCGTGTTCTGGGAGTGCTATTAAAAAACGAGTAAATGTATTTCAGGATTCAAAATTTCTCCTCCATAAAGTGCTAAATAATGAAGAAAATCCCACAGACTTCAGGAGAAGAAAAGCATATTAATAAGCATGGCCCCCTTATTTGGAAAAGATTCATATTCCAGTTGAAATTGGAAGTTTCAATTTCTCAGGTTAGTTTTTTTAGGCAAAATTCCAGCACATTATAAATGAAGCTGCCCAAAATGATAATTGAGAAAGAACATTGCTGCGACTCTTGCTGGTCAGCAAAGTGGTTGAGCAGAAATGAGTAGTTCCATTAGCATTTGACAGCTCCATGTGTTGCTAGCAGAGTGGAAACAATAAAATTGCTTCAGTAAAGTAAGAGGTAATGAAAGTTCATTTATACTAAATGTGTAAAGACAAAAACAATGCTTGTATATGTTCATATATATATATATGAGAATGTATGAATATATATGTACAAACATGCACATGCATACACACTGCTGTCCTTGCTGGCTGTCTTCATATCCTCAAAAAAGGAAAGTATTTTGGAAAAAAATTGTTTGGAAGATGATGTATGGTTCTCAGGAATGAACTATCGAATTAGAAACCAAGATGTGAACCCCAGTCTCAGTTCAATTACTGTGTGTCCATTTTTACCACCGTATTTTCTGGGTGATGAAATTTACAGAGATAACGTGTAGGGTGCTTTGAAGAATTACAGATCTATTCAGAACAATGGTAAGCAATATCATCATCATCTGTTATCTCTACACTAGAGGTTTTATTTAGAGAGATGGATGCCAGCATATCTGCCACATCCAATTATAACCATGTGAAATCACAAGGAGGCAGGCAGAACTCTCCACCCGGTCAAAAGGGTGAGGGTGGCATGTCCGGTATCATGTGTTTTGACTTGCTGAATGTCATGACTAACATGCCTAAATGCCGGATGACAACTTATGGAATGACAGAAGGCAGTACTATGTGAAAAGATGGGTTGGAGTATTAATTCTTGCTTCTTATTTCATAAATGTTAGAAAAGCTGGTTTAGCATTCTTGTTCTTACTGTCATAGATTATAGGCAAGACAAGCATTCACTCATCAAAGTTGCTACTTCTTTAAGTTCACATTATAGCTGACGCAATATTTTGAAGTGAAATTTAAAATTCTGGTGGCGTGACAACACACATTTAAAAATTTAAAAGACATGCAGAACATTCCCAAGCTGAGGGATGTTTGCTCAAATTAGATCAGCAAAACCTTTGTCATGCTAAACAGCCAGAAGAGCAGTGCTCACTTGGTTGAGGGTGGGAGGTAGACAGTAACTCTCTTCCAGTTCTGGAATCTTTCTGAAGTGTAGATGGAGCTCTCGGTGTACTGCTGACAGCCGATTGTTGGAGGGACACACTCCTCTGTCACCAGGTGCCAGTCTCTCCCGTTGTTTAGAGAATACTGCAGGTGAATGCTATGGGAATTGCTGTATGGCTTGCTGCAACCCATGCTCAGCTCAAACTGCAAGAAAGTGGAGGCTGATACATGGAAGTCCCAAGTCTCAGCATAACGAGGTTTTCCTAAGAAAAGAGAGACAAACAACAACAAATAAGTATACCTTTAGCGTATGCTTTCAGTACAGTCATTCAAATTTGTTATCTCTATCTTCACCTTTTTTCAGCCTTCTCTTCCCTGTGGATTACTATATGCCTGAATTTGTCTATACCTCCCATCTTATAAAACTTGACCCATAAATAATTTATAAATTGCACTCTTACAAAATGTAGCGATGTTTGATGACACGTACCAATGTTTTCACTGAACATCAGAGCTGTATCCATAGACAGGCAGTCAATGTCTACTTGCCCTCCTTGTATTCTGTACCAGCTTGCTTGTAAATCCACAGTTCCATCAAATTTATCCTGGAAGCCAGTCTGAGAGCTGTCATTCATCCCTATAAGGACATCGTCCAAAGCCCACTGAGCTGAATGCTTCCCTATAAAAAACAGAACAGATAGGTTAGCGGAGCCCCTGTAAGCTGTTTTTCTGCCCATATGCTGTGTTCACCCAGTGAGCAGTGCTCAGTCTATGTGACTAAAGACTTAAACATGACTTAAACAAGACTAAAACATCACTCAAGGATGCACCTGGACTCCAGAGTATGTTTCTATTACAGATAAACACAGGTATTTCCCTCTTCATTTCTTTAGCTTCAGTGCCTTTTCCAACATACACTCTCCCTGTATTTGAATGAGACGCTCCCTAAGTCCCTAGATTGGGGATTTTCATTTTACGGGTCACAACTTTCCTGCCATTCCCCACAGCTAAATTGGGAAGGCCTCCGTCTAGTTCCCAAAGTAGCTTTTGTATAAAAGAGAATAATACACAAAGGAAAATGCTGAAGGCTCTGGATATAGATAGTATTTATAGAAGTGCTGTTCTCATTCTTGGAAACCTCTCTTCTCTTGCTCTCCAGCCTACAGGCATTTCACTTTCATTGTCACCTCCAGCCGATTGCTTCAGCCCTTCATTTCAATTCAGCTATTTACTGGAAAGCTGAAGAAAACATTTTACTGAACAATTACTGCCTTCATAGGAGAGGAAGGAAAGCCTTTACAATAAATTGTGAGCTTGCAGCTATATTGCCAGGACTTTTGTCTTGCCAATATGAGGAACGTGGGTCATTGCTGATAGGGCCACTGTGCACTGAGGTGTGGCAGACAAAGGACAGTCCACAGAGGAACTAATTTTGTAATAAGAAATGGTTGTCACCAGTAGGTGCTGGTATGGAAGGTGATATTTCAACCTCCAGTCATAAACTCTCCATTCTACTGGGAGCCACAGGGCTGCCATCAGGTGGTATTAGAGCCATCACTCTCAGCAAGGACAGATGTCATCCAGGTGCTGCCAGAGCAAGTGGCCGTGAAGTGAACACAGGTAGGGAGCAGCAGGTCTGACATGGCACCACTCACCGGTGCAAATGATTATCACAGAATGATGGTCTGTGGTGCACCACTTGCTGCTGAGCACTTTTTCACAAAGGAACTGGCTTCTTAACTAAGTAACATCTCTCTTGCCTCATCTAGTCTCCTACCTAGTGAGGACAATTAAGTCCAACACGTACATTGTAAGAAAATGTATGAATAAAATCAGCCATCAAAATGATAAATAATACCTAAGAAGCTGCATGCCATAATTACCTGAATGTAAGCTGTGTGCTTTGCTCCCCAGGGAATTGCTGTTAAAATGTACTTTGCTGTATTTCTGAATATCGCCTCATTTTTCCTGTAGGGATCTGAGAGATGCTGCCTTGTGCAAAGGCAAGACAATCAGGACACTTTTAATACTGGTAATGTGCCCCCATGCAAGGTGGGAGCTCTCAGAGTGGCTGTAGAAATCAGTCAGTACCAGGGTTTTACTTTGAGCTGAGGATGTGGGAAATGGCTGAGTGGGTTTTGCAGGTGCAGCAGAAGGCAGGGGAGCTCCTGGGGGGAGGAGGGGGTCCTGTTTTGGAGTGTGGAGATATTTTTTTTTTTTAATGAAAGATTCTTTTCCCCTTTTCTCTGTTATCTCAGCATCTTTGGTTTAAACTTAGCTCTAAAACAATTTTACTCTTAAGCCCACTCTTCAACTTGGTGCTCTAAATGAGAATCACACCTGCAATGTGACTCAGAAAAGCCTAAATTTGCTCTTAGGGCACCCAACCGTTCAAAATACTGTATTTTTGGTAAGCTGAGGTTTCTGCAGAACACGTCCATATGAGCAGCAGTGACATGTGGTTTATGTAAAGCTGCTTAATGAACTCTTAGGATTGTCTTGCTTACCATGTTGTGGCTGCCACCAGCGGAAAGCAGTGGCAGGGGTTTTGGCCTCCCGAGGTAAGTCTATCGAAACAATCTGGGGTTCCAGGTATGACATGAAGTCCAGCTCTCGCAGCAAATGCCAGGTGATCCCATTGTCATTTGTGTACTGAACAACAAGCCCTATATTAAAAATTAAAACAAGAAGTTAGTCTCACTGTGCAGAGCAAAGCTAGGGCAACTCACCCTGTACTCAGGAACTGCCAACCCCATCCAGTGCATGCCTTTTGACATCTCACAGAATCGCAGAATATGCTGAGTTGGAAGGGACCCACAAGGATCATCGAGTCCAACTCCTGGCCCTGCACAGGACCATCCCCAAGAGTCACACCATGTGCCTGAGAGTGTCATCCAAACGCTTCTTGAACTCTGTCAGCCTTGGTGCTGTGGCCACTTCCCTGTGGAGCCTGTTCCAGTGCCCAACCACTCTCTGGGTGAAGAACCTCTTCCTAAAATCCATCCTATCTCCTCCATGTCCTTTTGGCATCTCCTGGCCCAGGAGCATTTTGTGGACAAAGTCCTACTGCAAAGGTGACACGGGTCACCAGCTGCCACACATTATCTTGCCTGTCTTCACCAAAGTCAAAGGATCAAATCTTTTACAGTCTCAGTTGAAACTAATGATTGTACCACAGCAATGATAGGAATAATGTTACTTTTTTTTTTTTTTTATATAGTCAGTTTTTTATTTCATGTTGGGTATCCTTGAAGTTTGTGTGGGACACTAAGTTGTAATTCTGATAGCTGGGCTCACAATATGGGTAAACTCACAATTCCCATACTATGTATACAAGCTCACAGCATCCCTGGAAGTTAATTAGAATATTTGGACAATTTAAGATAGTCTTTCCATCATACTCATCAGTATGACAAATACTAGGACACAACAGAATTTTGAAGTCACTTATGAGCTCATCAAAGGGGATAACACAAGAAAGAAGCACCTATGTATATTTCCTCTCTTAAAACTCTTTTTATACTGGAGTATGTTCAAAGACAATGGACTATTTTTTTGGGTCTTATAGTGGTGCAAATGAGAGGAAAATCAAACCCTCTGTGTAATCTACACTACAAGATGACAGCATTTCTCAGTGAGTCAGTGAGTCAGCATCACTGTAAATGCCAAATATCAGGAAACAGTCCACTGATGTTAAATGATTTATCCTAAGAGGAAAATTCATCTACCAGATGTCAGTGGTCTGTCTTCATGCAACTAGACCACTTTACATAGGGAATCTCCCCCCAAAACTCTGCTGATCCCTCCGAAACACAATATCAGGCCTCTCACCCCAGTAACTTTTAGCATGTGAGTGAAATAGGAGAGGAGGCATCTGGGAGAGATGAATTTATTCAGACTAAATAAATTTTCAGCTGCAGCTTTATAATTTTGCATTTCAGGCAAATCATGCATAAGCTTGGTTTGGAAGGAATTTTTTTATTAGACCCACTGGTGTAGTTGAGAAACTGAACAAGTTTAAGGCACACAAATCTTCAGGGCAGAAATGTAGGTTGCCCACTTTATCCTGAACTTCGATTTCATTCCTTTTATCTCAGACCTGAAGAAAGTTCTGGGTACTTGTAAATTTACCTATTTTCAAACACTATCAAGTAGTCTAATAAAAGTCATTACACCTTGTCTTGTAGACAATCTTTTTGATTTTTTTTTAGAGGTATCAAAAGGCAAAAATTCTGCAGGAGGTGCAAAATACAAGAAGCTTAGTATGAAGAAGTGAGGCTTTACCTTCATTCCTGGATCTTGGTCTGTTGCAGGAGTTACCAACAGTCTTGCTTCCGATTTGCATATAAAATTGAACCAGCCTGTTAAAAATAACAGGATAAAGAAGAAGTGTAATTGTCTTCTGATAGCACAAGATCAGTCAAGATAATTTTCCTCTCTTAACTAATGAGGCATTTTCAGTTAGGTCATTATTTCAGGCTTATTGATTAGGTAATGTTCCCAGAGAAATCAAACATGGCTATGGTAAACAGTGAAGGACCCAAAGCAGAAGAAAGTGATGTGGCTTATTAATAATATACCTAATAAATGATTTTTTGGACTGAGTAGCAAAATTTAGCAGTTCTATCTCTCACAAAATGTGCAAAATCCCCAAAGCAGGCAAAGCTGCTCCTTCCATCAGATCTTACCTTGGTCTCTTGTAACTGGAAATTAGATATAGCTTAGATACAGCATTAGAATTGTAATAAAATTATTATATCTCCACTAAAGCACCAATCCTTTTTTGATCCTGAAATTCTTGATGTAAACAACTTTCAGTTAAATGAGCTCATTGAACATTTTTTGAAGTGAACCCTTTGATTTTGAATCTATACATTTTGATTTCATTGAATATCCTCTTGTTCTCAAATAGTTAAATGGCAAAAAAAGTGTTCCTGATCTGCTTTTCTTGCAACCTGTCCCTGTAGTCAGTGCTTTTATCACTTCCCTACCTTCTCTTACTCTTTTCTACTGCAAACCATGGCAACCTTTTCATCTGTGTCTCTGCATGAATGTTTTTCCACATCCTCAATTTTTCCCCACACTGCTTTCTGCAAGCCTTCTAAAGCCAGAAACCCCTTTGAGACAGCCTTGCTGGTTTCAACAAAACTCTGGATTGGCCTGGAACATCCACATTTAGCTATATCTGAACTAATAATTACCCCACCTTTGTGCTCCAAAATATTGTTATTTTTTTTCCCAATCTGCAGTGATGCCCTCGTATTCCTGCTGAGCTGGTATTTTTAATTGTGACTCTGTGGTTTCAGAGTAGTTTACATTTCCTCTTAGATACACACTACTGTGTTATGTAGCAGCAATTAATTTCAATTACTGTCCTGCTGCTCACTCACCAAATTTCACTGCATGTCTCAGACATTCATTTGAGTCTTATTGGGGCATAACTAATGCAAAGAGCATTGAGATGATTGAGAATGCCATCACCCCCTCATCTATACCTTCTTCACAGGTTGTGTGCATTGCACACCCCAAACAGCACCTGAACAGAGCCCAGAAACTGGACTCAACCCCATGATGAGCTTTTGCATGCTGCAAGTTGGCAATGCCATTCTTATCCTTGTTTTCCAGCCAGTTTTTAAATTAGGATGTTGAGAAACCAGGCTTCATTAATCCTATTGCCTGTAGATAGCTTCTTGATTTAAAATACTACTATTGAGGTGAATTTGTGTCTCTGTGTGAAGAAACACAGCTTGATTTACCACTCAGATATTTCCCCACAAGGATAATTCTTTTTGCTTTAGGAAATTTGGTCCTAATTTTTGTAGTGACTCTGGTAAAATCACAGACCAGCCACAGGACTACAGCCAGAGTCAGTACAATGCAGAAAGGACTCCAATTTCTCTCATCCACTGCTACATATACAGTATCACGATCCTCTTCTGATTCTAAATCCAAACACATTCCAGCTCTGTTATCAAAATCTGTATCTCCTATCTGAGATGTTTTGTATATCCATAGGGACTAGGACAAGCCTGAATATCCTCATCAATCTTATTTGTAACATAACCCCATAGATATCTCAAGAATCGTCAGGCTCGCAGTTCTACATCATTTAGTCAGGTAGGTCCTGTTTGTTTGCTGCAGCTCTGTTGTCTGAGGCAGCATTAAGGCAATAAACCACTAGATAGAAATCTCTGAGGTGAAAAGATTTACAGTCCTGTGATAAAATTCTCTAGTCAAAATTCTTGCTTGTCAAAAGTAATCATTAAAAAGCAAAAACAAAGGACAAAAAAACCCTTTTCTGCAGAAGGGTGAATCACCCCATCTGATCCGTAAGTGTCTGACCCAGAACATCCCTGGGATGGTTGTACAGTCATTAGCACTGGAGTCTGTAAAGCGGACAGGAGCCAAGACAGCTAACAAGCCAGATGTTACCACTTGGAAAAAATATATATATTCCATGGTTTTTATCTAGCTGCCAGGTAGATACTGTGTGCAAATGCTCCTACTGAACAGATAGTAAAGAGTGTCATAAGGGACAGGCCATCAAAATGGGAGGCAGTAGCTCATCAGCAACCAAAATGCATCCATGGATCAGATTGTCAGTTGACACAGGAGGATGGAAATACTGCCAGTGAAATTGTGCCTTTGGCATATTGGGCGATGCAATAGGGAAGGGATGGAGGGGGTTTTTGAAGTGTAAGGCAAAAAAAATGATCTGGGTGAAATGAATTTTGACACAGCTCTCTTAGTGCTATGGGACATTCTCCTGATATCTGGGAAGAAAAAGTGTAGTCAATCATATAAAGGAAAAAGGAGGCAATAGGACAAACAAGGCTATGATTATGATATCACTTAATGGATATACTAAAAATTGAGTGGTTTTTTATGATCATTGGCTTCAGGGCACTAGCTTTAGTTTTAAATTCTCTTAGTGTGACATCTGAGTTTGGGAATGTCCTGTTGGGCTGCTTCCCTGAGCAGCACAACACACCTCAGGCTGGCAAATCTCAACCCCTCTGGAGCAGAGTGAACCAGGAACACTGAACCCCATTGGACTCTGCTCTGCTGGGAAGAGAAGGGTGAATGGCAAAAGGGTCTTTGAAAAGGGTGTTTGTACTTGAAAAACAGAAGAAAAATTATTTAGCTTCCTTACATAAAGTTTACCCTTTACAATCAAACAGCTGTAACTGCAGCAAGATGATGGGGGATATGCATAGGCAGATCTGCAGCAATTGCAGAAGAAAAATAAAACTTTAGTGTCTTGCAATATTTTTCAATTTTTCAGTCAGGATCTTCCATGCCTGATTTAACAAAACAAGATCTTAAAAGGTCTGGGAAAACACTATTAACCTGAAAAATAAGCAGCTTAAAAATCTACTGCAGGAGTCTCAGCCTTCCTATTCACAACCCTCAATCCACATATTTAACAGTATGTCTTTCAAGGCACATTTTTCTGCTGTTTACCCAGTCACCAAAACCTCCCAACCAAAAAACCCTTGCAAAAATAAAAGATAACTGTGCAGGGGCTAAGATGACCCCTAATAAGACAGCTGAATTCTATGCAAGGCATTATTGAATGCAAAAAGTAATACCAAAATGGGAAAAAGTGCTCCCCTCTAATCTCCTCTTTCAAGTGATATTAATTTTAGCTTCAACAATGAAAAAAAATTCTATGCTGAGGAATTATTTTTTTAGGGGATGGGTCTTTCAGTTAACCCCTCATACCCTCACAAACTTAGTCTGCCTTTATTTCTAGTAAAAAAAGACCCAGTTTATCTTACAAATGGAATCAAACATTAAAGTGGGATGCATCTGTTCAAAGCAAGGTGTCTGAAGCTGAATGTCTACATTATACATGGCCAACACATATTGCCTTATACTTAATGAAAGAAAGAAATACGTGCTTCCAGAAGACAAAGCACTGGCCTTTGCTAGACTCTATTTTAGGAAGAGTTGTGTTGCCCGTTTGAAGCAGCTATTCTCTTCTTGGAACACAAAAGCAGACTGGGGTAATTGCTGTAGTCTAAAGAGTCCGTGCAGCATGAGGTGGCTACTACCCTTTAGCACTCATCGAAGAAAGCAAAAAATCCATGTTGGTCCCATTTGTATTTGAGAAGACCACTGTGTTTGCTCTGTCTAGCAAACAGCTCAGCAATGTGGCTTTGAGCTTGAATTGTTGAAGGAAGTTAACCTCCTCATTGTGATGCTTGAAAAAAAAAAAAAGTGCTGATGTATTTTGAACAATCAGTTGCAGCAGGAGAGCAGCTCACACAGTGAGTACATGCTCAGAGGAGAGATCCTAGTTGCTCTTATCAAGGTCTGTCTGGCCATTTATATTCTAGGTGCATTTTTAAGACACCAGATGACCACGTTCTTGTGCAAAACAGAAGCAGTGAGAGATTAAAAAAGTCAAGAAAAAGAATTGCTCAGTATTGTAAAACTTCTTTTGGCTTTTAAAATGGTTCAAACTCTACAAAAATGGAAAGCTATAAATATGAATATCTGGCATTAAAATTGGTTTCAAAGTAATATTAAAGCCAAAGGAAACACTTTTCTTTTATAAGAAGATTTCTCTGTTAAAGAAAGAGTAGCTCAAAAATACTGTTTGAATATAGACTTCTTGGTGATGTGGTTACATCATGGATGCTTCACAGGACTAACAACAGGTGCTTTAAAGGTGGTGGAACAGAAGTCTCACTCAGATCTTCCCAGAGTTCCCAGAAACAAACATGTGGTTGTCCAAAGCATATTTGTCAAACAATTAGTTATTTTAATTATAAACTAATTTGCAAAATTATATAAATATATTGTGACAAGACAAGCAGGGGACAGAGGGAAGGCAGCTGTTGCTGTGCTGGGCAGTGCCGGGGAGCAGCTGAGGATGTCCCCAAACCTGCAGCACCCACACTGCCCTACAGAGCACCACTTGCCTGAGCTGCAGAGTAGTAGCAGTAACTTGTGGCCAGTCTTTGCTGAGTGATGTCACAAATTAAATAACAGAGCAAATCATGGAATTACTTACTCTCAGAATAGTATTTGTCGGGAGAAGTATCTTTTATACAGCTAAATGACATAATTGTAGGGTGCACGAGGTTTCAGGTGGGACATCCCTTATGAGATTGGACAAAGGAGCAGCAAACTCCGGACTAAACAGTGGTTAGAGTTAACAGCTCTTTGTTTACTCTAATTACATTAATCAGTTAGACAATTTGAGAGAAGAGGATAATTGCTGCCATTGGAGCAGGATTCAGTGGCAGCAGGGAGAGAGGTGAAGGCTGGTTACCCTCTTGGCTATGCAGAAATAATTTACATTCCATTCCTTTACACTTCTGACAAGTGGACTAATTCACAACATCTGGCAAGTAGACAAAAGCTTCTTGCTACACCATCATCATGCCTGCAATTCAACACACTCAGCGGAAAAGGAGTTTTTCTCTCCAGTTCTGGGCAGAGCCTTAGTTTTTGTGCATTCTCAAGACCATGTCTTCTGCCTGTCCACCTGCAACACAATGCAAACTATCTTCTCAGAGGGATAGAGAGTTAATATTTTATTTTATGTTGCTATTCCACTGTTCCTAAGCTAAGTATTCTCTTTCAGAAAAAGGAAATAGTACATCAGAATGAGCAAGGAAGTGTTTTCTCTGCCCTTAAGATTTCTTGTACGGAATGTGATTGCTAGAAAACCACTTCCAACCTTTTCACATCTACACTTGCAACAGGGCAGAAGAGACAACATGAATACACAGGCAATTGTGAGAAGCAGCACTGAGGATTGACCTGATATTTGTGGTGTCCAGGGGAACAGTCCTCGCCTCCCTTTTTCCCGGTCCATTGAAGTACAGAGATTTTCCGTCGCTGAGCACTCCACAGCCTGTCCCAACCTGACCTCCTGTTATCTTGTACCAGAGAGGGCTCAGCTTCCTCTCAAACCTGTCGAACATCTCACTGTGATTAGGCACGTTAGACACACAGGTTCCATGTGACGCTTCAAGAAAGAAAAAAAGAGGGAAAAGCTTTGGTGAAACTGTGCTGAACAGAGTAAGGGTCACATACAGTACACTGGCAGATCCACATGCGACAAAGCACCAGGCTCTTCTAAGAAAATGCTCCGATGATTGTACCTTTTCAAACCCACTTTACAAATTTTTGAAGGCAGAATAAGCTCTCTTTCTCTAAACTCTAAGATGGCTTATTTCACTAGGTGAAAAATAGCCATGCATTCTGCTGATAAGGCATTTTTTGTAAATAGAAAAATATTATCCTTTTATTTTATTTTAAACAAATCAAACAAAAGATGTTAGCTTATTGCTTTGTTGGTATAGAGGGTTGAAAAGAGTGCAGTGTACAACTAGTTGTGTCAATCACTGTTTTTTCATAGGGTTTGGGTTTTGGATTTTTTTCTATTTCAGCATAAAAGCACCTGAAACCAAAAGTGAGCAGAATTTTCCACAGAAGGGCCTGTCAGAGCATATGTTCCCTCCTGGTCCCATGCCATCTGATGGCCAGGGGACTCAAAAATGGCAACGATTCTTTTGAAGATGATCCAAACGCTTTAAAGCAGACTTTTCAGTTTATAATGTTTTATTTTGTTTTCTCTTTTATTGCTAGTCCCTTCCCATTCATGCAGATGGTGATGTTCAAAGACTGTGATTGCCAGAAACATCAATGGTGTCCGCTGCCTTCAGCTGCTCTGCTTTGCCTGTGCTGAATTTTATTTAACAAAACAAAAAGATTCTTGCTGGCAGCCCATGGAATATATGTCATCATGCATTTTTCCAGAATACCGGAGAGGAAAAACAAGATGCAAGATTTGCAGCTTTAAGTCGGCCAATGCTTACTACAATCCCCCCTGAAGAGGGCTGTCTTACCTGTGTAGCCCAGGTCACAGAAGCAGACCCCCGAGACACAGTCCCCGTGGCCATTGCAGTAGTTGGGGCAAGGCTCAGAGATGTAGACGCCGTCTAAGCCGAAAGGAGGCACACTCTTGTGGGAGCTGCTCTCCTGGATCCAGCGGAATCGAGTCTTACTGTAGAGAAACAACAACAAAGGACACGGTATTACTTTCCCAGCTTCAATATCTGCTGCTCCGTGTTTAAGATTTAAAGGACCTTTTCCTAAATTTGCCATTTGCAAATAGGATGCCTGAAAAATATTTCTGACATCCTACATTTTTTTCCGGCATTGCTTAAGGATGTTTTTTTCCTGATTTTTGGATGCATTTTGACTTCCTCTATTTCCCTGGCCTGTATGCACCAGTGAGATGCAAAGAACAAATACATGGTTTTATCAACAAGACTGAATGATTAGACGTGACTCTGAAGAAGCCTTTTACTACTCGGTTCAACCTGAACTACTAATTACATATTAAAATCCCAGAACTCCATTTCTTACAGTACTTACGAAAAGAACTCAGTAATGGCAGTGATGCAGAATTTGCTATGGGATTGTACACTTTTGAGTAAAAATTTTCAAGTTATTTGGATACAGAAAAAAAGCCACTTTCTAAAAATAATGGCAAATAACATGTCCTACAGGACATGTACACAGAAATATTAAGTTTTTATTCTTGGATGACAACATGAAATTCCTAGAAAGCAGTGATTTAATCCTTAAATTGTATAACTGAAACTGCTCCAGAGAATTCAATGAGCTAACATTAAGTTACTCCAGCTGAACCACTGCATAGGAAATTTGTTGAAGTAAAAAAATTTTGGTTATTAATTTTCAGCATTTAACTTTTAACTGAATCATTTTATAGGAGCTCCAGAGAGGAGAACAGATTTAAAATCTCATTGCCAATCTAATGGGTTAACCAAGACTCTCCTTTCTACTCTGCCTAAAATATGATAAACCTATTGCTTCCCCTTTTCTGTTGTGCACTGGGATTTGGTAGGTAGGTGATCATTGTGCTCAGGCTCTGTACCAACTGATGAAATATGAGCCTCTCTGGTTAACCCATAAGGCACAACTTCAGAAATGACCCACAACAAATCCAGTTTTCAACATACCTAGACCCTCACTGGAGTGACAATACTTACATTTTTAATGTATTAGCATCAGCTTCTTATTCCTGATCACATTACTGAACATAATGCCAAACAGATTGCTGCTATTGATTCTGCACTGCTTGTTTTGGGTAAATCAAATCAGCTGGTGTCAGATCTGTGCAATTTGGCACCTGCTTTTATTGGCTAATTACTGAAGAAAAGACAAACTTGTTATGATACACGCTGCTATTTCGAGTCCTTGCAGCAAAGGCATCGGCTCTCCTGCTACAAAATATGCCACACACTCAAAATCTGTGCTGCGTCTTGAGGATGAGGAGTCCATGGCAGAAGGATGGGGCTGAAACCCCGGGGCAGCACTGGGGCAGCTGCCTGGGGGGCAAGAGGCAGGAGGCAGCAGGAACATGGCAGGGGCTCAGTGGGGACAGATTCTGGCAGTGCTTGGTGCAGCCAGCAAATCGGATTGGGGTGTTTTACTGCTGGCGTAAGACAGAGAGTAAGAAGAGCGAGAAACTTCAGCCAAATCCAAGTAAGACTGAGAAAAGCTGCCTGATTTCAAGGCTGATTTGTGTCTTCCACCATCTGATGTTTTCTCACCAGTATTAACCCAACGCTGAGGTCGTGCTTGCAGGTGAGCATACCTATTATTCTTCCCTGCTTTGCCTGTGGCTCTCCTGGCTACTTTCAGTGACACAGCACATTATACAAAGGACCCCTGGTGGCCTAGCGGTTAAGATGCTGGTCTCTCAGCGCCAAGGCCGCAGGTTCGAATCCCGATCCTGCTTC
>JAWWLV010000045.1:11882538-11956783 GCA_035041135.1 Platyrinchus mystaceus
AAATCCATTGCGCAGGCTTGAAAGGTAAAAACACCTTTCCCAGATCTTCGTTCGCGAAGACTGGCCACTTTACTTACATTATACAACAGCCCAAATACCTTTCTAAGGTTTCTTTGCCCAGTGGTAACTGAAATGAATCCTGTTCAAATGACTTATTTGATTCATGTGACTTATTACTCTCTTGTTGCTGCCTCTGACCTTACTGATATACATAAAGATGGATGATGTCATTGTTACAAAGCCTTGCTGCTTTGTAATTTAGTTCTATAGAACAATCTGACACCTTTAAAATGGAAAACTTCTCCCTGTTTTGGGGAGCACCGCATATTTTTCTCAGATCTGCCATTTTTTAACGCTGCTTTTATTTACAGCTTTGCAACTTGTTCCTGGTGTGCCATCACAGAGGCAGCAGCTAATTCATCGGTCCCACTGGTATCACTGGTTTACAATGCACAGTACCTGGCTGCAAGTGACCTGGGGATAACAATAGTAATTCTTGTCCAGTCCTCAAAGTCTCCTGTGTGGTACACAGTGGGCTCACTCAGCTCCCGGGAGCTCCCCTCGCAGCCCTTCATGCCTGGAGAAGCAGGGTAGCAGCCCTCCTTCACCAGCGACCAGAAGAGCCCAGCATCATGTGAGTACTGAAGCAGAACGGGAGCAGAGCTGCTGTACTGGTTGGTGCAACCAATGTTCAGCTGCAAAAAAAGCAGAGCATCAGATATGAGCTGAAGAAACCTGCACTGTTATTAGTATTTATTGTCTGCAAACCACCTTTGACTTTCTGGTTTGGGAGGCTTAATGCTCCAAACACTTGCTTTGAAACCCTGCTGACAAACGGTGACTGATGGTAAGACTCTCCTATAACATTTCTCAGTAAAAATCCCACTGTCCCTTCATTAAGGTTGCCAAGTTCAGCATACCAAAAGATGCAAAGAACTTTTCAAGGCTCCCTGTGCACAGCAGGCCCCAAACAGCAAACTCTGCACGGGCACCTCTATGCCCAAGAGTGGGAAGAGCTGTATCCTCTGAGATCCATCCCATCTATCTGCAGTCCGCCAAGTGTGCCCAGATGATCAGACTGACTCCCAGGTGAGCCCTGACCACAGCCTTGTCATTGGCCTTGCAGGAATCATGTCTGGGAGTTGTCACTGCAGCTTTGGCCTCCAGAATAGAGTAAAATTGGATTAAGTAGAAAAATGCATATTAAAATGTGAAATGAGAATGTAACCAAGACAAAAATCAACTGCTGATTTGCAGTTTTCAGTTTCATTTTTCAAGCTATTAGAAAAATATTAGTTTTCATTATTTTACTGCAGAAATTCTACTTGAGCTATAGAATGTAAAATGTAAAACAAAATCATTCATGTAAAATGAAATAATTCTGACAAATTACTGTCTTTGAGTTTATCAATGTAAAATTATTCCAACTTGCTATTTAAAATGGAAATTTCACAAACTTACGGAAGCATTTAACCGTATGCTTAAAATTAAAGCATGCAAATAAGACATTTATGTGCAGGCTGGTTTAAAAGCATTCCAAAAAAGTCTGAATTTAGGCCTTAAATAATAGACTTTATAAAGAAGAACTCACTGTTCTGTGATGCATGTTGTTTATGTTTTGTGTATTTGTGTTACATTACCAAGTGCTTCAGTGATGAAACGAGTATGAAACATTTTTAAGTATTGATTTTTTTAGCCTAAACAATTTTTAAAATGCTGTAGAAGGGAGATGTAGTCACTGAAGTAGAGGAAAGTGGTGGAGGCAAACAGTATCTTTTTCTGGGCTAAATGTTATTGATACATTGAGATAGGTTTGGCTCTTAGACAGTTTAAAGTATAAAACCACAAGCAATACTCACTCAAAAAATGTACTGAAATCCCTCAGTTTGTATAGCATTTCATTAGCATAACTTTTAGATGAAATGAGATTATTTTACAAATCCCATTATTTCTGACTAACTTTCCTATTTATAGAACTGTGGGAATTATATTTGAAAAGCTGCCTGTAAACATCTGATCTCTTTAATAATTCCACTTGTAAATTATTCAGTGTCTGTATCCACCAATTATGTAAGGACCATGTATTTGTGGTGAGCTCATTAAAATTGCATTGCAACCAACCTCCAGAATTCACCAATGGGATTTCATTATAAACTCAATAAAATTTTGATTAGGGTTCAGAAACAAGAGCTTGTCAAAGCAAATATACTTTCTTTGGAGCCCATATTCTGATGTATTGTCAGACCACTGAAATTTCTGTAAGCCCTTTAAAGAGGAAAATGCTAATTGGAGCCTATATTCATTGAAACAATGAAGTAAATTATATGAAAAACCCACACTGGAGTACAGAGCAGCTTGTAAGTCCTTAAATAGTTTAAAATACAAAAATGTACGCAAACCACATTGGAGCTTTTGTACTCATGGAGCCCCAGACGGGATAAATCCTTTTTTGCTTGACATTGCAGTAGCATTTCCTGGTACTGACTTGAATACCATGACAGTCACTTCAACTCACTTGTGAAATGTGTTGAAGAACAAAAAGCTATAAAACTTCTCCAGAGGGGTAAAAACACTCTCCTGCACCGAAGTTTTGGATATCCTTCTGGAAAGCAGGATGGCATTTTATGCTGTTTGAATTCATACTTGTGCTCTTCACAGCTTTCTACGCAATGGTCTAATTTGTCACCTCGGTTTGAACTGTGGCCACAGTGGCATCTTGCAAGTATTGACTAAGGGCAATTTTAGGGATATTCTTGTAGGGATTTATGTTTAAGGAATACCTTGAACTGCAGGACATATCCAGGCTTCAGACTTAAATCTCGAGTCACTGCAAACCGGTCTCCATCTGATTTACCAAAGAGCATGGCAGAGGGGGTGGCAGAGCAGAAACTTTCATTTTTGGTCATCCCTTCATTGGCCAGCATTAACCACACACTCATCTGGTTCATAGGGTAATCAAATGCTGGCTTTTCATAAAAGTTCTGTTAGAAATGAAAAGGAAAGCCATAAGTACTAACACCTTGCAGTGTGACTTCAGAATAATTCCCAAAATTATTAACTTTCAAATTTTGCAATTTGTATTTTCTGTCATTTTCAAAAAATTGTAATTTCCAAAACTTCAATCTCGACTTTTTGAGGAGATACATCATTACATCCTCTGTCACAAAGATTAAGAGCCTGGTGATTTTGTGATAAGACCCAAGTTATTCCCACAGACACAGCTGTAAACACTACAGCTGTTTCTTTAAATAGACCCAATATTTTCAAAGAAAATTATATTCAAACAAAAGTCTCCTAACAGAGAGGATGGCTCCTGGTTTGTGGGGATGCCCACAGCCTGCTCGTGCTTATTACCTGTGGTAAAGTGGGATAAACAACAGGAATGATGTGCTTCTGCTTCTCTGACAAGATGATGATGTCATCGATGGCCCACTGATCATACCCTTCCCCTGAAAACACGGGCTGCCACCAGCGGAACCTGGTGCAAGGTGTCTTGGCTGAAGCTGGCAGCTCCAGATAGACAAACCTGAAGAACAGAAGTGGAGCAGAACTTTAGAGAGCACAGTTTGTAGAGAAATATACCACTGAACAGGGAAAAGGGGCAGGAAAGCCAGCATCTATCTTACAGTTCCAAAGTAATTTGATTTCCAAAGAAGGGCAACAAAGCTGACAAAGAGTCCAAGAGAGTAAGTCATATGAGGTGCAGCTGGGGGAGCTGGGGTTATTTAGTCTGGAGAAGAGGAGGCTCAGGGGAGACCTCATCATTCTCTACAGCCACCTGACAGGAGTCTGTAGCAAGGTGGGGATTGACCTCTTCTCCCAGGCAACCAGCGACAAGAGAACATAGCCTTAAACTGTGTCAGGGGAGATTCAAATTGGACAACAGGAATAATTTCTGAAAGGCTGGTTAAGCATTAGAACAGGCTGCCCAGGGCAGTGGTGGAGTCACCATCTCTGGAAGCATTCAAAAAATGACTGGATGTGGCACTTAGTGCTATGGTTTAATTGAAATGGTGATGTTCAGTCAAAGGTTGGATTCCATGATCTTGGAGGTCTTTTTCAACCTTAATGATTCTATGATTCTATTATTCTAATCTTCTATATATCTAGATACCTATTTATACACTGCATATCAAGAAGCCATCTTTGTCCTTCCTGTCTGTGGAAAATGTAAACTCTTTAAGACAATGTCTATTTTTTATGATCTATTACTATGTTGCCAAGCACAATAAGGAACTGATTTGAACTCTCCAGCTTTGAATTAAACTGTTCAGCTGATCCATGTTCAACAAGTCTTAATGTTCTTCTGGTGCCAGGAAGTAATGGTGAAATATGCTGTCAAAAATAATTTCTCATTCTCTTCTGCTGATTGGTCCTATTTGTAGAAAAAAACATCCTTCTGTTGCAGTGCAACAGATTATGTAGCAGAGTTTTCTTCTGTGGGTAAAAATATTTCAGCCCTCCTATACATATTTTTACAGAAGAACTTGAAGTTGTCTCAGTTTGCTTTATGTTCAACTTAGGAAACACCTAACTAAAATGATGTTAAACAAAAGTTAAATTTTCAAACCTAATCACACTTATGTAAAAAAGTACAATTAGTTACTTGCTCAATCCTGTTTCAGACAACTTACATATATGCATTTCTAGCTACAATATTTTTGGCACTCTTTCTTTATATCTCATGTTATTTTGTGTCATGGACTCTGCTTCACTTGCCAGTGAGACAGAGAGAGGAGAAGGAATTGCTCTTTTCAAGCAAATTCCCAGTTTTATGTGTTGGAGAATAAGGAATTGTTAAAAGAGATCTGGAGCACATTTGAAACAGCAGGAAAATAAATCTGCATAGCTATGTTCAGTGAGAACCATCACTCTCGATTGCTCAGAAGGGCAATATTTTGTCTAAAAATAATGTATTGGACAGCCCAGTGATGAAGATTTCAGTATTTAGCTTCTTTGTTGAGTGTGTCCTGAAGGGAAGGTTTTTAGTAAGGCTTTTGATACTGTATCTCACAGCATCCTTATGGACAAGTTGTCCAGCTGTGGGAGGAGTGGGTTCAGGGTGTGCTGAGAAGGATATGAAGGTCCTTGAATGCATCCAGAGGAGGGGAAACAAAGCTGGTGAAAGAGCTGAGGGATGGCTAAGGACATGGGCTTGTCTAGTTTGGAGAAAAGAGGCTGAGGGGTGACCTCACTGCTCTCTGAGGAGGGGATATGGAGAGGGAGATGCTGAGCTCTTCTCGCTGGCATCCAGTGACAGGACTAATGGGAAAGGTTCAAAGCTGTGCCAGGGAGGTTTAGACTGCACATGAGGAAGCATTTTTGTTCCAAGAGTGTTGTCAAGCACTGGAACAGGCTTCCTGGAGAAGTGGTTGATGCCCCAGATCTGTCAGTGTTTAAGAGGCATTTGGTCATTTGGAAATGACCAAAACTTTTGGTCAGCCCGAAAGCAGTCGGGCAGTTGGGCTGGATAATCACCCTAGGCCCCTTCCAACTGAAATATTAGATTCTATTTTATTCTATTCTATTGTAAACAAAATCCAATAGTTTTATACTTCCAAGTGCCTAGATCACCTTTAGAAAAAGACAGTCTGTCTGCTGAGTTACAGAAGTCCTTCTGAAAGCATTGTTCATTGCAATGCAAAATGACAAGATGGGAAAATAAAATTGTTTGCATGTTGAAAGACATAGATGATAGCTAACAGAAATAATGTTAATACCTATGCAGAAAACAGTTTAAATTTTCACTGACAAGGTATCTTACAGCAAATTTGGACTGCTGAACATGAATTCTTCTCCTCCTTAAATATTTATTTAAAGGAGCTTTTGTTTTATGTGACATTAATACATGTTCATTAGGTCTGAAACCAGAGTCAGAGGAAATGGAAGATTTCTACACCTCTTTTGGGCAAGTTCTGTATTTGCTTGCTAATGTTTTGCAGATATTACAATTTTAGTCAGGTTTCACATGGGAGGTAATAGGAAACTTTATATTTTACTTCAGTTTTTAAAGGTCCACTTTCATTACATTTTTTATTCCTAGTGATAAGAGTTTACTGTGGGAGCCTGAAAAAGTTTCCATATATTGATGGCTTTTAAACATTATAACTTGAAATTATTATTCATGATTTCATAAATTGAGAATTATTTTTTTAAAAGCTGATGCAGTATGGATTTAATTTAGACCAAAATTATACCTGGGTTTGCTGAAGTCAGAGAAATACATTTCTGCTAGTAGCTGCCAGTTGATACCACCATTATTGCTGTACTGCAGCAGCACACCTTCTTCTCTGCTGTCAGGTTTATTGCATGAAGAACTGTCTCCTCCTATTTGGATGTAAAACTGTACAAAATCCACCCATGTTGTGTCCAAATCCCAGCTTACCAACTGTCTTTTCCCAGCCTACAATACAAAGAACAGAGGGGCAATAATAATTTTAATTATGACACCTTCATTATGAATAGACATATTTAAAATCCAACACAGATTAGTACTGCACATAAAATTACACAACATGGAGAACATTGAATTTCGTGTTAATTTTGTCTTTCAGTTATTTTGCTTGGCCATCGTTTATGTCTTAATCACCCTGAAATTATACCACAAGCATTTTTATTACTATATATTACTATATTTCAACATATAATGCAACTACACAACACAATTTCCACACAACTATTTCATCTCATTCCTTCAAGGTCCCAAGTACGTCCAGAAGACAAAGAGCAGATGCTGGACATCCTGAATCAACCAGGGTTAAATTTTTAGGTATTCAGCTTTTTAATGATAATGCTTAGAGCCGTAAAAGGGTATTTCTGGCATCTCATTTCCCCACTTAAATCTTGCACCGCATAGGGTTACCTGATCACCTGAAATCAGCCCCTATAATACCTGTTGTCTGAAGCCCATCTCCTACACAAGAACCAGGATGTGGTATTTGCTCTTCATGCATCACCCAAATAAGATTTGTTCCTACATCAAACTATGCTCTTTTCCTAGTAAGTATTGTAAATCAGGAGCCTCTCGAATAAAGACTGTGGATTTGGTTTCCTGTTTACCTAAGCATAGCTGAGAGAAAAAACCAGCCTCGTAAAATGTACTGAATGTTTTTTCCAAAACTGTTTTCGAGTTCTAACAGGTCAATGTTGTCACCTTGTGCATGTTGGCAAAGGAGGACTGAGCATATTCATCTAAAAAAAAGCTTTAAGATTTAAAACTCTTTTTTTTGGTAACTATCTCATACCCCTCTTCCCTTTGTGCCCTGGTGCTCAAAGCTGAACTTGTGGGCTTGCACATCAACAAACCTACAAGATGCGATAGGTGACATGAAGCTGCCTGCGGCAAGGCAGGACACAGGACGAGAGCAGTGTCCCCACAGAGGTGACCTGCATGCCCTGCAGCTGACACAGCCCTGCCCCAGCACAGCACCGTGCTGCCACAGGCTTTTACAGGTCGGCCAAAGCTGTATGTGTGCAGCTGGAGAGAGGATGCAGGGATCATATTTCTGCATTTATTAAAGTAGCTGCAACCTGGCACCACCCCCCAAAGTGGAGCAGAACTGTCAACATGCCCACTGTTTCTGATTCCCTAAAAACTCATGGGTTTCTGTCCGTCTCCAAGCATAAAAAGGTATCACAAAGGAAAACCTGGGCTAAGTTATAAAATGATGCCTATGTTCTAAGCAATATTTTTTTTCTCTGTCACTTGTACATTTATGGTCCTTATGATAAATTTCCAGACAAACTTGAGGTAAGCAAGCGATGTGATGCAGCTGAACGCAAGGAACAAGATTATAAGCTGAGATTTAAAATATCATCTGCGTTTTTTAAGGATGATAGATGAATTTAAATCCTGTTTGACTCACCACCTCTTTCCTCTTTCTACCCAGTTCAGGGTAAACCCAGCAGATAAATATATATTGCTTTCTTTCTGAGAATGTTTTGCTTTGCTGGTGTAACAGCCTGGGTCCATGGCTCATTTGCAGACCCTACCAGAAAGGCCAATTCTCACCATGAGACTAATTTCCTGAAGCTGAATACATGTGGGTTTGAAGCTCGGTTAGCTTGCACCACTGATAACAACTAAAACCTGAAAAGAATCCTTTGACTCTCAAAAAGCTCATATAGATACAGTCATACTGATTTGGTCTTGAATGTTGCCTGCTGTTTTGGTTTATTTGGTGGTTTATTCCCAACTGAGCAAATCCCTCCAGGATGATGCCATGAGAGGAAGATGAGCTCAGTCTTGGGTGCAGCCCTGAGCATCCCGGTGCAGCCTCACATAGTTAATATGGCCAAGCTGACACTGATAATCTCTTGGTAGTTTACTTTTACAGCTTCATTTGGAAACTCACTGTAATTTGAAATAATCATCATCAAATCAAACCAGTAATGGGTAATAATGATACAAACACCCTTGCTGCCCCATGGGCAGGTGTTGCCTGTCTGGCTGAGGGTACCCAACAAAAGTATCGCAGGTGGGTTTTCCACACAGCCCAGAGCATCTTTGCCTGCCAAAGGGGTAATCACAGAACCAGATTAATTAAGAAAGGGCACAAGTGACATAAAACCTCAGAGGAATTGCAGAGGCTAATTGAAAAAGCTCTGTATTGTAAACACACCTACAATTGATTAAAATGAGTTGTAAAACAAAAATAGAGGGTTATCAGAACAAAGCCAACATTAATTCTTGCAGCAGTAATTGATTGTGGCAGCAAACATAAGAAATTCAAATAAAAAGTGGCTGTTTGAGCAAATGAAAAGAAATGGAGCCTGTGAATATGAGTTCCCCAAAACAATACAGAAATGTTAGGCAACTATAAAAATAATTTTTTATTATCTACCAGCATGGTCACTAGATGCCTCGAAAAAGATCTAAACAGAAATTAAATAAACCACCTTCTGTTGACGGCACATAGACTGCTAGTACTCCAGAAATGAATGATAACCTAACCCTTAGAGATCAATAGAAAGAAGCCAAGAATTTCTAAGTGAGTTTTTCACTCCTCCTTAGCAAAAATCAGAAGAAAGATCATAGCAGGTTAATTCTAATTTAGCAAACTACTTTTGAGAAACTTGGCATAAGGAACTGAGACAGAATGAAAAACATCTAACAGAGAAGACAATTATATAAAAAAATCCAATTATCACAATTAGCTAGTTATACTGATTGGCCTATTATAAAGTTTTCAGTGCAGAGCTGTATTACCAGGGGAGCTGGATGTGAGACTATGTAGGAGTGTTGAAAATTATTTCATGGGTTAGATTTTTGTAATGAAGTAAACAACACACAATTACACAGCGTTGCATATTGGGTTATTCTTCTGGGACTAATCTGGCTCTCATGACAGCAGTGGCAGTTTGATCAAACCTTTAAAAGAGAAGCACATAGCTGCATTTATACTCTTCCTTTCAATTAAGAACAAAACAAACCCTAATACTAGACCCGAGGAAGAACAATAAAAAAATAAATCAGTGATTACAACCCATAATCTTACATGTGGTCATAAAGATATCTTTTTATTTTAGTTATAATTGCTATTAATTAGCAGAATTTCCTATATCTCTTTTCTATTCTATTATTTTTTGTCTGCAAAGCATCCAAGTTATGCAAAAGAGTATGATCCTACAGGCTAACCACTTTGTAAAAGCCTGGAGGGGTTGTTTTTTTCACAAGTTTTGGCCCTGTGACCTCAGATTAAGCTGATTGTCCTGTGGAAAGCCAACGTTTCTCCATCTCTTATGCAGAACAGTACAGACAAAACAAATAGGAGGTGCTGAATGCTGAGAACTGAGTCTTGAAACAGAAAATGTACAACTAAGACATTATGAATGTACAGGACACTGGTAATTTACTTCCTTTCACTACAGCTGGTATTTCTTGAATACATAATGCATGTGTCTTTTCCTATCTCTTTTGATGGCTTTGTTCTTTACCTGCAGAGCACATCTGTGCTGTTTAAAGCACTTCTAATACTGCTTGCAGCTTTCTGCCACCTCCTCTTTCTTTGCCATACAACCACATCATGCTCCACTCCAACCTACAGTACGTGCCTTTTGCTGTCTCCCGTCCCTCTTTAGTACCTTGTTGAAGTAGAGCGAGGAGCCAGATGAGATGACCCCGCAGCCTTCTTCAGGCTTGACGATCTCTCCCCCAATAATCTCCTGCCACTCTGTCTTCAGGGAGTCTGGGTTCTCAAAATCAGACATGATGGTTGAAGAAAGGGGATTTTCAGGCTGACATTCAGTACCCCGAAACCCTGAGTCACACCTGGAAAGAAGCGTAAATGTAACAAGCTTTTAAAGACTTTATTTGACACTGACAATTAGTTAAGGTGGTGCAGTGACCTTTTAAAGTTAGATGTGAAATAAAAAATCATTCTTGGACTGGAATTTTGAAACATGGACACAAACTAGAAAAACTGGAAAATGGAAAGAAACCCTGTATTTTATTTCTAAAAAAGATCCCTGTGGTGTCCCGAAAGTTTGAAGCTGGCAGACAATGCCCTTGGTATTGCACCCATTCTGACAGCAGCTTCAAGCAGTGCTGAGCTGGTCCCTGGCATCCTTCTGACCCAGCAAAACAGCTCCAGCACTGAGCTCATCCCTGGGGTCCTTGTGCAGAGAGCTGGAGAGGCCATCAGGACACCTGCAGCAGGGCAGCCCTGTGCCACTGAAAGCTCTTCCAATGCTTGAATCTGCCAAGGGTAAGGGTCCTTGGACAGATGTTGTGCAGCAACTGGCTGTTAATGTTGCTTGAATGGCCTAACCCCTCATTTACTTTGTAATGTTTAATCTAAAAATAAAAACAACAGCCAAGAAAAGAAAGTTATGGCAAATAATAGGATACCTGAAGTACCAGGAGACCACTGTAAAGAGGGACCGACAAGGGATTTATACCTGCAAATACCGTGGTCGCACCAGCCGTGCCCACTGCACATATTGGGACACTGCTGTCCGATGTAGATGTTGTCCAAGGCCCACTCATCTTGGGCTGTGTAGTAGCACTGACTCCAGCGGAAACGTGTGGCACTGGACCTTAAAAGCAATAACAATGCTTTACTTTGTGACTCTTTACAGAACTGTAGGTAAAAAAAGATAAAATGTAACAAAAAAAAAATATAAAGTTTTTATCACAATCACAGCCCAGGCTGCAAAGGTTGGCACAACCAAAGACAGATCTTTGTAAATTAACTTTCTAGACGATGCCACTTGCTGCACAGGGCTATATAATGGACTTTCCAGTCATTGATGACATTTCTACAGAAGTGTTACAGGGATTTTGAGCATTATTTTAAGGCAAGCCTCACAATGAATATTACTGGATTTTTATTGAGTGAAGTTCTGTGATGGATGCAAAACTAGAAAGGTGGATCTAGGACATGACTTTGGTTTTTATATTTTTGGTCACAGTTAACAGGTCAGAAGTTGTAAACAGGTTTCTTCTAATATTTACTATTAAAAAAATATTAAAGCTCCTGAGTGTTACCGTTTCTCCCCCCCTTTTTTTTTTCCATACAACAATAGTTGACTGTTTTTTCTTGGATATGAAAATTTCTTTTTGTCAGGATGATTCTGAATTAGATTTAGCTCACATATCACTGGTGCCATTGAGATTGCAAGTTTTTGACAAAGATCCTGTTTCATATTTTTCCACACTTCAAATAGCTTGATCCTGCACAACAACTCAAAATCTGTAACACCCAAGGTTTGTGGTGGGGAATCACTGAATTAAATTTCTTGCCTAACTAAACTCTGGATATTTGTAATATTCTTCAAGCATAAAACCTTGTTGTAGTTTCTCCTTTCTAGTTAGTTGATCTTCAACAGCATATTTTTCTTTACTATAGTGAAGTCAGCTACCATTATCTATTAAAAAATTCTTGCTGTTGTCCCTCTTGGAGATTGTCCAATGTGACACTGAAATTTTCCATGAGAGTGACTCCTGCTAGGCAAACCCAGCCTGACATCCACCACACTAAAAAAATCAAGGCTGGAGAAGAAACTGAATCATGAGAAAAACAATTTTTGTCATCATCAAGCCTTTCCAAGCTGTCCTGCCAAACTGTGAACATCCAACAGGTTACAGATGTTGGCTAGTGGCCACTCCCAGATGGTGGATACAGACACCCTCCACTCGATACTTGTGCCAGAATGAGACCAAAAAAAATATATTGCATGTGAAATGAAACAAAGATGGGAAATGGTTCATGGTGGGGGCAATGTGGGCACTGAGGCTGGATCACAGAGCTGTGGAGGGGTAGGACAGAGAAAACAAGGCTGACTGAGAATTATAAAATCAGATTTTGAATTGGGAAAGGCCTGTGTCTGGCCAAGGGCTGGCTGGGAGGAGCTGAGGATGAGAAGCAGGTGGTTCCTGTACGAAGCTTCTTTTCTAGCTTGTTTCTGAGCCATATGGTTACGTTTTGATGGCACAGAATATAATGCTCTTACTCTAATTTAAGATAAAAATCCCTTTCCCCACCCCCAATAATTTATGTGGAATAAGACTTATTAAAATGAATATTGTAAAGGTGGCTGAGCCACCTGCTCGCATGTATGGAAGTGAAAAGACAGATAGAGCCGGCCTGAAGTGCACACTGTGGCAGAGCAGTCAGCCATTCAGGTGGCCTTTCAGTCACATACTAGAAGTTTAATACATGCATTGAGAAATTTTTAAAATACCAGTTTTGCATTGCTTTAAAAAAACAAGTGAAGGTGCCCAAGGGCTTGATTTTTAATGGAAATGATCCTTGTTGTCTGTTCTAAGTATCTGTTTGATATCACAAATACTGTAAGCATTTTTACAGCACACAGAGTTAATCCGCAGGGGCAGATATGCTGATTAAATAATCCCGCAGGATATAATGTATTGATGGGTTACATTAGAAGAGCTATGAATTATACATTAAAAGTGCACAATGCCAGTAATCTGCACACGAAGAGCTTCCTAGGCTTGTGTAGGCACAACAGACAGTCAATATTCCCCACAATTATTTCCTGTTTATTTTTTAATTGCTCTGAAGCCAGCACATCACCTCAGTGGTGAGGTTCATGTTTACTGCAGAGTTTCAATGGCACTGCAGAGAGCCCTGAAAGTGGTTGTAGGCTCTGGAAAGAGCAGTAATGACTGGTGCTAACTCTAATGTGCGCTGAGGAAAATGACAATACTGATACCAAAGAATGGCATTTGAGCAAACACACACAACCATGAACTCCCAGCACAATAGAATTGTGTCATGTTGTTTTCCCAAGTAACAGGGGGGAGAGCATTGTGGTTGGGCACCTCTGACTTTCATCAGGGATGGTGTATGGGTAGAGGTGGGGTGTGAGACCTTGCAGCCTAGGGATATTTACAGCAAAGTGGAGGGAATTTACTGTGTTACACATCGTGGAAGTTTCATGGTGCCCAACAAATGGTGGTGCCCCCTAAACACAGCTCCTGGTGCTGCATGGTTTGGCATTGATGGCATTGACTCTGCCGCTCACTGGTTGCTGCTGGGAGCAAATGACCCTTCAGGGTGGCTTTGCAGCTGCACCATGGCTGGTTTTGGGGCACAAAGCTCACATCGAACCTACACAAACAGTGGGGAGAGCCCAGCCCTGTGTAATGACAAAGAACACCTCTGTGCCCAGGGGAGCACCACACCTGAGGCCCCACCGAGAAGATCCCTGTGCAGCTCTGCTTTGGGCCTGCACCGCAAGGCACAGAGCTCACACCAGGGCCCACAGCCCTTTCTGGAACTTGTGTGGGTTTCACCTGACCAAAGTGTTTCTCTGAAGAGTCTCACTGTACCATTCCTGATGCAGGGGACTGCCCTGCCAGGTGCGGAGCACAGGGCCACACGCTGCCAGGGTGGCTCCGTCTTCCTCCTCAGGTTCCTGGTGTTGGCTGCACATCAAGCCAAGGGTGTGCTCTGCTCCACTTGTGACTTAAATGCAGCGATTGCAGGAGGTTTGTTTCTACAATTTAAGGGGAGGGGAGGAAGGGAGGAGGCTCATTACTGCCTGGAGATGAACACGTGGCCGAAACAGAGGTGTGGCGGCGGGGGATGGTCCCCAGAGAGCCACATCACAGCGGGCAGGGGTTATTTTTATCTGCAGACAGAGAGCTTTCCCTGGGGACAGCTTTGCCACTGCGGGAATCCCGTGGTCCCCGAGCTGCTGCCAGGGGTCCCGTGGGAAGTGATGCCACCGTCACAGGGCTGTGGGCAGCGAAAGCTGTCATAGATCCGTATTCCTCCCTGGGTGAGGGATAATGTGTGTTAGGCTGAATTAGCAATTGTGAAAGCAACGCCGCTGAAAAGCCAGTCCTGCTTACTGTTTTTGAAAGCTTTCCAAGGCTGCTCTGCACCTCAAGGTAACAACAGCTTAAGAGGATTATGCTGTTAAAAATGGTAATCAACAATTTAAAAAAACCCCCATGTTAATTAAGTAAAGAGAATAAGGAGATGAGTGTCAGCTGCATTCTCAGTGATAAAATACTGGTTTTCTGGACAATCACCATTTGGACATCTATTGAAATGGGAAGTGCAGCACTGAAGAGTTATGAAAGCATTTCTTACAAGTAAAATAAACCTCCCTAGTTCCTTATATTGTTTCCTTTTTTCTTTCCTTTTTTTTTAATGCTACTGGAAGGCAATATGGCTTTCTGATGGCATTATATCTAAGTCAAATAAAAGTCATTGTTGCTGTGCGACATTTTACATAAGCACAAGGAAATCATGTCCCAGAAGTACTGCAAGTGAAATGATGTTCTTTCTGTTATAAAATTTTTCAGATATGCAAGTTAAAATAAAATCATTGCCTTCCCTCCTGATATTAAAAGCCCTAATGATCTAATGCAAATTTGTGGCTGATAAAATTATATTTGCTACCTTCTGAGTTACCATAATTACATTTACCCAATTATCCTGAAGCTCTCATTCAGTCATTAGGTGTTGATTTGTTTATGAAGTCAGCAACTGACAGCTGCTTGTATCTCATTAAGGCCTGTTCATATGTAAATGCCTCCCATAAAACTGAAATTAATTTTCATCAGTGTTAGAAATGTTCAGTTCAAGTACAATACAATTTCAGTGAGCAGGTGCATACATTTCATTTCTTCAATACAAATCTCTTGCAGATTTCCCAGTATCCCAAATCTCAGATAACACAGGGACCTTGCAAAATCATGCTTGCCAGATGCGGAACACCTACAGATGTGCAGAAATACCAGCAGACTCAGAAAGTTTTACAAGAGAAATAGGTGCTGTTAAGGAACAATTTTCCAGCTACATCAGCACAGTGCCACAGCCTGACACTGCCCATGCACCCAAGGTGCAAACCTTCAGCTAAGAGCTGTGCATGAAGGGATAAAATCTTCAGCAACTGTAGCAGGGCTGCGCAGGCGTGTGAGGGCAATTGAGGCTACAAGGGGCCAAAGAAAGGCTAAGAAGTCATTCCTAAATCCTTGCTTAGGTGGTTTATTTCCCTGTGCAGTAAGCACAGGGCAGGGTGTGTATGTGGCAACCTTTGTCTTGAGGGGTTGAGACAAAAGGAAGGTGCCCAGAGCATCCTTGCTCTCACCCCAGTTTCAGGAAGGCAGCAGACTTAGCTCTACCCCTCTGCACTGTTCTTCCTGGCCATTACTAAGATTTTGCCCATGGGTGGTTGTTGCAGTGGAATACAAGTGGGAAAGAGATAGGAGAGGGAGGGAGGACATCCCAAAGAAGAGCCCTATGGAGCATATTCGCTACCAGCCACCTGGTAGGATGCCCTCTGTGTGGCTGGGCTGGCAGTGAAGGGCACACATCAAGTGTTCAACAGTAATGTCCAGGTTTTGAAAAGGCAGAAAATTGCTGTCTGCTGCTAAGTGTGCTTTAAAAATGCATAAAAAATCCCCTCCCAATCTCAACTCGAAAGAACTATTGAGCCCTCAGCCTGCTCCTTGCCAGTGGAAAGGAGGGTTCAAAAGAGGGGAAAGTGGCTGAGATGCTTCTTGTGTGCTGGATTGATTTTGGTAGGGAACATGTAACCAATCTTCCTCTTCATCCCAATAAAGCCATAGCACAACATAACACAGAAAATGTGTTCTATGAAAAGCAAAGAAATGTTCAGTTGTAATTTGTACCTTAATTACAAACAAAACTCTGGTAACAGAAGGGAATCCCTTCAGATAAAAGATTGTAAAAAGAGTGTGAAATATTTATGATTTGTGCGCAGCATAAAACAGGAACCTGGCTATTACTCCATCATGATTTCTCCCCACAGTCTCCTAAATTAAAAAGAAATTATTTGCTTCTGTCACCTCATATGCTGAGAAAAATTAGTAGATCCTAAAGAAGAAAAGGCCCACAACATTGCTATTACCATCAAATAGAGTGTATAATAATAACTTTGAGTACAGTACATATTTTATAAATAAATTTAAGAATAACAGCCTGTTTTAGAGTGTAATCTGAAAAAATAGTAGATACTCTCTAAACTCCTAAGTGCCTATGTGAACCACAGATTTTGCAGCTGGTGGAATGTAATGGCATGTAAGATTTAGTACATTATAATCTAACTACAAAGCACTTATTCATAGACTTACTTGTGCTACTTGGTATTATCTGATCTGATATGTTTTAAGGATTTGGTATTTGCCCTTGACATTTTGCCTGTAAATAGGAAATTCTGGAAATTGGCTGTACAGTAAAAGTGGCCAGTGTGTTAAAAGAAGGTATCACTGTGGTGTCATTGACGGAAATAGGTTGTGTGGAGGCCATGGAGAGTGTAAAAAAGTAATGATGAAGGATAGGGAAATACAATGATAACTTAATCTGAGCAAGCTCTCATTGCAATTGTTGTGATGGATTCAGGGCAAGCATAAACAAAATGTAACTCTAATTGGAATAATTAAATTCTCAAATGAAGGAAGCCCTGAAGATTATTGGGATTTACGACAATTTTTTATTTGTATGTTATAATAAAGATTTTAAAATAAAAAATGAAAGAAACCATCTAGTTAATAAATAAAAAATTTAGGGCAGGCAAATGAAGTTTAATTAAAATTGGATGAATAGGGTAAGACTTTGTGATAATTTTTGTTGCTGGTTTTCTGCAGAAGAGAATGTTATTTTTTTAAGACATGCTATAAAAAGGAACAAAAGTTAAAAAATTCCCAGAAATGAATCATTAGTTATTGTTTATAGAAGGCTTTGGTCTGAAGATGTAAACAATAAGGAATGTGCAAAATAAAAACTAACAATCCAAATAAAGCCTTCCTCCAATGGGGCATTTATAGACCAGAACTACTATTTTTGAAAAGGTCTGAACTTTATTAGAAGAGTCAGAGTATGTATTAAAAACAATCCTAAACAATAGTTTCTGTTGAATTCCCCAACATTTCACTCTCTAATTATGTAAAGAATGCATTTTTATGCTAAATACTGGCACCCCACCTACTGGCTTGAGTATGACCTACAGAGAACTTGATCTTTGTCATACCAACTTAAAAGTAGATGAATTATCTACACCCCCCCAAAAAATTTAAAGAGAAGAAATAAATGCTCACCAAGTCTTCTGTGGTAAAAGAACAGTGATTCTCCTCCACTGAGGAAATTCGCTGGAGTGGTAAATACTTGCTGATGTAAACTCCTGACAGCTTGGCATACTGGGAAGACATTCCTTAAAGTAAAACATTTCAAAACCAGATTTAATGTTAGGGAATAATTGGGAGCAGAAAAAAAGGTTAAATGTTCACAGAAACAGGAGCTTTTCTGGGCCCAGATGTTGGAGTGAAAGATCCAGAAACAGAAAAATTCTGGCATGATGCAAAGAAATTTCTCAGAAAACTAGTAGTACAATTTAGCATGGAAAAAAGCCATATGAGTCTTTAAAGAGTTGAGCATTAGTGACTAGTAATGTTTTGCTTTCCTCCATGAGGGTGCGTAGTTAATTTTTTTTGTTACTATTTTCACCCCAGCATCTAGCATGGACTATGAAGGAAGCCTACAAGACCACTGCGGAAGAAGTCTATGAAAGTGACCTCCAGACCTCCAGAACATTATACCAGTAATTTTGGAGATCTATTTGGAGACTAGCTTCTCACTGTTCTAACTGCCCTTCCCATGTGACTTCATTTTTTTCTGCTATAGTTCTTTCATTTACATATACATTGCCAGAATAGCACAAAAAACTTTTGTGCTATGGTTTTGATAAGGTACTAATAAAGTGCTTGAAAGTTATTACCAACCTGCATATCCTGTTCTAGCTACCCACTCAGAGAGTCCCTTCTGCCACTCACTGCCACAGCACAGCTTCTCCTGATCATCCCCACATGCCCAGGAGTCTTTTGCTGTTCAATGCTGTGCTCACCCCCAGGAGCGTATCAAGTAAGAGGGGGGTCTTAGGGACAGCCACCTGCTTATGGAAGTAGCCCACTTTGACTGCTCTGAAACTAATAATAAAGCTCTGAAACTAATAATAGAGCAGATTCTCTACAGCACTAATGGCAATTAGGAATATTTATATAGTTAAATTATACACTAATAGTTATATATTAAATATGATCAAGGGCAGAATATATTATTTTACAGAGATATTTATTGCTCAAAATCTTAGAGTATTAAATGAAGATCTGAGACCTTATTCTGTTTTGCTGGGGTTTTTTTTAGTAGATTTTCTAAAGGCTTAATTTCCTTTCCAGCAATTTTCAAACAGTTTTCATTGATTCATCTCCCCTAAAAGATCTTACAAAACAGTGCCTGATCAGTGCTTGTGAAGCAAATAAAACTTTCAAACATTTTAATTAATTAGTGTTTTGTTTATTTGCCAGATTATGTCCTTGAAATACACTACAAATAGTCTTTTATCACAGCAACATGGGTGGTGTGAGAAAAATGATTTTGCTGCAAGTTCTTCTCTCTGAACTCAGCTCCATTCAGCGAGGAAAGGAGCACTAAAATCTGAAGGCAACTGATCTTCCATTGATGGCAAGCACAAACTCCAAACACACGCCACTAGAAGTTATTCTTGGACACCATGATGATTCCATGTATAAAAGACACTAACAGCATTTGAAATACAGAATTTATAGCTTTTGTCTGAATTTAGTTTAAGGTGAGAAATCATTATTTATATTTGCAAAGTGTAAAAACTCATTTATTGCCACTTCTCTATTCTGCCCACCAAAGTAAATGTGGCAAACCACAATATGGCAAAGGGTAACCAGGCAAAGCTCATAGAAGATGTAGAACTTGACATACGAATCCTTCTGTGAGCCTGCAGAGCAGGCAGTGAAAACCCACTAGGACAAGTTCCCTGACATCCTCTGAACCCACTCAGAGGCAGCCAAGGGACCTTGGTTAGTTCACCCTGAGGCCAGGGAAAGTCCAGCTTTTGATCTAAGAAGGAAAACAAAAGCACAAATTATGGCCAAATGCGCTACTCACATTTGTGCTGAGACAGGGCTGAGCCACACGGGGAAATAGCAGCCAACACGGCTATTTGCACTTCCAGCAGAGTGGGGGAAACAGCCGGTCATTATGGCCCTGGACTGTGTTTGAACCAGGGATGGGAGATGAAAGTCTCTACATTACAATCCCCTGAAGGAATGCGCTTTCCATTTACGAAATGGCTGCGCACAAGGGCAGAAAGAATTTCTGTCCATTTAAATTCCAGGAAACAGTACATGCATTTTGCTTAGAAAAACAAAGCAATAGCACAGGAAAGATCTCAGCCATTATGCTATAGCTCTGTCTAACTGTGCCCCAGTTCTTTTCTCAACCTTGATCCATTCCTGTCACAATTTTCTATTTCAGGCTTTCAGACACCTTTCTTCCAAATATTATGAAGAACAGTTTAAATACCTCTAATAGTAATTTTGACTGATTCGAACTGAGAATTTCTTTATTGAAATGTGATAAAGGAAAAAACATCTTTCTCTGTTCAATGCCAGAAATGTTATTTCAGATGATCTTTGTATAAGTGTAGTTCATGGAAGACAAAGTCCTCGCTGCCAGCCTCACCTCCTGAACAAGATGCCATGTGAGGCCATGGTTGGTGGAGTACTCCAGTTTCACCTGGTTGTCCATATGAGGAGTGAACGCCTCACCACAGCCCATCACCAAGTTGAACTGTATCATGTACGAAGCTCCAATCTGCATAGATTGGGTCTCCACGTAGCGCATGCTAGAAGCTAACTTTGAGTCTCCTGTAAAACTGAGAGATGTAAGGAAAGAGTCAGGATCTGTCCCCAGAATATTTGAGAAAGGAACATTATGAGGGGTTCTGGGTTAAATATGGTGATGCTTCTGCCTTTGCTTTGTAGATTGGCACACGGGATGAGACCAGGCACAGAAGAATCTGTTGGTACTTCTGCAAATTACCAGGAGGGCCTTGATATATCCCAGAATGAGAAACGCTGAATTATTCTGTTAGTTCTTACTATATGCTCTTTGTATTAAGGATCAAGTTAGGATCAAGAAAGGCCAACATAAGTTAAAAACAACATAAAGAAAGTTCTTTCCCCACAAGTGTCCATTGCCTAAGGTCATGCCACAGTAAAAACTGTAATTTCATTCCAATACTGGACAGTAAAGACACACTGCATCTAGTTTAAAATATTCTTACTACATAGGCTTTTCATTCCATTGATTTTCAAGTGATTCTATATGTGATGCATTCCCTGACTTGTCTGTATTTCAGAATTAATATCTTCTATCCTCAGCTTCTTTTCTGTAGGAGGTACTGATATAGAAGTTACATTATCCAGTGGATCGGAGAACAATAGAAATGTTTGGAATATACATACACACATATATGTTACAAGGTACCCAGTTATCATATACACAGTTACACAGTATATAGTCTGAATTATAAGATTATTTCATTTTAAAGGCAGGGTTTTCTTCTATGCACTTTTCAAAAGAAAAACAACCAACCAACCAAAATCAAAACCCCAAATGCAAGAGAGGTATAAGGAGGAAGTAATAACAACTTAAATTTTTAATCCGGCACATTAGCCTTTAAAACAGCATTTTCATGAAAGTTCACTTAGAATGAAAATTGCCCCCCTCTCCTTAGTTTGAGATGTTTACTTAGTGTCTTCAGAAATACTGTCATCCTTTAAGCTTCAAAATTTTTTAAGACCATTCTTAAATGTGAACAATTTAGGATAGCGATTGGCTTTTTATAAAGAAAACCACTGCAAATCATCATGCAAAAATGAAAAAGATAAATTCAGAACAGTGGTGATGAAGAGAATAATCTAGTTCAGAGTTGCTCTTATGATTGAATATGCTAAAGTTTATCTCCTTAAATAGGAAATCCTAATCTTTAAATACAGTACAATAGAACATATTAGCTCCTACTCCTGTAAAATTCAAGGTCATGACAAAGTGAGTGTGAGGATAAGTCAGAGTCACTTAGCACTCTTTTAAATTAATTCACTGACCCACACCATTTTCTATAGAGTCCTTTCCAGAGAGAGCACTTAAGCCATAAATGTCAGCATCCTGCCTTAAAGCTTTAGAAGAAACTGCTGAAAGCTGACATTAGTTTTGTCATTATCAAATTGCCGTTACTTGGCACAAGTTGAGATGCAGGCTGCTTTCTACTCTCTGTAACTTCATTTCCTAAAGGATGATCCAACTCATGACACCATATGAAACTACCCAGTCTTTGCTGATCAGCACCCTGAACCGACTGTAGATAGACACTCCCTTCACTGCTAAGGCACTGTCATGGACAACTGGACCAGAAGGCAGTGAGATGTCTTGGAAAACTGTATCTTTTCAGCTGATGTTGTCAGTGTTTCTCTTCTCTATGGGAAGGATAATTTTAAGTTGAGCAGAGGATATAATGTACACTCATCAGCAGTCCAGCTGACAACCTATCGTTTGTGGCTTCATGGTTAGAACTGAATTCATCTCAGAAGAATTTGTGTGGATAATGCCTGAATTTATTTTTCTTCCAAACTTTACTTTGTACTTTTCAAAATTACAAAGATCCACAAATTTAAAAGTTAAAACTGATTTGGTCTGACATGGTTTTAATTTCTACAAAGCAGCTTGAAATTTCATGGCTGATGTGGAAAAACGCAGTTTTACTGAAGCCCTCTTGGGAAATCTGTGCCAACACAACCAGGCCCTTCAGGTATCAGTCAGCCATGTGCAGTGTAATCAGCTGAAAGTTACACGTAGCAGTGCTTTGGAAAATGATTTGGCACTGCACAATAAACCTCGCCACAACACCATGCAGTTACCTAAAGCTCATCTGAACAGAGTAAAGGAGTTGAAAGTAAACAGTTTGATGAAGCATCTGTCCAGAGGCTGTCTTCGCAAAGTAGCAGAAGAGAAGTGAAGGACTGGTACTCAGCATAGATGCAAAGAATTAAATGTTAAATTTTTCCCTTGCCTTCCCAAAACTTCCCTCTTCAATATTACTAGTGTAAAATGAGAAAAACCCCTTAAACTCTAATCTTTTCTTTCTGGTGGCATTCAGGTCATTATTAAAACATTTTAAGTTTACTATTAATTTTAATTTAATAACTTAGCCACTGGATATTGTACATAGTATACTAAATAAGCATGGTTAAAAAGTCAAATCAGCTCTTTAAAATGGATATTAAAGAAACGTAAAAAGGAAACTAGCGTTGAGATGAAGACAGTCTGTGATACTCCATAAGAAGCTCTTTTAAGGGGAGGAAATCACATTATGGGTTTACAAAGTCCTTTATCAACCACAAATTGCCTCCAGCTGAACATGAGTAGCATTAAAGGTAGGGGCTCCACCTTACTTGCCACTTCTTTGCTCTCCAGATATCTCATGTACATGGTTAGGGGTATGCCCTTCTCCTGGAATACTAAATATTTTCTTTGTTCTGGGAGCCACACAGCTGGAATACATTTCCAGATTTTGTAAAAGATGAAGTAATGTCCCTGGCGTAACAATAATTAACCACAAAATCTTCAGAAACTAGAATGCAGAGGCTTCATTTTTGTATAAATATGTTGCTGTGAGTTGGTTTCTGGCACGTATATAATTAGACCTGCAGAGGCACAGGAACACAATACCCATAGGTGCCCTCAGAACAATCACTCTCCCTCCAAGCACTGCCAGCTAATTGGTACTTCTGGGAATGGTATCACAGTCAATGTCAGCCAACCTGCATTGCTCCAAACTGCTCTGAGATCCCCAGAGTTACCGTATTTTCAAGTCTGGTACTTTTAGGAATACTGAAAAGCCACACGGATGCTTGTTTTATAAAGCTGCATTGACCGAAAATATTGACATGTTGGCCAAATGCTTGCACCAGCCTGAGCTTTGCCTCCATCAAAGTCAGGAGATATTTGTGTCTTTTTACATCACATCATACCTACTTTGCTAAATAATTCCTAAATGTATTAACTTAATTAACATGATTAAGTCGATTACCTGAAACTTTTTGCTTATTATAGAGTAACAATTAATCTAAAAGACAAAACATTTTAAACACAGGTAAACTGTCAAGCTGATGTAGGACCACTGTATTACCTTGCCACAGAAAGATAGTTCATGACGTGGCAGGTTTACAGTCTTTCCCCCAGACTTCTCCAGGGACCCTATTCTTCAATACATTGAGTTAAATCATAATGTCATAATCTGACTGAAGACATTTATTTATATAAAGCTATTTTATTTATGTCCTGATGAATATATATATGTATATATAAAGTGTTGGCATCCTTATCAATACTTAAATGCATTTCAGCAATTGGCAATAAACAGTCTGTAACACACTCCAGAGGCATTTGGTTCAGAACCTTGCCAGAATATGAGCATTTTGGGGAAGCGATGAATTAACATCATCAAACACTTCATTTGAAAAGTGTTCTGGAGTTCTTTCAGTACAACCAATACATTTGCTGCAGTAAAGTCCAAGATCCAATCTGAAACCAAATGTTGACAATGACGATCAAATAAAGTGACTGTTCCGAACATAGGCCATTAAAAGCACTCAAAAATCACCTTTGCTCAAAACATATGTATATCAACAAACCTCTCTTATTTTAAATGAAGCCAGATATGGAAAAGAACTACCTGCCTCTTAAAAACAAACAAACAAACAAACAAAAAGAAACAACAAACCCCTCTCCTCATTTTTCTCCAATTTTAAGGGTAAATGTTTCAGGTTTACAGATTCTGAAGCCGAAAAGGAGGCCTAATAGACAATTAAAGGCAATTCAGAGAAAATGGGCCTGGGGATGACACCCTATAAAATGATTTATAGCATATTTCCCTTACTTGTACTAATGAAAAAGCTGTTGTTAGACTTTTCTCAAGAGGACGGTGTCAGTGCTACTGCACGCTCTGCTCATAGAAACTCATGAGTTAGAAAATGAGAACCAAATGGACTCACAGCTGGGAAAAACCAGCAATAATTAATTTAACTAGCAGCCATTTGTAGAGACTTTGTGTAAGTTTAAAAATTTCCCTTGAGAGAAACAAGGTCAGTGAAGGATAGAGTTCATGTCTTCCAATGATAATGAAAAATACTTATATATAAATAGTAAGGCAATATTGCAAAGGCTTTAATTCTTCATTTGATGCACGGAAAGTTCCACATTTCTACTATGCCTGAGCACTACAGATCTTAGTCAATAAACGGGAGGGAGAATTTAGCTCAGTGTTTATTATTTTGATTCTGATTTACATTCATAAGAGGAAAATAGAGTAACCTCTGCTATCCTAAATAACCTACCCTCCTCCTCAAGATAAGCTGGTCTTAAAAGAAGAGAGGGAAAACAATGTCATTAGAGGTCTTTCATTCCAACTCTTTGATGAGGAAGATGCAAACAGTTTGAGCCCTAACATGCTGTTTCATTTTAATGAGCAGTGAGTACCTTCCTTGTCCTTATTAAAGTGGTTAATGGTGCTTCTACTGCCTCATTATCAGCGCTAGAACACATTTGGTGTTGTTGCTACTGCTAAGCCAACTCCTTTTAGTTTGACAGATGATCAGAAAGTCAAATCAGATTGCTCAGAGATACTTTTTTAATAAAATTCCAACAGTGTTTCTCTGAGAGTCCACGGGGACACTAAAATTATTTATATTTTCTTGAGGTTTTCTGTAATTACTGTGATTGTACTTTCTCCAAAGAAATGTATCTATGCCAATTAAAACTATACTGGGTTTATAGGTTGATCAAACTAGCATGAAACTGTTATTTGGTTTTAATCAAAACACAGATTTTAAATTGAGCTTCCTTTGTATTAATTCCAAATGTTACACTTGTGTGTTCCAGAATTTTATTTTTGTGAAGCATGTTAATGTTTTACTAAAAACGCTAATTTTTATGCACTACTAACAGATTTTTTTCTTTGTTTTTCACTTCTTTTGCTTTTCTTGCCTTTATTTTCTTTGGGGCAGCTGATGTTTCCTTGCTTTTGTTTCTAAATACAAAGCACATTTTAGGCCTAATTGCAATATATCATAACGCTGATTACAGTGTAAATGACTAAATGAATATAATACCAGACAAAATAACTACAAATGGCTAATGTTATTCTGCCCACATTTTGCTGCCTTTCCTATCTGGATTGTAATCTAATGGCTATTTACACAGATATGAACATCACTTAGAAAATATTAATATTATTACCTGCATACCTGTGTTAACCTGACTGGATTTTAAGTGAAGATAATGAAAAATTAATAATTTTTTTTCTATTAGAACATTATTTTGTGGGGAAAGAATGGTACATTCATTGTTCCCATCAAACATTAAGTCTCTGTGCAATGGGGTGTAAAAGCTAACTGCTGACTGCAATTAGATTAGCAACTGTATTTTTGTCCATAATGTGAGGATGAGAAAAACTTACTCTGAATAGCTATGGGAATGACTCGTTTGCAGCAGCTACTTGATCCTTAGCAGGATGATTAGACAAGGAAAACAAAAGTAGAACAGAAAAGAATATGTGTTTCTCACCAAAGAGTCCAGTCGTGTCCACAGTGAGGTTGAACATTTCCCAGGTAGAATCCCAAAGACTGTGTGACCTCAACTAGGTTGGTGAAGTCTAGACTGATGCTGTTGAAAAGCACAGAGGTCATGATAATTTCATCGATTGCCCACACGTCTTCACCTTGAGAAGAGTGATACGGTTGCCACCATCTGAACTGAATGCCAATCTGTCTTGCATCTTCAGGCAGCTCCACTGAAATTATTCTGGAAAACAAAACGAAATGGTTATTGACAGTTTTGCCATTTGTAGTAATTCCATGGGGTTGTGTTTTATAGTAATTTTTTTTCTTAGTGGTCCTAAAAATCGTAGGTTAGACTGAGTCCACAAATACTGTAGCATCTACTGTTGTATCTGCTACCAGTGACAGGAACAGGGGAATTGTTAGTACTCTTGGTAATCAATGCATTTACTGAAGAACAGCCACATGCAGAAGCCACCAAAAAGAGTTTCTACCAATTCTGTAAATTTTGCTGCTACCGTGGAGCTCTCTGTAAACTTAGAGGTGCATGGAATGATGAACTGATGAGGACTTAAGAATTCCAGCTCCACTTTCTCAGACTCAGTGGCTTTTATCCTGATCTGAAGACATGCATCTTCTAGACATCTATGCTAGTTCTTGCACAGCATTGCAATCATGCCCATGGTGTTCTTTTCCTAGAAGAACCCACTCCTGTAAATGGCCACATTTAGATGGAAAAGGTTCATCTTGTCAGAAAGTGTGATTATGTATAGTCTTTTATGGCAGACACTTTTCTTTTGTAGCTGCCTAGAGCTGCAACTGGAGGGTGAGTCCCAGGTGCTTCTGGTATCAAGGTCATTTAATTTGTCATGGCAGCTATGTCAACAAACTTAGAATTGACAAACTGCAAAGAAAATTAAGAGTAATATCTAATTTCCAGGAGCAATTATCATAACACTGCAGCAGGGAGTATGCATTAATTGCCACAGCAATGATACCTTCTTGAAAGCTTCATAAATCACCAGGACCATGGTACTCCACACAGCCATGTCAACTGTGAGACAGACTGGCAACAGGGACATTTGTCTCCATTGGGGTACAATTACTTGCTGGCAAAAGGTTTTCCGGCAAGCTCATCATGTAGCTGATATTTTTCTTTCTCTCTTAGAGGAAATGTGGACAAAATGATAAATCGTGTAAACTGGAAGCATCTTTTTATTGTTTAGCACCAAATTTTTCAGACTTAAGTCTTTATAAGCTGCCTGTTGCAATGTTTTATTCTCTGCACACACAAGAGTCTGTGGTGCTCTCAGTGCAAAACCACACTTTTAAAAGTGACATGCTACACTGTCCTTGTAAAGAAGAAACTTATTATACTGTTATTTAATGTTACATCAATTTTAAAAAAGAATACGTTAATCTATCAACCAGAAAAAAATCAAGTGGCTTGGCCAAATAGTTGGGAAAGCGCTCAAAAAGTCCTGCCTGGCATTTCTGGGAGCTTTCTGCTCTCCGTAGGCTGGAGAGAGCAGTGTCTAGGGACAGCCAGAGGTGACAGCTGCTGTGTCTCTGTGGCATGGAACCAGCACTGTACACACTTTTTATGTGTGGTGGATACATTTCCTTTACACTCAAACATGCTTGAATGACTTCATACCCTTCTAGGAGAAAGACGAAGCCTCATTGCTCTCTGCCATGAATAAAATACAAGGACTTCTTTTCTACCAAGGTTCTCTAATAAGAAGCAACTTGATGACCTTTTGGGTTAATTTTTAGAGGCACAAATGACACTAAATTGCTAGTGATGCTAAAAGGAACCAATGATCTTGTCATCCATGCGAACCTGAGGAAAGCCGGTACCCTGGCCAGGAGAAGCACTGTATCCAGTGGGTGCTGTGAAGCACTTGGCACTTGTGTGAGCTAATGTTCTGCTATAATCCTGGGCATATTTCTCTGCTGCCTATGATGCCTGCATCTTCCTTTCACTCTTAAGTCTCATAAGCTCACCAACGTGGACACTGATTCTCACTGACAGTAATATACAGAAAATCCTAAATCGTGACATACACCACTGATACATGTATCAAGTGTTAAAATATTTAACACATGTTAAAATAAATTTCTCATCCCAGGGGATTAAGCTAATGCAATTTAAAAAGGGAGGTGTAAACTATCATGTATGGCACATATGTTAGTATGCAGGACCTGGCTACATCTGTAGTTGTAACAACTCCTATCTGGCTTTGATTTGTTAGAGATAGATGGAGAAGGAGGGGGATTCCTGCTAATGACTTTTCTGCTGCAGAGAAGAAAAGTGTGCCCACTAACATTAGCAGCCACCATTAGATTTCTTAAAAACCAGCTGGGAGACCTTTGCTCTGATCTCATTCTTTCAAGCTATGCGCATACCTAATATTGAAAAGCCACCGCTGTTCTGCTCAGAAGAAAAATGCAGCTGTCAAATGTTAGCAGATTAAATGCACCTTTTCAGCAGAACATTAAATATGTAATTATTTTTTGTATGACTGAAAACTAATTAAATTCCTGGATATAGACTGATTGCCAAACTTTGCAGCAGTCCATCTATGTTCCTAAAAATGCTGATATTTTCAGACAACATAATATGAAAAGGTGAAGCTTTCTTCATGTTCTTCATCATAATTACTGCCAGCATTATCTATCTTCAGGTTTGTATGTCTGTCATTTTTCTATCTACCCAGAGTGGACTATATATTTTTCCCATGGCAAAACCTTTCTAACTTCTGTATATTGTACTTAGCTCTTTGCCCTGTCAGAACAACGGAAATTGCGTTTCATAGTTAACCTCAAAAAGCAAAAGAATCTATCACATTTATATAATTTATTACATTTATATCTTAAACTTCATTAAAATCAGTCACCAGAATGTGTATTTTCCTTTTTGTTATAAAAATTTCATAGTGCTATATATTAAAAACCTTTAGGGAAATATAATTTCTACAGATGTAATCTTGAGTCTAAGAATTAGGAACATGGCCATATAAAATATATATGCAACTGTAATAAAGGAAAGCAAAGGAAAATTTAAAGAAGACTTATAAGTGTTCCCATTTGTAGCATCTTTCCTTTGGAAACATTTAAAACTTTAGAAATTGAAGTACACAATACTTCTATCAAATACAGTCACTTCTCTCAGATTTTTGAATATTTCTTATAGCTCCCAGGAAATATTTTTAATGTTTTTTCCCATCAGAATATTCTTAATCACACTTTGTATATTGCAGTTTTGTACTGAGTTACTGACAACATTTGGAAATCTGATATATTTTTTTTTAAGAGCAATGACCTGAGCTCAATTAATATAAATAATGAAAGTTATAAGTAAATAAAATGACTTGCAGGCTATGTACAGTCGTACCCCTGGGGCTGACTCAGGTGTTTTCCTTGAACTCAGTGGAGGGGTAGAGAAGTAGACATGGGGCAATACCCAGGTCAAAGCCACCCTTGGGCAGGAATGGACTTGCTGGAATGAGTCCTGTGATGCCACTGTTGGTTCTGCCTCTCCTGTGCCCCCTTGCAGAGCATCAAATTTAATTAGGAGCGCCCTGTGAAGGTGAATGCTGCCAGGTTTGAGTGGGTTTGCACAGATCCAGCACAGATTGTTCTGAGTTTTTGGTATAGATGTGCATATAGAGACTTCTGATTTTGCACTGCTTTCAGAATTGGTGGATGGTCTCACAAATGTAGCAGTAAAGAATACCTTCTCTAAATACATGAGATACATTCCTCTCTAATCTGACACTGAACATAGGTGCTGCTAGATGAGATGAGATCTTTGTTTAACTTCTTTTTGATTTGCGCAATTCCCAGGCACAGTCACCAGCAGGTCCTCCCAGGGCACTGAGCCCAACCCACAGGCACAGCCACGAAGTCATGCAGTTGCCTTCATAATTGCAGTTTCCCTGGAGACCTGGAGAGACCCTCACAGTCAGATTTTGTCTGAGGTGTCCTGTGCTGCCTGCAAACTCCTAATCCCAGAGGATGGTGTAGTGAAGGTATCTATGGCTTCAAAGCTACAAATAATTTATGTTAATTTTTCTTTACAAGTGGCTGCTTGAGTGGGAAGAGACATGCCCCTATTTCCCACAAGTACATTTCTATCCTTCATCCTGCACTGCCTCCGCTTGTTCTGTGGTATCACCTGAGACTTGAATGCCATTAAATCCATGCATTCTTTTTTATAGAATGACAAAATGTCTAGAACAGCTGCAAGATTTTAAGGAATAGTGGTAAGTTTCAGTGTACAATAGAAACTCTTCACTCACTCTTGCACCATGTACTTAGTCTCTGAATTACAGTGACTACCAGCATAACTCCTTGCAATATTTGTGCACATACCTTGGCTCGTGGTAGTTGAGATAAGAGTAGTGTTCCAGGAGTTTCCAAGTAATCCCATTGTCATAGGAATAGTGCAGCAGTACTCCTTCTCCAGGCTGGTCAGGCGCTTTGCAGGTACTCAGCACTGACTTGCTGCCCAGCCGTAGTGTGAACTGTAGGAACCTGGATCAGAGTTACAGAAATATTTGTAGGATATGATTTGCATACTGGTTTTTTGTTGGTTTGGGGTTTTTTCTTTGGTTTTTTTTTTTTTTTTTTTTTTTTTCCCCTAACCAGGTTATTTTCAGATCTTAATCTGTGCAAATTTTGATAAATATCAGTTATGGGGTTTTGTTCGAGTGATTGTTTTTATTGTCAAGTAATGCAATGTGGCAAGTATAGTTAAAAAAATGCCAATCATTACAGCATTTAATTATTTATTAGGCACTGAAGGGGAGGGAGAGATAGTGAATGGATCTAATCAGTTGCCACAAGCTGTCAAATAAACACAACCTATAAATAATTAATTAGCACTTGGCTTTGACACTCAGGTTTGATATTAACATTTCATATTTTCCATCCAAGCTGTATGATAACTCCCCTGCAGTCTGTTTTGGGCTCTGTTGTTTACAAAGCAGGAGAAAAAAAGGCAAGGCTATGAAATCTCCATTAAAACGTGGAACTAGGAGTCTTTTCAAAGCTTTTTTCCCTCCTAAAACATTTAGCTTAATAATACAGAAGGTTGTGACTGGAAGGGGAGGGTCTCCCCAGTTTCTTCTCCTCTTTCCCTCTCACCTGGACTGGGAGCTGTCAAGGAAGGAAGTGATAAGCTGACGCCTCCCATCTTTGTTGAAGACCAGGGCCTTGCCACTGGCCAGGACCCCGCAGCCAAAGCTGACCTCAGCCCCCCGGATGGAGTAAAAACTGTGGTAGGAGGAGAGGCGGGAGCTGGTGAAGCTCTCTGAGATGAACATGGGAAAGGTCTGTGATGCCATCTCACACGCTGGCCCAGAAAAGCCAGGGTCGCACCTGTGGGTGAGGAAGATTGAAGAGCGTAACTAATGACCGTCTTTTCAAGTGGCTGGTTTTCAAACCAACACAGTGGCTGCAGTTGTTCATGAACTGAAGATGACTACAAGGTCCCTCTCAAAATATAAGGCCCAAGAACCTCTTTGAACTTTACTTAGGTAAAGTGGTGCACAGCCAATGATTTCTTTTAGGTAGTACTTCCTCTTGCAATTTAAAAATAGCATAGTTATGAACACCCCACCAATCTATACATAACACAGTACAGAAATATTTTTATTCAGTGTTGGAACAAAAAACCTGTTGATATGATTTACAGTTGTTCATATGTAATATGACGAATTTGCTTTTATCTATAGACTGTTAGTAGTGACTACAAGAAATTAAGTAACAAACCAGAATGCTACATGGGTCACACTCTTGTTAATACATAAAAGTAGTTACACCAATATTTAGAATATGCTTACTGGTTTTGAGTAAGAACCTTTTTACTTTTTAGGGTGGAACCCTTTTAACATGCCAGACTACCAAAAAAAGTGGAGTGCTGATCTTCTGTCCTTGAGGTATGTTAAGTTATGGGATATTAGAACTATTAAAAATGTGATTCTTTCCCAACATCTAATATAAAAGTGTTACAATTCCAAATCACCTCTAAAACCAGTATAAAGTATGTATCACTGACATATCAGTGTTCTCTGTAGCCCATTTTAAAGTGAAATGGAAGTTAGATTCTCTAGCAAAAAAAAAAAAAAAAAAAGTATTAAACATGCTGCTGTTTAGAAAGATTGATCTTTAGCTCTCCAGTGAGCTTTAGGCATTCTGGGGGCTATGCTAGTTTTATATTTAGTCATCTAAAAAAGCAAGGACTGAAATGAAAATCACTTCAACTTTCACATCATCGAGTGAACTATGTGACAGAAATTGAATACAAGCACTGAATTATAAAACTTACTTGCAGCCATTTCTAGTGCACTGGCCTCGACCTGAGCAGAATTTAAGGCAAGATGGACCAATATAAACTGCAGAGAACAGAAATCAGTTAAATGAAGGGTTATGTTATGTCATAAACAGAATATGACAAATACAAGAAAATATACAGTTATTGTATTTGTCTTAATCCCACTATCTGGAAAGGGTCTGCAAAAGGATAAAATGTGTTTGACTGTGTCAAAGATAGGCTGGGATAATTTATTAATTAAAGGGTAATGTCTATCTGAGGCTTGAGACACTAGTTGTTTTAATTAATGCACCTAGTTTTTCCAAGTCTGTGAAATGAGATCAGATGATTTGCTAGGCACTGACCACTTTCTTGCCTTCCCTTCGTCTTAGTTTGGAGATGTAATCCAACATATTGGTACATTCCAATGACAGTCTTGTAGATTTTAAAAAGGTTTCACTGCTTCTCTCATTGAAATCTACATACTTCACTGTACTTATAGAAATTGCTGCCATGATATGTCTTAAGTAACTATTAGATATGGTAAAATAATATTCTTGCACTGAGTATTTTAAATGGAATAAAACTCCAAACCCTATGCGCTCAAAAATACACCAGACTTACTTTATTCTTTTACTTTATCTTCCTCCAATGACTCCTAATCGACAATGTCGATATATTGTGAAAAATATGAATGATGCATAGATGAACAAATCTCATTATAATCTCTTGCACTACTATAAAGAAAAGCCATAACTTGTGGGAAGTATTATTTCAATACAATATGATTAGAGGCCTCAACCATGAAAAGTGTCACGTTTTCTGGTGAAGACTGCCTATTAGTTGGAGTTATCCACATGCATTGTGACTTTTGGAAGGAATAGCCACCAATTCTATAGCAAGCAGTACTTATTCCCTTTCTTAGTTTTATGATGTTGCCCATCACAGTAGCATCAGCTCTCCCTGGCAGATGCATGCTAAATCTCTACTAGCTACTCTCTATAACTCCTCATCAGATTTCATGTGATTTCTAGATTTTCTCACCTCTCAGGGTGCAAAAATTCTGTTCTGTCTGTTTGATTTATTTGTGTATTTTGAGGTCTTTTTGAGGGGGTGGTAAAAGTAAAGGGGTTAAAGATGTCATGATGTCATTCAAAATGAAAAAACTTTATGGATATTGGCATTTTCCCAGTGTTTCCAAAAGATGGCCAGCTTCCAGATTTCATTTAAAACTTAATTCACATAGGAAACAGTTGTGAAGCTAAAAGTCAAAGTGCTAAATCCTTGAAAATCTTCTTCTCTTCAAGAATTTGAGTGGATTGCCAGTGTTTGTGGGTTTTTCCCTGCCATGCAGCGTAAGGTTTGAGTGTCACGGTATCTAACAAAGGAGGCATTCAAAACCTCGGAAACATGTTAATCTTTATGACTTGATTCTTATATCGTGGTTTTGCATCTCAAATTCAGAGCAGGCACTTTTTAGGCAGAGGTTTGGTAAAACCTTTTTTGACATGGTAAACATTGGAGCACACAGCATCCTTTGATGGAATTGTATTTTGTTCTACAAGCAAAGGTAATGCAGATAAATGAACTGTCAGTGATCTTCAGGATCTTGCTTCTTCCTGTGGTAAAGAATTTGTATCCTTGGATTGATTTAATCTTCTCGTTTCTGTGAACATCTCATGAATGTCTCCAACACTTAAAGTCTACATTTTCTTTGGTAGCAACTCATCTTTGCAGATACTCACAGACATCTTCTTATGTTTACATACCTACATTTTTCCTTAATTTCAGTTTCTTTTTGATGTGTATCTCATCTCTAAAGGCTACAGTTAGTACTCTATCCAGAATGTCAAGATGGTGCTACTTCCCATTAATATGATTAGGAGAACAATTTTCATTACTTTTAGTGACAACCTTTCCTTTGTGGCACTACCTTATCTGCTTCAAGGATTTTCTTTTCAAAACTTATGTTTTAAGAATTCTGCAAAATGTAACTATTTACCATTCCCAGGCTCCATATCAAACCTTACTGGAAATCACTACAAAATTTCGCAGAGTATTGTATACCACTGTAAATCTCTAAATTACATATTTTGCATACCTAACCAAACAAATTTCTGATGTAGTTTACTTAGTCCCAAATCATTTAAGGCTAACAAGCAAGCTAAAAAATTAGCACTTTCTCATAGTTAGCCCTTCTGATCATGCTTATTTCTGCATTTCATACATTTTATCCTGTGTTCCTAAATACTTTTTCAGCGCTTTAAAGTATTTTCTTTTAATTCTGGTCCTGGTTATCCCCTGCATTGTTTTATAAATATATGGATCAATATAAGCTCCTCGCAGTTCTTCCCAATCTTTTAAAAAAAGGTATGTGGAAAATAATTTCCTAAAAGAAGAACAGTTCCCTAAAACAGATGGTACTTTCCTCCAAAGATACTGTGAAAAATGTAAAAGTTTTGTCATTGTTTTGGTAGCAGTGTTGCTTGAAGTTGGTCTTCTATATCGAGAAGGAAAAATACATCACAAATGCTGTACCTGCGGCTAAGGCTGGTGCAGTACATGTTCTTAATAGCCAGTGTGGTATCTATTAATGTGATTAGGACTAAGCAGACAGAGGAAATGTTGTATTAAGCCCTTGCCACCAATATCTCTTCCTGGAAAGCATTCAATTAAAAGAAAGATAATCTACTAGGCTATTGTCTTTTCAAATGGCAGAATTTCCCTCTAGCTTCAAAATGTACCTGTCACCAAGCACAGATAAGCAGAAAAAGAATTCAACAATCTGTAAATTCATTGACTCATGATTGTAGAAAATGTGTTTACATAGAGCAGCATATAAAAAATTTACTCTTCTGATTCGTCATGACATTGGATAAGAATACTAACTATTATCGATTGCCCACATATTTCCAAGGATTGGTCCTGTTTGTCTCCATCGAATCCTGGTGTCACTTGTTAATGCAGCATTGGGAAGGGGAATAGTTATTCGGTTCCACCTGAAATACATATAACACAGGCTCTAGCATTTTATGCTGATAGTTATTAAGCAACTGTATGTTTCACAGACAAGTTTATGTATACTGGAAACTTTGTGAGACATTCTAATTTTAATATCTACTCAAATGAAGCATGAATTTATGGGAGGTTTAGAAAATACAAATAAAAAAGAAGAACATGGCCCATGATATTTTCATACAAGATATTAATATTAATTATTAGCTTATAAAACCTAGCCATTTTTCCCCTGTTGGAATGCATGAAGTCAGCAAAGACCTTAACCTCCTTTGCTCCTCCACCACAATGAGTACCTCCTAAATTGCAACATTTCAGTATGACTGAACTCTGTTTGGTGGAAACCCCCAGCAGGTAAGAAGTGGTGCAGAGGATTTGGTCTGGGCCATCATTATCCATGGGGGCTACACTTCCTACTCACACCAAGGATAATGGTTCTTCTGAAAACTGTACAGGAATGGTGTGGGGGATGGGGGGAAGGGTCATCAGATCACAGCAATGCTTCAACTACACCTTCTTCTCACAGTCATACCTGCCACTCTGAAGTGTCTGTGGAAGTTGGGATACAGAAGGATACACACGGATTTTGTGCTATGCAACAAGACGTCACAGTTTATTTTTCAGTGAGAACAGTACAGAAGAGACTCACTACTAAGAGGGGCCGATATAAGAAAGTGACACTAACAATAACCTCTATCTGCAGAAGAACAGAGGATGTGATCCACTGTAACCCAATATCAGGATTCCAAGTGAGTAAAGGTGTCTGAGGATGTAAACATGGCTTTGACTGATGTTTCCTCTGACTAAGAAGAAAATTTTTGTGGCTTTAACAAGGCAAAACTTTTCTTCTCATTACCAACATGCTGCCCACAGGTGGGTTTTTTTGTAATTTATCTTTAGCATCAAAAAAATAATATTATACTACAGAGACAGCCCCATATGTTCCAAATTTAATTACTGGGCAGCCAGGCAGCCCAGAAGACACTTCCCTTGCTGTCCTCAGCTAGTCAAAAAAGAAAGATGACATGGAGTTGTGTGCTTTGCTGCTTTCTTCTGTCACCTATAATTCACTTCTCTAATCTTGCAGAGTTTTGCAGAGAACATTCTCACCCGCTGTAATTTTCGGAGGCGTAGATGGTGCTGTGGGGGAGGTGAGGCCCAGCACATATCTCAGGCAAACACTCAGTGTGGAGCAGGGACCATGAGCGACCATGGTTGGTTGAGAACTCCAAGCTGACACTGGTTAATACATTGAAGGAGAAAAAGGAGAAAGACACCATGAGGCTACCTGGCATAGATCTCAATGTAGAAGTACCAACACCGAGAAAACCACCCTGTCAGCTATTCCCAATAACTGATTAGGAAACATGAAATAATTTTAACCAGACTTTGAATACAAAAAGTCCTGAAAATACAAACATGAAACAAACCTGAGTGTTTAAAAACCTCGAGGGTAGCCTATAGATGGAGGATTGTCTAAACACACTCCTTATTTGGCCACCATCTAGCCAGTGTTTTTATGCTGCTGCTGTTAAATGAGCTGACTTTACTTTTATATTTCAGATTCAAACAGTTTCAAATACGAGGAGAAGACCTGGATGAATTAGAGCTAGGCAGCATCATGTGAGCACAGGACACTTTTAGTGCCAGGTGCTAACCATTACACCTGCAGAAGGTGGCAAAAAACCACGAGCTATTCATGCACCAGCTGGCTCTTTCCTGGTTAAAAAAACCCCCAACATTGTTTACAGCCTACAAGTATAAGGAAATCCTTAGATGCCTTACATTCCTAAGACCTTGAAAAAGTAATATAGAAAGTGCTTGATTTATTACAGTTTTAGTATTTTACTGAATTACTCTTGTAATTTCCTCCATATAATTAGCTTCTGTTTTATTTTAAGTAATGCCAGTGGAACATTATAAAAATCAAAATGCATCTCCTCAATACTAAATTATTGGATTCTGACTTTTTCTTTTTATGGAAATTTGCTGACAATATTACTTTATTTAAATGTACCATCACTGTGATGTTATGAGTGTGTATTAAAACAGTTTATGGAGGTTTTGACTAATTTATTTCAGATTTAACTGCAGTGATACCTTGGAGGGTCATATTTAGTGCATATATTCAGTATGAGTCTCTCACATTTGCAGTAATGAAAGCATTATGAATAATGCTGTAGACCAGGAGACGTGAAATGCTGCAGTATTTGGGAAATACAAATAGGGAAAATGGCAACCTAGTACTTGTTTTGTTATGAAGAAGGTCACTTCTTCACAAGTAGTTTAATGGAGGCAGAATATTAATCTTTCGAACTATATACCAATCTTCATCAGATAACTGACTAAGACAGAGACTTTATATAACATGTTTACTGGCCAGGAGTGTTTACAGGCAAAGTTTTCACTTTTCATGTAGGAAAATGTTGCTGCCTTCACTTTCTATCAAATATAAGTGCAATGCCTTGATTTTTGCTGCTCCTTGAATTCTGTTACCCTGCATGGATGCTGGAACTGTCAGTGCTAATGCAGCTCTTTCCAGTTGGAAGTAGATGCCACGGGACACGGATGTGAAAGCGCTTACAGTCTCTAAACTCTCAACTCTGGAAAATATAAAGTAACTTAATCCTCATAAAATATCAAGATAAAAATTCTCACATGTACATAAGGAAAGAGGGAAATTGGGCAGTTTGGTTTTGGGTCCCCTATTTGAAGAAGGCTATTAAGAAACTGGAGAGCAAGATGTCCATGGCCTCAAGCAGCAAGCTAGGATGGGCTGAGGAAGTAGCTCGTGCAGCCTGGTGAAGTGACTAGTTTTGACTTGGAAAGCTATTTATTGGCTCCTCATTGCACATTAGATACATAAATTTGGGCCTGTGGAGATCAGGAGAAACATTAGCTTTTGAGCAGCTTATATTTGTCATTATTAATGGGATCCTTTCTCACTGAAAAAAGATTTCCAAATCCCCATATAGATTTTATAAACCACATTATATTATAAAGATGATAATCAAAAGAATGATCTTGCCAGTTGTACCTGTTACCAGGTTGATAAGTTCCACAACCCAAATTGATGGAAAACTGGATCATGTGAGTCACCGTGGAAGGGAGCACCGGAAGGACGTGGAAGTAATCCACAGCCCAGACATTCCTGTTGTGTCCTTGGTGACTCTTTTGCTTCAGGCAAAACTTGGTTGCAGGAGTCTGCAGGTCCGGACTAATGACAACAGAAACCAAAGATGGAACCTTTAAAAGAAATTAAATAAGGCTTAGATAAATTTGAAAAGCTCACAAGGTACCATTTAAAATAAAAAAGCAACTTCAGCTGTGCTGACCCAAACATGTGCTATTCTCTCTCCTTGCTTCACTGTAACTCTTTAAGCCACCTTTTTCTACACAATATCCCAACTAAAATAATTTGCTATTATGTGCATAGGTATTAACACTCTGGATACCAGTGCTACTTATCACCTTAGAGGGATCAGATTGTCTGGTTTTAAAGACATGGTAGAAAAGACTGTCCCTTCTGTGTTCTGAAAAATGGTAGTTTATGTTGTCAGCTTCAGCTGAATATGATGTTCTTCCTGTAGCCTTACAGCTCACAGAAGCAAACACAAGGTAGTGGCATGTCTAGTCTGAATACGTGAGAATGGAGTAATAGCATGAGTTCACAGGCATATGTGGGGAGGATGTTATGTTGCTGAAATATATGAAAGCACTGCTTTACAAAGCTTTGCCTTTGTCCTAAAGCAATGTAATTAGAACTTTATTATGTCAAAAGAGGATGTCAGCTTTAAAACTGCTTGTTTTAAAAAAACCCTCCACAATGAATTCAGTGTAATTTCAGATCCTATCTCTCTCTGAGTTCCCCAATTAATTTTTTATTATTTTACAATTACAGCTTCCTTCGTTTACAAAAGTTCTACCGTGTCTTTCACACAGAAGCAGGCAAGGAGGGAAGCCACACACAATGAAACAATGCAAGTGACTCAACCAAACACAGGCCAAACCCTACTGTAAACATTTGGTTTCTGAATGCTAAGGTTACAGGAAAAATGCACACAGACATGTGCTTGAAATCAGCTGCATCTTTACCACCAAATTTCCTTCACACTATGTAAGCATACTGCATTCCCAGCTCTAGCCCATCCACATGTACATGTACTAAATACCAAATTTTGCTGTCTGTTTTACATCAGCAGAACAAGGAGACCTCTGGGTTGGGTTACTCAGGATAGACATGCTCTAAGTGCTTCCATGCCCTAGACAGGAAGGATCCTAACAGCAAGTTCAAGGTCTTCATAGGTGGGTGGTGGACGAGGTTGGAAGGCGGCTGCACTGTTGGCAGAGGAGATGCAGGGTCAGCAGCCGCCTCCCATGGCTGAGTCTGTGCCCATGCCCACATCACTGCAGACCCTCCCTCAGCCACTGACCCCACCCAGCGTGAACCCCTCAGGACACAGCTCCTGAGTACCAAACTGTGACTGCCAGGAACTTGAGTGGAGGCAGGAGTAATCATTTGTGAGGAAACATTATCACTGAAGTTTTCAGCTGATAACTGGCAATACTGCAGTCCTGCTTGGGGCTGGAATAACCAGCAATAACTGCAGAGCTGTGCTGTAAAGACACCCAGATCTGCACTTGATTTATGTGCTTGGGAAGGTCATGTTTGAGTGTCCCTGTGGAATTCAATACACAATATTGAAAAGAGAATGATATCTATCCCATCCCCCTGCTTTGTTTATGATGATTTACCTTGTAAGCAGCATAGGTCAGGGTATCAAGAGGTATGTGTTCCCTCCTGCCTTCAATCTTGGCATAAAGTGTGACATCATTTTCATGGGATTCTCCAGAATCACAAGTTCCCCCTGTACAAAACACATTTGAGTGAGAAAAAAATTAATTGAAGCCCTTGTTATTGGAAAGTGGAATCATATTATGCAGCCATAATTATGAAAATAATTACAATCAGATGCTATTTAACTTAGGATCTGAAACAAAAGAACACCAGCCCTAAAGACACAGTGTATAGGAATTATTTGATCAGATACACCATGCCAGAGATCAAGGGGGTTGACGATTATGAAAACCTCAAGTACCTCTTTTAATCAGCTTATCAAAAAAAATTTAATAGAAAATGCTGTGCCCAAAGCAATACTTCTATCTGTGTGCTTTAAATCCTATTTACATAGAAATGCTCTGCTTTTTAGTTCTAATCAGTAAACTGTTATTTAGTACTCACACTTCATGCAGTCACACACATGGCATGTGACAATCTCTTAAATACTTCTCAGCTGATAATTTGGCAGCTGAGAACTTGTTCTAAGTAGCAATGAGGAAAACTGCTGTGTACCTTATTTTTTGTGCTGCTCCTTCTACTGTCTGTACCATAGAGGGAGGGAGGCAGGGAGGGAGAGAGGGATGGATGGATGGATGGATGGAGTCTATTGTACCACACAGAACGTGTGGAATGCTTGCCTCACTGGAATAGGGCAGCATTTGAAATATCTTCATAGCAGTAGAACCCAAAACACTCATTAACCTTCTCTGGAAGAATGCATTAATTGCCAAACACAAGCATTTAGTTCTGCATTATACGTACAAGCTGGACATCATCACACCAATTTGTTGTTCTGGAAAAGAATTTTTTTTAAAAAAATTCCTCTATTTGAAAGAGGAAACGTAATTTCCCTCTTTCCTTAGTACACTATGAGTACTGCAGGTACTAAAAAACCCTCAAAAATAAAAACAAAATCAAAAACAGGATGAGGGAGAGTCTTTGAAAAGTCTGCAAAGTAGAAAGGTTGTGTATATTGGAACACTTTCTCTGCTTTTTTTCACGCCAGACAGCCAGTTCTTGTAATGGACTAGGCAGAGCAGTCCAGAGGACTAGATTAGATGTGCATCTTTGATGTGTTTTATACTGTAATAAGGAACATCCATGTGTCCTTTCAAATCTCCTTGCCTGAATGTTTAAACTGTTATTTATTTAATTTGAAAGTACACACATAATACATTTTTCAAACAATATCCCACTATCCCCTGTGCCTGCATCTGCTGACAACTTTTCTCCTAAGTTCAGAAGGTTGACAGTATTTCTTTCCTGTTTTTCTTGCAGGTGTTGTAATGCTTGAAAGAACTGGGAAAAAGCATCCTCTTTTTCCTGTGCGTTATTCGTAATTCATGTAACAGAGGAGATGTGCAATAATTTAGGACAACAACATGAGGTCTTCCCCTCATTAAATAAAGTGTGCTTTTCTTGTTGATACAGAGGGTTGCCTGTGGAGGTCACAAGTTTATTCTCTGCTTCCTCCTTTATTATTCAGTTATTCGCTTTTAAGCAAAAATCCTCACCTCCTCTAAGCACGGTGTTGAGAGAATAACCTCAGGCAACTTCCTCTGTGTGCAAAATAAAAGTTCTGGAAAAACACTGTGAGTGTTAACTACCATGTTTATGGGGATTTTGGTCTGTTGCAACACCAAAATAGTGGAGTTGCACTGACAACAACAGCAGGGAGGGGAAGCGACAGGACAGGTTGATTCTTGGCTGCTTTCTTAGCCCTGGTAAATGACTGAGGTTGTGCTTTGCCCCAACAGGGAAGGTCCACAGATGTTGCCAACACCACATCAGTGTTTTCATGTAGACCAGACCTTCTCCAAGATGTAGCACACTCTGTGTGAATCTCACACCGGGCCAGCACATTAGCAGAGGAATTGTTTATGAGTGGAGTCAGAGCTTTTGAGCAGAAACTGTTCTGTGGGTTCAACTAGATAAGGCTGTCCCACCTCTGTGCTGCTCCTATCTTTTCCTCAGGTGTAAGTCTCTTGACTCTGATGGATTAACACCAGGGTTTACATGTATATGACTGCAGGAGGATATGACAGGTACCCATAATACCTCTATGGTGGCACAAGGATGATAAAAATATGACCATATCTTCTAATGATGGATTAAGGGGCACTGAATGAAATTAGAATATACAAGACAAGAAGATGCTTCTTCATATGAGATTTGTTAAATTGTGGAGCTGTGGGCACAACAGGCAGGTTCAGTTGATTAAACACTAGTATCAAGGATCATTTTAGGCACTGGGGAGGGGCCTGGCTCACCTACCTGCCACTATAGAAGGGCTGTGACTCTCCCCCGGGGCCTGGGTTACAACTGCCAGCCTTGTGCTAATGTCTCAGACGTGCTTGGAGAACTCAAGGGGCAACAATAACCAGTGCTTGTGTGACAAATCCTGCCTGAGGACTGAACAATAGCAAACACAGGCCTATGTGTGCACCAGGTGCTTAAGATGCCTTTACAACAGTGGAAATCCACAGTCTGAGTCCAGGGAGCTGCTCAGCTGGTCCACCACAGATGTCTCATGGTGAGCTGAATGAATTTTTCTAGCAATAGTACCGACCACAACTCCTCTAACTATAAAGGAAGTTCAGATGCCGATCTTACATGTAAATACCTTCATATAACTTCTATATTAAACTGTCTTAACCTGGACCTAAATGTTTATCTCAGCCAAAAAAATGGCTGGATAAATCCGTGGAAGAAAAGCCCACCAAGGGCTACTAAACCCAGAGTGCCCTGTCTAGTTCAAAAGGGTTTCCATCTGCAAGTCAGTGTCAATGTTTTTGGGAGGCCTATTTATGTGCTCACCATGCTTGTCCACCTGTATGGGCATACAGAAGGGTGGACTCTCCTCTGACCAACAGTAGTCAGTCTTACATCCTCATGGGCATCACAGTCACAAATGAGTGCTATCTTCTTTGAAGGAGTATTTAAAACAGTTCCATGCACACTGCACAACTTAAATCTCACATGCTTCACAACTTGTATTACATTAGGAATTTATACTCACCCATACTGAAATAAAATCTCAAGTTGCCATAACCTGTAGTGTCCATGTATGGAGTACATATTTTTCTTTCTCCATCTCTGAGGAATACCATAGCTGAGCCAGATTCCAGTGTCCCACATTCAGTACCAATGACAGCTCCAAAGATGTCCCACCTGCAGAGGTCAACAACAGGTGGAGAATGTGCAGCTGCGTGTTACTGATAAACCCACACAAAACATGTCCTACAGGTCCATTTGTACATTGAAAAGCAGCTGTTTCTACTCTTACACAGGACAAAAAATACAGTGTTTCAAGTGTGATTCCTATGACATTACTTACATATTCAATATTAGCTTTCAAACTCAGTTGATTCAACTAAAGCAAAATTAATGTAAATATCTTAAAGACATTATCAGAAAAGCATGAATTACTAAAAAATGAGGCTTTAATGAATGCTATTACCAAATATGTAGTGTTGTGTTGTTCTACCACCCTCTTTTTTTTTCTGGCATTTAAATGGTTAAAATATAATTGCACTCTGCTCCTTTTTGCACAATATAAGGTTTATAGATCAATGAAACTTGAAAAGGCACATGTCCACCATATCTGCTATACAGATTATTAAATATGTAGACAATAGCTGAAAATGCTCTCTTTTCATCCTTTTGAGCATTTAGGGTAACAGTTTTTAACTAACACATGAGCAGAGTATGAAAAAAGACTGCTGTGTTTCTAATATGTGATGATATGATCTTTCTCAGTTTTTCTGTACAACATTTTATCTTATTTTTATTCAGTGATAATGAAAAGAGCTGTTGCAGAATTTTTTAATTAAATATTTTATGTTGAAAATACATTTTCATCATGAAAGCATTGGTTACTTCAAAACTCGATTAAAATATTTTGAAATACTAGAAAACTGTTGAAAACCTGTGCATTGTTTTGGTCTGATACATTATTATTATTATTCTTCATGTCAAACTTAATTAATTCATCATAAAATATTTAAGTATTATAAGGCTGGTAAAACAATGAAATTATTTAGAATTATTAAATCCTGATATTCCAATCATTCAACTATTCAGGATGATTCAGGAGAAATGAGAAAACAAGGAAGTTCAGAAACCTTTGTGGGAAGGCAGAGCCTTTTCCTGTCTCCTTTCAGCAGAAACTATCTCTAGCAGTTATGTACCATACGACAATTTCAAAAACTGCCATTATAAAAACTGAACAGTCTACTTATTAGTTTAAAAATTCCAACTACTTCAAAATGCATTTCTAGGATCTCCTTTAAAGCTGCCAGTTTCCCTACTGACCTAAGCTGTGATAGACCAGCAACATGTCTGTTTGGAAATCCTGCTTTAAAACTGTCAGTCATCTACACAGGAATTAGGGAGCTTAACATCACTGAAGAGCTTTATGATATAAGTATAAATATTTTAATGGAAGCACAGTTTAATCTAACACTTAATCTGAGGTGCAGTTTTTTTAAAGGTAATGTGCAATTTAATCGAAACAATTTTTAAAATGGGTCTCCTGGGTTGAAGGCAAGTACAGAATTAAGCAGTTGTACCTACTTTAACTTACACAACAAAATCTCACAATGCTCCATTGATCTTTTGTCTGCTCTATTTAGCTCAATTAAAACACTCTCTGTAGTGACCCACAAAACAACTTGGGGTCATGAATGATGCAGATCATGAATGTTTCCAGGGATCTTCTCCTTTTAGGCAGCAAGAGAAATGAAAACTAGAGAATTCTACCTCTTCAAAAAAAAGCTGTCATTTTAATAGAAATATATCAACACACTGTCAGTAAGGACAAATACAGAAGGATCCTGGGTCATGGCATGATTTAACATTTACATTTGTATTAATTTATCCATCACATGACTCTTGAATTTTTTTCTCTGTAGAGCAGGTGATAGAAAAATATATGCAGCCAAACTAGACTAACGGGACGTGCCAGTCCAAAGCAGCAATACACCTGCTGGAGACAAAGGCAGCTTGATGTGGGGATGTGTCCACTTTTAGGATGAGGCTCTAATTTATGCAATTAAAGAGAAGCAGAATGGCAGTGGAAATATGTGTGGTACTTACAACAGCAACCCCTATCCATGTAGCCTCCTGCTTTAGGTGGTACATGCAAAAAATAACAATCACTGCTTATTAAAAACAGTGATAATCTCCTCTGCCCTCACCTCCGAGAGCATTTGGTTCAGAGTGACCCCTGTACCTGAGTTCCTTTTTCTCTCTCTTATGAGGGATGCTTTTGCCTTTCCTTTGAGAGCTGATAGCTTACATGACAAAGCAGGGCCTGAGAACTTCCTGCAAGCTCTGTCTCAGGTATACAGTGCTGACTGTCTGAATATAGTTCAAATAACATTCAAAAATATTTCTCTAAGAAGGGAAAAATATTTCTCTGAGAAGGGAGAAATTCTCTAAGAAGGGATTTACATATTTGCTGTTATATACAGGTACCAAAGCAAACCCCATAGAAATGTTGAAAAGAGGGACAGTGGAGGTGTCAATTTTATAAGATGGGGATGTAGTCCATAGCATCACCCGAGTTCTGTGTTTATTCATGGCTGCATGTAATTTAAATCTCTGTTCTTATAGAACAATTGAAAGAAGGAAGTTTCTAATATAGAATAAAATTTGATAAGAAAAAAAGAAAAAGTTTTGAGGCTTTGGGCTGGCAGTCTTGGAGGCAGATCAGGACCTGGTTGCTGGGATGCAGGATAAGAGTCGAATGCATCTGCTGGCTGTGCCCTGCCTCGCTCCTGGCTAGGGAGCAGTGGCACCTGCAATTGGATCTAAGCATTGTATGATAGGGAAAGTGTAATATTTCTAATTCAGAAGAAATTGTGTATTTGCTAACCAGGGCTGCAAGTGGCCCAGCTTAGCTTAACTAAACACCTGGTCCAGCAGAGACAAGATCTATGGACAGGGCAGATGTCCACGGACAACACTGCCACCCTGTTTTTTCAAGGTGGAAAAGAGACTGAGAACAGATCTCAAAGGTATCACACATGGTCACCTAACACACAACACACGCATTCTCATTTTATTCCCTTTGTCTGAAGTAGCACCTGCTGCCATGGGCTGATTATTCGGACTGGGACAGAGTTCACAGTGAATATTTTTTCTGTAAGCCGCAAATAAACCACGTGTCCACAGGACACATTAGCATGTATTTCTTAAAAGATGCTCTTTACCTTCAGCACTGCACAGGCAGCATTTGAATCAGCTGCTAATGATCTGAAGTACTTTGTAGGTTAAAATCAACATTCAGTGGAGATCCATAAATTAACAGTGTATGTTTCTCATTGCCCTGGGGTTACAGCAACTAATGATTTTTTTTTTTTTAATAGAAAGGAATCAACACCTCATTGTTGCTTATTTTCTTTTTGTTAGAGTTTATACACTGAGGTATGTAAAATGATACTTCTTTATCAGGACACACATTTTTTAAAAGCTCACTCATGTTTTGGTAAGAGTAGCAATTTTGTTGTCCTGGATAGCTTTGTTACTTTCAGTGCCCTTGCAGCAGACCCTGGATAAGACTTTACAGGGACCCTTTGAATCACAATGTGTATATTCAAAAGAAAAATAGTAAATTATCAGCCAAATCCTCAGCTCTTGCTGAGCAGGCATGGCCATGCTCTTGATGCTGCTAGATGAGAGCAGACTGCTGCTTCATGTGTCCTGCCTTCACCTCCTCCAGCACCTGCAGGTTTCTGCACAAGCAGGAGCTCTCTCATGGCAAAGCGAGGCTCACAGCAGTGATACAGAGGGCATAAAGTTCTCAAGGCATTTGATTTCACATGGATATGAGTTTGTTAACAACAGTCAGGTGCGAATGAAAAATAACAGATCAACATCATGTGCTCTTTAGAATGGCTACATAATTCACAAGCATGACTTTTTTCATTAAACATTTCAGTGACAGGATGGTCTGGGGACAGACTGTTCCTTCTGGGCTTTCTGGACTCATTCCTTCCTAAATTCACAGTATTGCTATTTATCCTATTCTCTGTTTATACAGTTTCCTCATCCCTGGAATGATGCTGCACATCTGTGTAGAGCCCTGCACAGGTGGGGAACACTCACCCTTTAGGTTGGCTCTCAAACTCTTCTGTCCACTGCTCCTGGGCATCCTCCATGGAGAGGTCCACGTCCCGGGTTGTGGCAAAATTGAACTCGCTGCCTTCTGTCCCGTGGAAGTAGATGGAGTTCCCTTCTGACTGGCAGCTATGCTGTGGGCAGAAGGAGCACATGCAAGGTGATGTTACATTGGGTTTGCAAGGTGACCTGTTCAGAGTGAGCTCTAGGTTACTGATGCCTGAAAAAAATAAAAAATGGAAAGTCATGTTTTACCTTTCTTGTCCAGCCCCAACAATGACTGTGTCCTAATCTCATAGCTGCTTCCCCACAAACCTAGTACAGACCATGATGAAACTGTGCTTGCATTGAAAAGTCACACACCATACCTCTGGGTGTTTATTTCTGTTTTAAAGTATTGTCATTGTGTTTGGCCCATGAACAACTGTAAGTACAAATAGCTTAGTAATATATCAAATATTGCTATGGGGGTTTTGTAGGCATAAGATTTTTATGCTGTGAGACATGTCAGATCCCCTTAATTTTTGCCAAAGAGGTATTTTCATTAAAAATTGCTATGCATGCCATACAGTAAACTTTGGGCCTGAAGTGTACAAGTGAAAAGGCTATATTTGTCATATTTAATTCATATAACATGACAATTAGCTCTAGAGGCAACTAGATCTTGTGATACAGCAATCCCAGAGGTCCGAGCCGAACGAGACTGCTCCCAAACCCAATGTGTCTGCTTTTCCAATTGCATTTTTGCACATACTACTTCAGCAGCATAAAATGAAGCCATGTGTCTCCTCCAAGATGCCCTGACTGCCAGGACTCTCCAGGAATATTGGCCTGGAAGGAGCTGCCTGTAAGTAGCACATGAGAGTTACAGTACAGATTGTCTTCTTTCCCCTATGCTAATTTTGTCTTCTTTTGTGACTGATAAAATGATAACAGTCTGCCAAATCTGTGGGGCTGAAACAGGTACTAGAAGCTTCTAAAGAAGATCCACCTAACCTTAATGCAAATTGACCACCTCACTTTCTTCTTAAAAATGGAAGCTGAAATAAGAAAACACTAATTAGAAGAATTTTGCATTCTTACCATATTTCAAAATCTGAAAAAGAGATACAATAATGCCAAATTGCATTGACCTTTTCAGTATCGTCTGTGCAGTGCCCTCTTGTCTCTGAACCCCTTGGTAATGCGCCGAGGGAAAATATGACAATCACCTTTTCTGCACTTAAAAAGGTCATGGCAGTGTCACCATAAGGGAATAATTAGATTTTTAACAAAGAGAAAGGTGGGGCAAGAAATGAAAGCTGCCCAGTACACCATTATTTATAGGATTTTATAAGCAAAGTACAAAATAACACATTTTGTCATATTCTATAACCCTTCATTTATCAATGCAAGAAAGAGACATAATTGAAATTCTTTTATTGATGATTTTAAAGTATGAATGCCAATAACTTAGCAATTAATTTATATTGAGGAATGTATTTTGTGATTACACTCTAGAGATGCCTCCACATTTTAAAAAAAAAAAAATCTGAGTACTTGAAGTCTGATTTTTGTATAGAGCCTTACTGGTCTACAGTTGAATGACAACAGCTCTAGGTTTAGTAATGCAGAAATAAATATCACTTAAAGATATTACACACTGTAAAAATGTAAAGATTGTTTCAACTGCTAAAATAAACAAATTGCTGTTAAACTGTTTTTCTTCTAAAGGAAGGCCAAAGCAATAGAAAGATCCTGAAGTGTTGATAATTTATCACAGAAATTAAATAGATTTTGTCACAAGTCTCCTTGCTCTGCTAATGCAGCATATACACAGTACATCACATATGCCACTGAAAAGGCGGAATAATTTACATATCAAATATATTATAACTAGCAGAAATTAATGACACAGTTTTATATCTTCTCTTTGAAAAACAGCAGTTGTACTATGCAGTTATTTATAATTGACTGAGAAATTGCTTTTGTTTACTGATTTTACCCTTCACGCTCACAGGTATTGCCAACATCAGAATTTTAAGAATAATTTGTTTATTGTCCTTTTTGCTTGTCAGAATTTTCCTCATTTTCTGGAGAGAAATGAGATATGCTTTATCTGTCAATCAGTCTGTCACAAAAGTCCTATTATCTGCAGACAGTCAAATAAATACACTAAAAATTAATATTCAGGCTAAAAATTCAAATTTATACATAACTCTTCATTTCAGGAAACAAATAGACAAATAGACTACTGAGCTAGTTATTACAATTGCATCAGGCTTTGGAAAATCCTTTATAAGTCTTACTTATTTCTCAGTTGCTAAGTTATATGTAAGTATGTATTTGATAGTGGATAAGTAATTAGTAAAAAAAGCCATCTATTAATATAAACACAAATCAGATACAACCCCATTATCATTTAATATTTGTATGTCCTTCTGCTGTCTAGCAGAATCCTAACTGAAGTGGTGTATGATCAACCCTTTATGAAAGCTCAAAATCATCATTTATTCAATTAGTTTTATAAAGCTATGTTTATGCTTTTATACATAGCTACATAGTACCTATGAATATGTATTTTATGCATATTTTATGTGTTAATGAACTGCACAACGTATGGCTCAAATCACAATCTGCTCATGTTAGCTTTGATTCTCATGTGAAACAGCTACACAGAAGAAAAGTTCAGAGTGGGGTTTAACTCCCTCTGTCATTCTAAATACCCATGAAACCAGTAAGAGAAGCTCATGACCTTTGAAGTTAATGACCTTTAAAGAAAGTAAGAAAAATGTTCAAAGCACAGGTATGGCTTTTAAATAAGTTCTGAGGGTGGGCCATAATTTTCTTGTACTGTTTTGCCCCAGTGCTGCCATTTGGGATTCTGGACACATTCCCATGGGAGAAGCAGATATGAGTAAGCTCCATGAGCCACCCTGTCCCAGCAAGGGCTGGGGCTCGTCTGCTCATGATCTCATTCTTTCCCACTTGCCACATTTCCCTCACCTGTACAACCATCACCCTCAGTTCACTCTTAGTTTCCATGTTTTTCTTTTAACTTTCCAAGCCATCACTATCTGTCACTGCTTTTACTGCTCCCTTTCTGTCTGAAGGGCTGCTGAGGGGAGAAAAACCTCAAAGAGCACTCAGTCAAATTTTCCAGGAGATGGTCCCTTGGCCCCAAGTACATTGTCAATCTGGTTCAACATGCAGGAGGCCGCTGACTGTGTTGGATTATTTTGCAGTTTTGTAATAGGGTTTGAACAGATTAAAGACAGAATTGAAATCACCAGACTCATGGTCACTTCAAGTTCAACCCAAGATTTGAACTCAAGTCTTTAGAAACAAATAATTAAAGTACAGTTTACAACCGTGTTGCTTCTTTCCCAAATTAAAGGCTTTGCCCTTGCAGTAGTGGTCTGCATATTTCCAGTATTTAAGGACTGAATTTTACAAGTATTTATTTTGTCATTTTAAAGCGATAAAAAATGTGGAATTGACATGTAATGTGTTTTGAAACTAACTGAATTAAGTTGTCCCTAAACTGGAGATACTGCAGACTACGTAGATGCAGAGTTCTCTTTTATGAATGCCAGATTAAATTTGTTCTCTATTTCATATTTTATTTACATTTAAATGATTTATAAGATAAGAACAAATTAACTTTGTAACTAAAAAGGCCAAATTATGGCAACTTGTAGGATATTTCTCCTTGTTACCATGGAAGCATCAGCTGTAGGTCCAGAATTAAAGCTGCATTCCATTTTTTTTAAAGAGGATTAAAAGCATGTGGAACATTTAGTGTGTCGTGCAAATTACAACACTGAAAAGTTAACTAGTTTGTAAGGAAAAATTAATTTAGAAAATAAATTCTTTGACAAATCTGATAAACTTCATTTAACAAAGTTTCCTTCCAAACCACCTACTAATAGAACATAAGACACTTGCAGGCATTTGAATGAAGCCACTTCACAAAAGTAGCTGTTTCCCATTGTTTGAAACTGGAAAGGGACTATCAGGCTGCCATAAGTAAACTGTTGTATTCCTAAATAAACAACCCCTGCCCATTGCCAAATGGAAAAAAGCCAAGTCCTGTTCAGGGACTGTGGTGATCCCAAGAGAAAAAAAGAACCAAATCCCAACAAATAGATTAATTTAATCTGGCACTACCAATACTATTATTCACTAGCTGTAATTGTTAAGCTATTGCTCTGCAAGAATAGGGCAAAATGAAAATTGGCTGGATGTATTCCCATATCTCAACATTCTTGGATTTGCTTTCAATCTAATCTTCACTCTGAATTTGTTGTGTTTCTGAAGTTTGCCTACTGGATAGTTATAGTATCTCTCCTTTATCCCCATTTTCAGGGCCCTGCATCATTTATCCACACCTGCCTCCACCATCTCCCATATGCACCACCTCATGGCTCACTTTTCCTTGACTGCCAATGCTTGTCACTACATCTGCTGGTGAGACAACCAGGCTTGCATGCACTTTCCCATTCTACCCACCAGGCTTGTCAAGTTCCCCACATGATGTCTTTCAGACACTTCCTTAGTGCTCTCTTTAACAAGCCTTATCATTTGTCACACTGAAGAACGCACTGCTGACCAGCACTGATCAGCACTTTCCCCTCTTGCAATATTTCCTGTTACTCTCACATCTCCCCATCCCCAGCTTACCTCCTGTTTTATAAATTCATGGCAATTTCCTGGGACACAGGCTAACTTTTTGCTTTGCACCTTAAGAGGCAACAATGGTACATTCCTTACTCAGGGCTTTGATGCCACAATGGTACCACTACTACAAAAATACATTTTCCTGCTAAAATTGCTGTTATCTATAAATACTTCTAGTTTATAAGTACAGTTCTTAGCCAAATTGTCTATGAGACCCAGCAAGTCTTATTAATTCAGTTGAGCTTTCTATTGTACATTACAAGGACATTAGCTAATAAATTGAAGATACAGAATATAGGAGAGAGAGCAACACATGGTTTCAAAATCAAGCTTTCTCCCAGATTCTGTCACACACTGTATCCTGCTCTATATTCCTTATATTTTTCATCTTCTACCCACAGCTTCCATCCTTTTTTTTTGGTAGGTGCTTTTAGTAGAGCCTCTTGATCATCTGAGATGCAGAAGGGTTTAAATTATGACTGCACAAAACTATAGGTCAGCCAAAAGCAGGAGACTTCACACTTGGTGAAGCAGGCACTTTCCAACTGGACCTCTTTAAAGTTTCATAAGCAAATACTGACCAACTTTCTGTAGCATCTAAATGGCTTAAGGGCCCCAGGTAAGATCTAGGATCCTACATCATGCAGCATGTCTGAACAATCTCCATGTTTTTAAAGATATGCTCTTGCATGAGAGCATCACATAAGGAGACATCTGGTACCCTCAGTGTGACCTCTTGTCTATGAGGGACCTCTGGAGATCTCCAGTTCACCCTGAAATGTGAAGTAGCACAAGCATCAATCAGATCAGCCTGTCACAGTTGCAGCTAAGGACACAGCCCTGAAGATTTTTAGAAACACAAAAGACAAATATTGGGAATGTAAACAGAAGCACTAAAGTTCATCCAAGCCAGCTTCTGTCCCAGTTGTTCAAGTCAAACTTGTGAATCAATACATACCTCTTGGCTTTACAATATGGGATTTCTTTACTTGGAGAGTGGAACAGAGGGCAACTAAATGATACAACTGTGCCATTCGGTGAAGCATCAACAGGAAACTCTAGTGTGAAATCCCTCAGTGTAACAGAGGCTGAGGTGTTGCATATCATCTTCCTGAGGTTCATTCCTGCACTTCCACAAAAATGTTGTTCACCTCTATGCCTTTAAAATATCCACAGTAATCTTTACCATCATTTAATTAGGTTTTTATCAGTGACGAACACTGATGCTCCTCTTCATATTATCTCCCCTGGGCCTAATGGCCCCGATGATTCTTTCAGGCAGCTGTAGCCTCACAATTTAATTTTTGGCGACATTTCTTGCATTGGAATGAATGTGTTGGGCATTTGGGCAGTGCCAGCTTGCAAAGGGCTGACGGCAGATGGAAAGAAATCTGCCCAGTATGCCTTCACCTCTACACGAGCAGAGGGCCATCAATTTCCCCCATTAAGGAGTTGTCACGCAGCCCACCCAGCTGGAGGAGCATCTCTGGTAGCCAGGCTGGCTGGCGTATGCTATTCAAATACAAAATGCACTTTAAAAAGAAACGAAAATATCGTTTGTCGGCAAATTGAAAATGCATGGCTTTGACCGCAGCCAATTTTTTAATGACTGTAATATTTTAAGTGATTATTTTTGCCACTTCACATAGCTCCTCAGAGAGGAGTGGTTTTTTAATTAAAATCTAGGCAATGCAAACAGATGAGATATGAGAAGCAGAGGAAAAAGAAAAAAGATGAAGAAAATTAATTGAGGAGGCATTGTCAACGGAGCTATAAATTAGATATTGTGTCTTTCTGGGAATGAGTCATGCAGGTTTTAAAAATTTTTAAATTTTGACATGATAGGAGGTACAGGGATAGATTAAGTCCTGATAAAAATCATACTCTGTATGCAATGCCTCAGCCAGCAAAGATACAATGACAGAATTTAAGGACAATTTCAAATTCTAAATTCTGTGGATTTGGCTATAAATGCTTCTGGACTGACAACCCTTCTTTAATCAAAGGAAAAACCACAATGTGATTAGTATGCCTTTCCATGAGATAAACAGAGCTTTAATCTTTCCCACGTGCTACCTTTTTACATCATTTAATGTACAGAACTAAAACTTTGGCCGCACAAGCAGGCCAGCTGCGCAGGGCACTAGAGCGCACTTTCCCTTTCCAAAACAATGGGATGAAACTTGTCCTGTGACGTAGCAACAAACATTCATAAAGTGTGTTTTCACTTCTCATTTCCAATTACAGACTGTTATTCAAAGGCTGGTGCTCAAAACACTTCACTTGTTCATGAGGGATTTGTATGACCCGTATGGGGTTCTTAACTTTCTAGGACATTTCATGATGTTTGTACAACACTGGTCATTCTGGCAATGGCCGGTTTCCTTAATGAGTCATTTAACTGGCATGAACTGAACTATTCCTCTATGTTATTGGGAACTATTGATGTTTGTAGCACTCTGCCACAAGCATCATGTGTTCTTCTGAAAGCAACGCTGTGTGTGTACTACACTGCAAAATAGAGTGAGAAAGAATCAAGCAAAGTAATTTCTACTCCTTGGCATCTAATGGGTCAATTCATGTTGTTTTTGTTAATATGCATCTCACAGTGACCTCCAAAGACCAAATTCTTTCCTTCTAGGAGGCAGGAAAGACCCCTGGTGCTTTGACACCAGCTTAGAGCTAGTGCTGGCTCCCTGCCACAGCTCCCAACACTTCCGAGCCACGGGAACTGGCATGGAGGAAGGTGCAGGTTCAGCATTGCTGCCTGACAGCAACTCTCAGCTGCCCAAGCAACTCACAGCACCACAGTCAACCACCTGTCAGTTCTAATGAACCCCTAGGCATTGTATCTAAGTATTATTAATTTAATTAAAAGTATACTTATTAGCAAAAAAAAAACCCAAAAAAGCAAGAGCACCTCCATGCATGGGCTAGATCCAGCCCTATGGATATACAAATGCCTCCTCATGGGCACAGCTCAGAGTGGCCACACTATCACTAAAGGGAGCCAGCTGACAGGTTCTGTGCACCCTGCACTGCTTTCTTCACCTCTCCTCCTCTCTCACACTCCTTCCACCCACAGAGAAGCAGGGATGGCTTTCAGATGAGGTGCAGCAGGAAGTCTGCTTGTCTCTTCCCAGGAAGATGTGGTGGATAAGGGCTCCTGTGACGCAAAGCAGCTGGCTAGAAGGCTGGGTTTGGCCCAGAGACCAAATACTGTCTTGTTATATCTTTTTCAAAAAACAAAGAAATTTTTAGGAAGCATCTATATCTTTGTAATTTTGACCAATATAAGGTCATAGCAACTTCAATCTGTGATTTTCACAGTGGCATACATAGAGCATTACCTCTCCTCCTTCAAACACATTTGATCTGATTCAGAAAATGGAACTTGAAAGTTTTTTTAAAATAATTTAAAAGCACAAAAAAACAAAGGGAAAAAAAGTCTTATTCATTTCAGCACAAACAAACCCAAAAGAGATATATATGGAATATCAGGATGTTTGTTTTGGAAAAAGACTATCCAAAGCCATTCCTATTAATTAACAGAGTATTCAGACATTTGGAAATCTACTCTAGAACTAGGGAGGGTCGAATAGCTTAATCAGCCTTTCTTTTTGCCAAACTCCCAGGCCTGTGTGTATGTCTTTGCTCAGTAACATACAAAACAACACAGGATCAGGAAGGACTTGCAGATCTAGCACTGCTCTGATCAGGGTGTGGTAAAAGGTCACAGTGTTTTACAGAAACACATTCAGCATATTTTTCTGAGTGTGAGTGTTCAGTTCTCCCACTCTCTTCTTATGCAACTTTCTCTTCTGCTATACTGGCATGAATATCTGGGAAATTAAAATGAGCTGAATGGTGGTGACCAGTTACTTAAAGGGCTTAGTGAATCAGGATATTGGGATTTGAACAGTTTCAGGATTTTTTTGGTCATGTACACCGTTGTGAATAATGTGCATCAGTTGTCATTCCCTGGTCTTAAACCCAACTTGCTCAGTGAGGCTGGCACACACCTTCCCCTCTTGCCCCCTCCCATGTTATGCCAGGCTGTGCACACACAGCTCAGCAGCACCAACAGCTGCAGGTGAAGTCCCCAAACCCTGCAGACTGAACCAACCCAGCTGAACTGCTGGAGGGCAACTTTCAGCCACCAAGTGAAGAGCGGCTGCAACTACTGAGAGACAGCAATTTTGTAACTTGGCTCTTCTCAAAAATGAGAAGTGTCCCTGGGTTAACACATCATGATCAAATAGATAGATGGTCCGGTGTCTGTCATGACCCATACTGCTTTTTCCTAGATGTGGAAAAATTTCAGAGGTGGGTATTTTGATCTCAGTGCTGTTATTAGGTAATCAAAGCACTGCAGAGACATAAGACTGTGAGGTTGTCTCCCTTCTCAGCCTCAGTTTTTGAGCTTGCACATCCAATTTTGGCCCAGGGCAATCAGAGAAAACAAAAAAACCCTTGTACCTCAAATGTTGTACCTCAAAACACAGAAATTACTGGTCAAATATACAAGAAATATGAAGCATCCACTGAAGAAAGAGATCACTTTTCTGTTCTATAGGAGTAGAGACCCAAGAAGCATTACTGAAGGAAGAAGATCTATTCTTTTCACCCAATTAGCTAAGAAGTCTTGAGGTTCCCAGACCTTTAACAGCTCTCGAAGCACAGCACTCTTTCATGCATTTCAGCAATCTCAACCACCAATGCAACATTCTAACCATGCTCAGTTGTGTGCCCATGCTCATGCTCAGAGCTGTCACTGGAAATATTGAAACGAGGTCAGGAATTTATCCTGTTCAACACCCTTCCACACAGTCCAACACAGATAAATACGTTCCAGTGGATCCAATTAACCTCCTAAGGGTTGCTAACAGCATCTCTCTTGCCTTTTGCTGCCTTCTTTGGAACCAAAACACACAAATTCAGTGGCTTATCTCTCAGCTTGCATCCTGTTTCAATAGCCAGGTCCAGCTGCGTCTGCAACCAGCCATGTGCTTTCAGAGGAGTAGCAACTGCTCCTGAGCGCAGCAAGAGACGTAAGGAAATTCCTGGTCCAAGCTCAAGCAGACTTGGAGAGGAGGAGAATTGCTTCCCAAGCTGGGCTCAAGTAAGTTCCCACAGGGTTTCTTGAGTACACATATCCAAACCCACCAAACTGGAGTGAACACATTGCTGCATAATTACCATTGATACTTGCACTGTCCACTCCAGTGACTGACTTGATCACAGAACCTAACCCAGGACCCAGACAGTAGGTTTTGTGGCAGTACTTTCCTTCATTTCAGTTGCCTTTTAAATTTGCTAATCTGAGCAGTTTTACCAGCAGAACTCCTGGATTTGTAATGTTTGCTATTTACTTTAGTAGAGTTCAAAGTAAGTTTTTGACAGAAAAAAACCCCAACTTTCTTTGCAACTTGGTAATCATCCAATAAGAGCATGTACAAGGTATAGCAAACGATTTTAAAAGCCATCTTGTTTCTTTTTCTTAATATTTCATCAGGACTATTTAGCAAATTCTTGATGTCTGGGAAGCAAAAAGACTTGTAGGAAAAAGGGAACAGAATTATCTGTGATGCAAGATATCCCTGCAACAATGCTAGGGTTTCTCAAACATTATTCTGCAGGCCGACACCTTTGACTATGATAGAGAAATCTCCTAAAACTTTTCCCTATGCCATTTTTGATGTCACTAAAACAATCTATAAAGATTCTTACCTTTCTATTTATACAAAATATTGTGTCTGTGATGAACTGAGGTTAGAGAAATGCTAAGTGTTTAAAGAAAATATTACAAGTTTTTGTAAATTTTTATATAATGTTCTAAGCATGAAAAGCAAAAAAAAAATTGCCAGAAAATTTTTTTTGATCCTAGAATGCTACAACAGGGTTTATGCTGATCTGATGTAAATCTTGACCCAATTTATAGTTTTACTTTTGACATAACATGACATTCACATTGCAAAATCTGTTCAAATTATATTTGGCAAGACTATTCCTGAAAATCTGAGGAAGACTGGAGCCAGAACCTTAAAAATGTAATTTGAGTAAAGGAGTGCTCTGGTGACAATCTAGATACACTGCAGGGTCCCATGAAGAATAAACGTCATGTATCATATATAGCTTTAATCCAGTGTGGCTACACTGCAGTCTTCCATAATCTTCCACACATCCTTAAGCTAGTGTAAGTGGCTACATATAGTCAGATGTCAGCTGGGAACAGGCATTTGCACATTTCACTTGTACTTAAAACACAAGATGACCTTGGAGGAATAGCAGGTTCCTGAATCCTCACTCGTGGCACATGTAAGGCTTGAGTTTACATGGGATTTCTGGAAATACTGAGTGATCTCTGGGTTTAGGTCCCTTATCCTTCATGTAAACATAGTTGTGTATTGACACAAACTGGCTGAATTTAACTAAAAAAACCCCAAAATAACTGCCAACACCACAACAAACAAACAAACAAACAAACAAAACAAACCCCAAAACCAAACCAAAAACAAAAAACCCCATCATCATTAACAACAACAACAACAAAAGAGGTTTATTTGCTGAAGTTTAGATGCTATTTGCACATGTTTCAGAAGGAGCAAGCAGCTTAGGCTTGATTATCTGAGAAGAATGGTACCTATGGTATGTTAATCCTTGCTTTGGTTTCACACCTTCACATGTGTGGGTTGGATTTTAAAATCCAGAGGTAAGACTGACAAAACAAGTGTGAGCTGATCACATAATATTCATTAAATATGCAGGACACTATTTGATTCTAAAATCTCACATAAAAACTTTGTCAGTGTAGTTTAAATGGTCTCATTGAAGTAAACAAAAGACAAAATATGCAGGTACTACGAGTAGTAGATTAGTGGGAATATTTACTTCCAAAAGTATTAACTTGAGGCCCTTCATATCAGGTTCTGTGGGAAGAGGATGAGGCTAAAACCAACCTCTTACTGCCCTAGTATTCAACATCTGTTTCCTGTGCAATTGCCAAAACCATTACCAGCATCATAAATGAACCCTGACATAAATCTGCTTTTTTTGTGAATGAAAAATAGGATGAAACCAGAGAGTCATCTGCTGTTCAACTTCTGGCTGCTTGGAAACACAGAAAGCAAGAATCTAGCTGATTTCCAAATATTGAACAACTCTGCATAGGAAGGATCTCTGTGCATAGAGATCTTGCTGGGCTCCTTAGAGTTTTTCCCAAGGCATAACAGTCTGGCTGGATTTCATATATCAAAACAGGATCATGCCAAAAAGGAGAATATTAAGGAGCAGCCACTACATGAATGCATGATGCAATGGAGGTGGGATATTCACAGATAGAAAAATTGGGAAACCATATTTTTTGTGATGGTTTGAGGTGAAGTGAGTAGCTGTAGCTCAATAACACCAAGTAAAACAAGCAGATAGTTTTCAAAATATCCAACAGAAAGACTTGAATTTGTTTCAAAAATATTGCACTGTTTTGCTAAAAGGAAGCTGTTTCACATTTTCTGTTACATGATCTTTGACATGACAGTATAAACTGCCATTTGGTCTTGGTCATGTCAGAAAAGTCTCATTGTTTTAGAAAGCCCCAATGGGACAGCGAAAGGTAAAAATAAAGTTAAAGTGACCCCAATTCTAGAAGCAGATGGAGCGGCCTGAACAGCTTTGTGTTCACAGTTTGGTTAGAAGTTACTGTCTTCTACATACAAGACTAATAATAACATTAAGCCGTGGAAAATCAGACTAACCTTAACTGTGGCCCCAGGAAAGAAAAGCCAGTTGCCAGTATCCACAGGATCCAGATTATCTTCTAACACAACTTTTCTGTGAGCAGCATTTATGATCAGGATGTTGTCCAATGCCCAACAGGCTTCGTACACATCACCAGCGGGAACATAATCCTGTTTCCACTGAAAATGGACGTTCTCCCCTTTAGCATCTTCAGGAAGGTACAAGATGTGGATGATTGTGCTGATGTTGGAAGGGGCACTGAAAAAACAATGATATGAAATTAGACAAATTTTAAGCCATAGCCAGGAAAACTCTTCCCTCAAACAACACGTTTACTAGGTGTGACACAGCTGTGCTGATGACCCTTGTATGCTGTTTTGTGGAGATCAGAAAATACCTGTGCTGAGGCAGAGTCCTACTGTGCCAGGTAGTGCACATCCAGCCCTAACAGGCAGCCCTGATTCAAAGGATAAAGCAATAAAACAACAGATCAATGCAGATGTTTCAAGAGCAGGAAGATAGAGCAGGGCCACGTCCATGGTCAGTGCTGGTCACAGCTCCAAGGTGACTGGGCATTGCCAGGTTATTTTGCAGATATAGCCAAAAGGAAATGTTAAGAGAGCTCCCTACAAAAACAGGTCTCCCAAAATGTGATATGTCCTTCACCAAAAGAATCTTCTGACTTCTGATGCTTCAGTCCCTCATAGATCTGGATGGAGCAAAATGGTTGGAGGGGAAAGATGGGAATTTTCTCTGACAAACATGTCCTTCCAATCCCACACCCTGCTGTCAGGACAATTCTGTGGATGGGAGGGCCAAGTTGCTGTTCCTTCCATGTTCTGCTTCAAGAACAATACAGAAGAAATAACCCATTTGTCCTCTCTCTTGCTGCAGAAAATGGAAAATGCAAGAAGGAGAGGCAGAGCTGGAGTATTAGTATTAGGCAATGATCAGGGCCCTGAACTCTGCTTCACAGAGCTGTCCTCAAAGCTGTGAAAGGATTGAGATTGGACCTGAGCTCTGGGTGAACGTCTTTACATTGCTAGGGGCCATGAAAGGGCTGAACTCTGTGTGTAAGGAAGTAATGCTGAGAATTATTATTTTTGATTTATTAATCACCCAGCCAGGGAATTAGCTATGTTCAAACTTCAGGCTGCAAGGAGTTACAGAATTGGGGTTTCAAGATGTCAGCTACTCAACCTTGCCTTTACCTTGGTAGTGATGCTTTGAAGGGTGAATAGTTCATTAGAGACAAACCAGAGCTTTTATGGAAAGAGGGCACAAATATATTGCTTTTATAGAAGAAAACAGGAACTTCTCTTTTGAAAGCAAAGAGAAATGCTGCATTTGTCCCATATTCACACCCAGAATCTGCCCCCACTAATCACACTGCACTTGCTAAATGTTATGTCTGTCACCCTCCACTGCAATGCTGCTCTGAGACATCCTCACTTCTCCCTGATCCCACACACAGCACCCGTCTTCCCCAAGAGATCCTTCCTCTCCCTCCCTCCTGGGAGTCCAGAGGTGAAATCCCACTGACACAGCACACACCAACACAACACCTCCCCTTCACAGCTGCCCTCCTGTGCCATGTCTCCCCAGCTCTCCCACTATTCCCTGGAGGTGCGTGTAGCGCAGTGAAAGTCGCTGAAGCACATTCAAATAAACACTGTAATTCATACGGACCACAGGAGAAACGAGCATCCTTCCATAACTCATCCTTTCCACTTCGCACGACACTGCTCTATTGACCTATTTTCTGCTGGTGGCTCCAGCATCAAAGTTGAGGCAAGAGAGATCAAACTGTATGCACATTAACTACAAAAAATTTACGTTTCAAGGGTTGGGTTTGCACCACTACAACTCTTGAGTTTCCTGGCTTGCAGAGCTATAAGAGCAAGTGAGCTGAAGTTATGGACTAGGTGTGTAATTTTGTGTCAATGTGAGAAAAATAAAAGGTATTATGTGGTTACGCTGAGGCAACACCAGTGCCTCACACCAGTTAAGTTACTCTTGTTTTATATTTTTCTGAGATACGAATTAGTACCCTTTGTTTTAATAAAATTTTCCATAATTTATGCTTTTTAAATGAAATCCTAGTCCTACTCCCACAAGGAGTTGGAGGATGAGATTCTGAAATCCACAGTCTTGCAGCTAGAGTTTTGCTTATTTATCAAAAATTAAGGAGCCTTTTGCTCTGCAAATTGTCTCAATGGAGTGAAAATAGGCTTAAGCAAATCGACTGCGTAGCACAGACACTAGGGTAGTGCAGGAAGGCAGACTGAGATACTAGGAGGACATTACATATAAATGACAATTATTTCTTCCCCAGTTCTATAACTGTGTATATATGCCATTGCACAAAATGCCTTTCCTAACGTTATTTAATAAAATACTACGATCCCCTAGAAAAATCCATCTCTGACTTTGACTCTCTTTTTAAAGGTGTGCATAGTGCAATTAAAGAATCTAATTTTCCCATTCATAATCCTTTGTGCTTTCATGTAAACCAGTCTGTTTAAAAACAAGCCACTATTTACCATAATCTTGTTACTATGAGAGTGTTGAGTGAAGGGTTCATATCAAACTATAAACTATTTTTATTGAATATTTTATCCTACCGATGTAGAAAGTTGTAGCAGTACAAAATATGGCTCTTGCTGACCGTAAAAGTGGTGCTAAAATGCAAAAGTCATCAAAGTTTTGGTTTTTCAGGCACCTGAACACATTGGTTATTGGAGTTACATTTTAAGTCTGAAGTCATTCTCACCTTCCACATACTCAGTGGATGAAATTGTGATTTACCAAACCCAGTGGCAGTTCTGCAATTAGCAAGGAATTTCACCCTTCATCTTTTAACGTGTATGAACAAGTGAAAACCGAAAAGTTAACAAATAAAACAAGTTTTGAAAGAGCCAGGTTTAAACACCATCTGCTCAGCTGGAAAACATGAAAATTATTAAAGAGCTGTAACAAACCTAATTTTCTCCAGCTGAGTCCAATCTGCAGAACTGTTCTTACTGTAGGACACGGTGATGCTCGGATCTGAGTAACTAAATCGACATGAACCCGATCCTGAGAAAAGCAATAACATGAGAAGTGTTACGACACAATGAAGCAATAAATGATTCTCCAATAACCACAGTTGCTGACTGTGCCTTTGTCACATTATCACTTCTCCAGATTTTAAAGCACTTTGATTGATGATGAAATTTCCTGTGATCTGTTGCTGAAGGTAAACACAAAATAATGCATGTTTTATGAGTCAGAAGTAAAGCAGAAATGATAAATCACAGCAGTGCCATGTAATCTCTGCAAATTTCCCAGGGGAAACCAAGTAAATTACTTAATGCCCCCAACTGCAGAAAATCCCCACCATATAATGTTTAAACAAAACCTTTTTATTAGAGAATAATCCAGATAACAGAATTCATAGGGAAAACAGTAAGAGACTGTTTTTCATATTACTATATTAAAAAAAAAATTACCAGAAAGAAAAATACAGTAAGTAAGAAGAAAATATACACAGAATTACTTGAGCCAAGAGCAAATGTGCTTTAGGAATTTAAAAGAATAAAGATGTTACAAAATTATTTATTTTAAGGTTGCCTGAAGAGAATTAAATTAAGAAATCATCCAATATACTCCCTAAACCCTATAATTAATAACAAACAGTTGATGCTGATCTGGGAATCTCAGAACACTTTACAAAAATGAACTAATTAAGCCTTATGGCATCCCTGCAAGGTAGGGTAATATATTTACTTTTGATTTATAAAAGGGTGCCTTCTGGGTGTTGTCACAAAAGATAAGCTTAACAATTAATACATGGGACAGTCAAAATAACACAAAACAAGGACTGAGAAATTCAACCTAGAAAACATGATAAACAACTTGAGTGGTAATTAAATACACTAAAAATACTATTTTTCCTCAGACACCGGCTAATTCATCCATGTCAGGAAATTCCTTGCCCAGTGAAACAGACAAATCCTAACGGGTGCTCCAAAGATCTTTACTTCATGAATATGTTGAAATGTGAGATACAAAGCAGCAGACATCAGATACCTTCCATATTTAAGAGAAACAGCTCTCAATTAAGCAGCACCTTTGATGGCATCAAGATACTGCTGAGTGAGTACCACAGCTTTGCTCACGCTATGACTACGTATTATATGTGCTACAAGTAGTATGTTATGTTTATGTGTCTCAGTTACATTAAATTACACTGAAAGTTGTGTATGTACATATTTTAATATACGTCTAAATGCATATATACGCTGCTGACCACAAAATACTATCATTTTCCAACCCAGGGTACTTATTTTTGTAATTAAATAAGCGGCCTGATTAAAAAGGTGTTAACCACTTGTACAGGAGAACAGCTTACACATTTTAATGGGAACATATGTCATTAAGCACACTGCTTGCAGCCCCAGCTCCCCCGAGGCAGTTCACGTTTGCAGCTCTCAGCTCTACAGAACTGCTTTTCTTCTCTGAGACACACATCACATACCTCTGCATGGGGAATACCACTCCAAAACATGGGATGAAATCCTGTCTCTATAATTTTGCCTAGTGCATCAAGTAGCATCCTGAAAATGATGCACAAAGTTGCTTTCCTGTATCTTTTACTAAATGTTAAATTGCAAGTGGAGTAACAGATACTTCCGAGCCACTACAGCTGTGTGTGGTATGTTCAGCTGGTCTGACACATATTCTTGCTGTAAAGAGGCACAGAATAATTAATATTGCAAAGGCAGCAGGACTTTGAATTACCAACCATGTATCCAAAATGACTACAAAGCAACTGTCTGGGTATATTTACTGACAAGGCATTTTATTTCTATCATATTAAAACAAAATGAAGTCAGGAAAAGCCTCTGCATTTCATATTTGCCCATCTGCTGAGATGGTCTACTTTACTAAGTGACATCTGCTGTCGGCTCCTACTTCTGTGGAGCTTAGGAGCTCCAACCCTTAATCACACTCGTTCGTTTTATTCCAGGGAAATTCAGTTCAAATATCAGTGAACTTCAGCCAGTTTAACCACTTTGGCTGGCCAGAGGCTGTGAGGCAAAACAGCAACATACTGAGTTTCCTGTTAAACAGAAATTAAAGGAACATAAACAGTAAAAATAAACAGCAATATAGACTTTATAACATGTGCCATTCCAGTTAGTGTTACAATCAACTTTTGGTACAGTGCTCTTAAACAATGCTAAGCCTAAATATGCTGCTTAAAAAGAAGGCCAGATTTGCTGCACCATCAATATGAAAAATGTCGTCTGTTAGATCTGAACACCCTCAAACTATGCAATGAAGATTGAAGTTATTGCTTAAAAAAAACGGGGCCACTCAGAAAGGGCTTTGCAAGGTAGATGCAGTATTTCACTTGTGATATTGGAAAAAGAGCAATGGAAGCAATGAAAAGACGGGAGAAAAATGCTGGGTTTTTTTGTTATTTTAATAAGCAGGACAGGTTATGTTAAGATAAAAATTAGTTTGGGAAAGTCCTCGAGGTCAATGTAAGCAGCAATTACTGGCTGTGATGATAAATGTATTTTTATCGGTGTTTAAACTCTCTTTATGTATGGTCTTGACTCAAAATCATAAGATAGCAAGATTATTTTTCATGTAACCATTTAATTCTGCAGAACTCGAACTGACAAAAAAGAGAAATTAATACATCTGAATCAACGTGGTTCAGGCTTTGTTCTTTGATATTTGAACCATATATTTTAAATATACAAGAAGCACATGGATCTGGTGCTTGAATCTTTTATAAAACTGATATAGATCCTAGTCTACATTAAGAATTTCTTCTCAAGAAAAGGTAAGAGGATGGACATGCAACTGCACTACAGTTTACTGAGATGGTCTTGCAAATCACTGGCTTTCAATATAATCTTCAATATTACTTTCTATATTACTATTACTTAATATTACTACTATTACTCCATATTGCTGTTATTTCTGTAACCATAAACTAGGATTATTTAAAATAGAAATCTGCTTTCTGGATGTTTGCCTCTATTTTGATTAGCAAAGCTATACTCTGACTTTGCGAACAAATAGGTGATCAAAATTCAAGCAGTACCAGCAGGAATGGAGGGCAATTTGAGTTGGGGAGGGAGGTGTTCTTCCCACTGATCCTAGAGATGGTAATAAACACTTTGTCAGCTCTCAGCAGAGCAGCAGGGGCAGGATGTCATGCCATAAATCTTCACACCCTCCTGTCCTCTGATGAAAAAGTTGTACATAAAATCTTTTGAATGGGATTAGATTAGGCTTGTTTTAAATCAGGAAAGCTCAGTTTTTGAATTAGCCACTAAAAAGGGCAACAAACATGCACAATGATTACCATAAAGAAGTCTATGTCAGTAAGTCACTACGTTAGAGAAAAATGCCATTTCTTTCTTAAACTGAGCATGTCACAGCAAACTCAATGACTTGATGACGATATTGTTTGCAAAATCCGACTAAGAGTTATGATTATACCATCAATATTAAGGGCTTGTATGTGTAATTATCTACTGGAGGCAGGGGGCACAACCATCCTCCAACCAAGAACAACCAAATTTTTTCTTTACGTAAGGCAAGCTTGTCCTTGTGTTTCAGGAACAAAGTATTTTTCTCCTTTGGATTTATTTTTCTCCTTTTGATAGGCTTTCATCTGAAGTTAACAGACTTCCAAAACTTTTGGAAAAAAGCTAGAGTAGAGACAACCTTCCTGGATTTAATTTTAAATGATACATTTGAGGCTCAGACAGCAATTTTGTCTGTTATCAAAAATGATGAGCAGCTTCTGTTACAAAATCCAGTCATTTTCATATGCTGAATATTCTGAAACACTGATTTATTTGGCTGGTGCTTAACATGCTTGGATTTTTTCCCAAGCCAAATTTCAATAAAATAAAATTTTCTCAAAGTTTAGCCCAGGCACTGATGCTAATAGAGGAGGGTTTTGACTGGCAGAGGATGGGATTGCTAAACATCTCCTGACAGCTGCTTTGTTAATTCTGCTTAGCTAAACAGGAAAGAATAGAAAAAGGAAACAAAAGTATGTTTCTCAATTGCTTTGCTGCTTATTTCAGAGGATTGGTAACCCATAGCCAGGACCCGACCAGCACCGACCACTCCCAGCATGTCCAAATGAAGCAGTCAAGAATTTTTGCCTTTTTTAATTTTAGGTCTTGCTGAACTCATTTTGGTTTCCTCCAATGCCATCTAAAGTACCAGTGAATATTTTACCCACCGTATTTTTTCAAATGTTATGTAGGTAGAAGTCCTAAGAGCACAGTATTTCAGGAGGGATTTTATGAAGGCACCACATATCAGCTATTTGTATCCAGGTATTCTGTTATTTGTATCCAGGCTGACAATGACAGGCAAAATTAATTCTCACTACAGCTTTGCCTCCAACTGTGTCAGATTTACAGAAACCCGAGTCATACAGCTGTTGGTCTCTAAGATTTCTTAACAACATTGATTAGAAGCTGGTGTTTTGCTGAGATAAAACTGGGTGCCATCTGCAAGGGAAGCAATATTTTGCTCCTTATAGAGTGTGACGTCCTACGCCTCTTGACAACCTCTTGATAGTTCCTGCGAGTGCTTCCGTGGATAAGCAGATGAAATATCTAATGCTGGCTTTAAGGAGGACGAGTCTAATGTGGGACTGCACGAGAAAGATTTACACAAAAAATTTGTGGAAGGGTTTGAACTGTGCCTGAAAAAACAAAAGGGAGCTAAGAAAAATCCTGTTTATCTAACGCTAGATTACTTTTATTCATTTTGTTAATGGGATGAATAATGATTAGTGTTTGCTAAGGATTATGGTTTGCTGATATCGCTTGAAATAAGCCAAACTGGATAGTATAAATTACTAGTGGTCAAATTTGGCTGGTTTGCTAATAGTATTTTCCAGAGTAATGAACCTTACAGTTTGGTATAATAAATGCTCCATGGATTCTAATTTTTTTAGGTGTATGTTTATATTGGCTTCTCATCAAGAACCAGATTATTTTAACCATCTTAAAAGATGTAATATTTTGTGCTGGATATACCAGAAGCACTGGTACAGAAATATGCAATTCACTGTTCCTTTCATTCTGCCTCCGAAAACTTTCTCAAGAGAAGGTCACAAGAGCATTTTAATTTTTCTTTGAAGCAACAACTTTGAAATTAATTACAGATGTGATTTTTAATTATGAAATTTTAGATCTTTAGACTATTTTAAAAAGCTTGTCCTTGTTTATAGAATGAGTTCAGAGTACAAAGAAATATTTTGAGTTAAAAAATATGCAAATTAAAAAGTGTAAGAAGTGTATTCTATTTCATTATCATAGCCTACATTTCCATGGGAAGAAATACTTTTATTGCTGTCTGCTTTTCCCTCCCTTGTAAGAAAAGGATTTTGACTGTCTGCATCTGTGTATGTGTTCTGATAAACAATTTGAAATAAATACCTGACATGAGGAAACAAAAATGCCAATGGTGTTTGCCTTCCATAAAAATTAGATCTATTATAGAGTTAATGAAAACTATGAATTTTGTAATGCAAAATCTCAGCCATTTATTTTCCACAGGTTTCTGAAAGCAGCTAACTTTGTTTCACTGGTATATTTAGGCTGTTGTTCTATTTTGGAAACGCAAGGAAGTTATTCACATCTAAAGAAAAATAAAGGGTTGACAAGCATGCTAAAAGCCTCCACTGTAAAACTGTAAAACATGGAAAGAATAATTACTAAGTACATTTGATAAACATTAATCATAAGGACTTCATAAACGAAGTCCTAAACATTAATCTGAGGCTAAACCTCAGGAGGACGGGGCCCTGAGCGAACTGCTGTTTCCCAGAGGGTGATCCTGGTTGGAGCATAGGGGGGAGCACTGGAGCAGGTGACCACCCATGGGTCTCTTCCTACCCACCTCCTGCCAGGATTCCCAATAACAGCAAATGTACTCTTAATGAATTAATGCAGCTAATTTCCTATAGATGAGAAGTCTGAGGAAATACTTATCTGGCTCAACTTCCTCTTAGTCTATTTATATTCAGAGATATGATGTGCTTCCTGTGCTCACATAAATTTGTTCTCTCCTAATGAACAAGATCAGATCACAATTCATATTGCTTTTTGTGCTGAGAACATTAAGGAGAGAAAAATAAACCAGGCAGAAAGCTGTGTTTCCCTTATGCCAGTTTCCAATTTATTCTGTTGTAAAGATGCTCAGCTATTTGTAGCATCTCTTTCTGAGATACAGCCAGCAGGTATGTGCTCGGGTAATATGTCTGTTGCCAAATAAATAATTTCATGATGCTTCTAAATTTAAACATGTTCCTAAGTGCACTAATATTGACAAGAGCACGTTTCTGAAGGTGAAGTGAGCAAACTTGTTAAGATCTGGATGAAATGGACACAGAGGGATTACAGCTACCGAAACAATAGTATCATTAGTGCTCCAAAAATACTCTTACAGTTCCTTTTGAATGTCTGACCAAGTAGTAACCCCTGAGTTCACTAAGCATTTCCTACTGGTATACCCATATTGTACGCTTCAACATTATTTCCATTAAACAGTTAATGTGTGGAGATCCTCCAAGGCAGAGGGTGACCTTTTGGTGAAGCTGGGCAAAATGTAAATGATAGCATCTTAAAGTAGTTCAGTAGTACACAAATATGTATCAGTAAATAAAAAGAGACATTTTGTGTAACTGTGTTTAGGAGCCTGGGTCAGCTGCAAAGGTCTATAATCAAGAAAATGAGCACCACAAGGTGCTGGTAAGGGTATTAAAAAACCCTTAGGAAGGGTTTAAAATTTAGGACATTTTATTTAGGTCTCTACAGCCCGACCAGGGTAGAGAGGCAGTAGAAAACACACACTGGTCCCAAGAACTGCTGTGTGAAAGGAGGTATCTTGAATACAGAGATCTGAAAGTCCTTTCCTTGCCTGCTTTAGTGAAATACCCTGGCGTCAAGAAAATCTAGGAAATATTTTGTCTCAAGCCAAGTTCTGAGCTGAGGTGTCTCTCTTTTCTGAAACTCTATAAAACTGATTGCCTGCCTTTAATTTTATATGGGGGTAGATAATAATTAGTTTGGTAAAAGCTGGTTTTTTTGCAATTCCTGATGGGCTTTTCCATTTTTATATGCTTTTGCTTTCATGGAAACCCCTTCCCTTGCCCAATGGAAAAAGAGCCAGGGGCATTTTGCTGAGCTGGGGGCTTCTCTGCTTCCTCCCTGGGACCTACAGATGCTATGTTGTTTGAGTTAATTCAAAAATGGACATTTTTAATCATACAAAAGTGTTATCCTCATACAGTGATATGAGCAGGATTAAGATGAAAGTCCATCTGTAATCCAGCATTTATTATTTGCATAGAACAATTCCATAATGGCCCACGTTTGAGTGTGAGGTGGTGGCACAGCCACCTGCCCTGGATCTGAATCCTGAGGCTCTCTTTATCTTTTCTGCTTTTCTTCATGTAGTAAATCTGTAACGTTCACATTTTAATTCCCAACAGTGGCTGAGAAACCCTGGTACAGAAGTAATAAAGACAATATTTCATTGTAACCTTGGGCTCGCCAAAACAACACAAATCATTTTGCCCCAAGGCCATTAAAATGTCTTTCAAATACACCATCAACTTTAAACCCTGGTTTCAATCTAGGTGTTATCTAGGCAGCCCCTGTTTTATAACTCAGCAACATCAATAAACAACACCCAACATTTCCACATGCTATGTAAAGAGTACTAGATGATGTTACTCACCTGTGTTATTCTTTCACATTAGATGCAAACTATAACATATGCATAAACTCAAAGGACTTCTCCACCAGGGAAAGGAAACTAGTAGGTTTCATGTCAGACAAGAGCAAATAGCAATTTCGGTAGCCAATCAAAAAAAATGTAATATGATTTTATCGGGGGAAAATGGGAAATGAAGCAAGCAGAAGAAATGCAGAATGGTGAATTACAGCAATTTTGGCATTGAATTATATCAAATTCTCAAGCTTTTCACAAATGTATAGAAAAGAAATCAGGACAAATCAACGTGGGGGTTCAAATATGCTCAGTGCTGTGTTCTTGTTGCTTAGAAGGGAACTGGATCTAAATGTAGTAACAATGAAGTCAGGATATCAGTGCTTTAAGAAACCTATTGTAAAAACTGGTTTTATGCATTTTTTAAGCTCAGTTCAGACTGGGCTCTAACAAAATGTTATTACCAGTTTCCTGGCAATCAAATCCTTTAGAACCCCATGCTAGCTCACAAGTGATTTGGTTTACCTAATGCAAGATTTTCTATCTGACTTGTGGCCACCAGAACTGCCTCCTCCTTGCTGGTACCACTATCAACATGACTGTAGGGATGTAAAAAGCCTGCACAGAAAACCTGGTGCTTCCTGGAAGGCACTGGAGCAGGAGAAATTTGGGTGACTGAAGGAAATCATCTGTGCAGGTGAGTAAAGCAAAGGAGGTGGCTCAATGTACCCAAGACATTTGTCACCATAGTTTCTTCAATGAGGGTTTTCTTTTTTTGTGTTCAGCTAAGAAGATAGCGAGGGATTTAAAAGATCAAATACTCTTTCATGCTGAATTCAGAAGAGAGTTATTTGTCACTTTGGTATTTCTCTAAAGGCATGGGAGTAAATTTTCATAGCAATTCTGAAGGAGATCGCTCATGTCTATTCAGTTCTGCTGAGGGTAAGCCCAGTGCTATCTCACTAAATGGCTATTACAGCATTTGTCAGTCATCCGATAGCTTCTGCTAACTGTAAAACTGACTAAACAAAGTGGAAAATTAAGAGAAAATCATCAGCAATGGTTCCTTTCAGCCAAAGCTAAGGCCTATTTAGCACAACATGTTTGGACGTCTTCTATCGAGTGGTCTGAATTCAAGCAGAGGATAAATAGGCAGCACAAAAGGACTACTGTCAATATAACAGCTGCCACCAGAACTGAATTAAAACATGATAAGGACATAAATGATAAATGTCTTCAGTCTGTCACACAGGGCCAAATGCAGTCATCGTTGTTCACATGGCTGAGCCAAAGAGGAGTTGGGATGTTTCTGGTGGGAAGGAGAAGGGATCATCATCCTGCGCAGATGCTCTGCAGAGCCCTCCAGATGCTGCTCTAGGGGACAGCCCAGAGAGACTGCTGTTTCCTCCACAGTGAATCAGCTGCACTATTTATTTTTCTAAGATTATTTTTGTCTATCATGATCTCCTGTTTGCTGAGGTTAATAGAGAAGTAAATGTTATTTTCCTGAAGCACAGAAGCTTGGCAGGTAAGGAGTACATTCAACAATTCTAATGATGATGATGATTAAATAATAATAACAACCTGTGATTGAATATACATCAAAGCAAAAAAGGATTTTCATTATCTATATAATCAAATACATTTTATAATTTAATTCTGCAAGACCCACACTGGTAACAATGGCAAATTGCCACTACAAAAAAAAAAAAAAAGAAGGAAAAAATAAGCCTGAAAAATTGCATCTTATTTTCTAAAGGTGATAAACACTATCTGTGCTTTGTCTTCAATAAGCATCACTGAGACCCTTAGCCCATGGATTTTCGGAGTAAAACAGCTCTCATAAATCCTAGTGACCTTGGTAGTTCAGGAAGAGAAACAGAGGCTGCTGGTTAATGATTCAGTAACCTGATGTCTTAGGTTGAGGCAGGACATGAAATGAAAACGCTTTTGAAATCATTATGTCAAAGGTCTGTATCCAAATCAGTGACCCTTACTCATATGCTAATCAAAAGCAATCAATAGCATACTTTAAATAGTTTTCTCCATTATAGTCACTGAGGACTGGGAAATCAGCAGCATTAAAAACAGACTGTAAATAAACTAAGCCACATGGAAGTCCTTGGTATGTGTATTCCTCATACACCTCTTAAAAAACATACTAATATAAATCTAAAGTCACCACAAGTAATACAGTACTCTGCAATTAAGTACAGCTGATGGTCTGATGGATTTTAGAAGCTCAAGAAATTTGAAGTGAGGGTTCCATTAGAAAGATATTATGAAGATTGATAACCTGCTGCCAGCTATTGTTAGTGATTGTAATAGATTAATTTTATTCACATGGAACCCTACAGGTTTTATCTTTGTCCAATACTGTAATCAACAGTAAACTTGGTTGTCTGATGGATATTTATAGAAAACAAGTTGGAACAATGAAAAGTGCAATAGCAATAGATGGCAGAGAAGTGAGTGGATGATGTTTAAGACGCTAACAACACGCTTTAACTTTTGGTCAGCCCTTAAGTGGTCTGGCAGTTGGACTAGATGATCGCTGTAGGTCCCTTCCAACCGAACTAGTTCTATTCTACTCTATTCTACCCTAGAAGCAGCAGAAGAAAACTGCCAATCTTAATGTACAAGTAAGGTCCAAATACTTGTGGTTCTAGACCAGTGAGCAAATCATAATATGAATGACCCATCTTTTGGATAATACCTGCTGGGATTTTCCTGAGAGGACAGACAGAAACCATCTGGCAAAATCACAAAGTACTCTCCCAGATTAAAGCCTCACTGAAAACTGTTTTTAATGAAGGTTGATGTGCTAGATCTGTATTTTGCTTCATGTCAAGTCTTTTCTCTAGCAATAGCAGGGACTAAGCATATGATCCATTCAGCAACGATGCCTAATGAATTTCGTGTCAAGGCCTAACACCCTTTAGGCCCTGAAGATCACCTTCACTCATGCATCCTGCATCTTCATGTTTTCCTTGTTAACAGCAAATAATGTTCTCAGAGAGCAGCACCTTTGCCAGCTCAGTGGTATTACCAGTGCTCACCAGAACTTTAAGTACAGTCTTTATTATTTTAATTACTGCAGGAAAAAGTATTCTGCATCATACTGAGATTCCTGTAAGAGTATTCATTTGTCACAGTGAACATATAATTCAATGAATTATATATGTATATTTTATATATATATGTATATGTATATTATTATATATATGAAATTACTATAATTCAGCTAAAATCAGTTAGGGAGAGATGGTTTATGATAAAAGGAAAATTTTAAATACGGCAAGTTACGTCTTTGCCATAGAAAGGTAGTTTTGAGGGGGACCTAAAATAAGGATAATGATTGACTCAAAGTAAAATCTGCTAGATTTGGGAACCAATTTTTGCAAAAGTTCTTTATAAAATTTTTTTGGAAGGGACAGTCCAAGTCCAAGCTTTTTCTCCAAATAAAGCAAAAAACCTTTCGAAGCTTTGGCAAGTTCTTTGTTTGCAAGACTAATGGCTTGATCTTTAAAAAACGGACCTGAAGTGCCAAAGGTTTGTAACTTCTGAAGGTGTATTCCCTCTCAGATTAAAGATAGCCCTCCCCCCATAAACCAATTTTGGTTTAATATAAAATAGTAGGTGGGTTAGATTTTGTTTTTAGAAAATTAGAGAAGGAGGAGGGAGGATTGCTGATTTTCTCCAGTAATGACAGAGGATATTTGTGATAATCGCATAAAAGTTGAAGGGAAAGCAATTTTAAAGTAGAACTCTGCCTTACAAACATTACGTATTTATCCACTACATGATACTGACAAACTCATCCTGTTCTCAGGGGAATGTTGAAGGTTTTTCATAAAAA
>JAWWLV010000045.1:11956883-11985154 GCA_035041135.1 Platyrinchus mystaceus
TGCTCCAAGGAGCACCTGCCCTGGAGGCCAGGCTGACTGTTTGTGCTCAACACAGCACCTTCAGCTTCATCTTGGTGTTTGGTGCAGAGGCACTGCGGGGGAAGGAAGGATGGAAAGTGCCTGCCAATGCTGAACTGCCCACACAGAGCACGCACAGCCCACAGCAAACACCACTGCCACCGGACCATATGCTTGGAGAGGACACCCAAGGAGCAACGCATGAGCACAACAACTTGCACACCTCACACCTTGGCACTGCTCCCTTAAAGCCTTTCCTCTTCTCCTTGTGGATTTCTTGTGTCTCCTTCTTCCTGTGTTTGGCTCAGTCACTAATCTCCCAGTCCTGTGAGTCACCTTTCATCACAGTGGCCTATGCGAATGACAGATCATGTGCAACTTTGGAGATGTCCAAGGACGTAGCTAAGCAGTAAAGTCTGAGATTTGGAGCGAGAAATAGGGAATATTTCAGCTAATGAATCAGACTAATATTATGTGTCAGCTGAGTCCAGAGGCTTTTGTGCAATATCCTGCAATTCCCAAGCTGTTGAATCAGATGTTCTGGCCTGAAAGAGCCCAAAGGCATTGCTTTAAATATCTCAATTAACAATAACACTGAACATTAAGGAAACTGCTAGACATGTCAGTATTTGATCTTGAAGAAATGTAGTGAAGGATGATTAAGATATTTGAAGCAATTGAAATTTTCTGCACATTTGGACAGAGAGTGCATGAGTGTGAGTATCATCCCAGCCCTGGACCAAAAGTCAAAGCCACCAACTCTGAGTAAATGCTGCACAGCAGACAAGTTCCTCTCATTCAGAAAGGATATTGCGCATTAATGTTGTCCTGCGTGCTGAAAAGGCCTTACTAATTACCTTTTTATCCTAATTAAGCCTTCATCTTAAATGCACCTTTTCACCCGCCTTGCCCTTTAAAGGGCAAGGCTACCAAATTGATGATATATGAAGGAAACTACACAGAATATCAACTAATGAAAAACTCACTAGTGTGTTACCTTTCCTGACCACAGAGTTTAAAAGGATATAGCATTTCTGGTGAAACTGGATTTTTTTTTTTTTGCTTCATTTCCTAGTTCTCATCTGCCTATATACCTGAAAATACAAAATTCCATCTCATAATTAGTGGTGAGAGAAATTAAAAGATATGCACTTTAATGTGGCCAAAGCTATGTGACAAATTTTACATAAAGATACCCCCAAAAGGTTACAGCTTAAGCTATTCCATGGTTGATAGGAAATGGTAAACATTCTTTTTAAAAAAAGGCAATTCCCTTGGATGAATCCCTAAATAGGGTTATGATTAAATCGGACATTTGGGAATAAGCTGAAAACTGGATTCTAAAGCCAAGTACTGCTGAGCTCAGCAGCAGTCCCCCGGCTCACACCAGTTTTTATCCGTTACAAAACCAATCTGCACTGTATTTCAAGCTCAGCACAGGAACATGGGGAAACAGGACGCATTTTGAACTTCAGGCTGAAATTTGATTTGCTCAGATGTGCATCCACCCCTCTCCTACTCCATCATAATAAGGATTTTACTGGTTTCTACTGGTATGGTTTAAAGTATTCGTACCACATACTCATGACAATCCTGTCATATAGAGTATTTGCTGCTCAGCGTTTTCTTACCATTTTTTTTATTTGACCTTCATCAGCTGATAGGAATTAAGGCTCCTACCAAAATCTTAACTCTAATATTGAAACTTCTGGGAGCCTGCACCCTTCTACAGTTGGCCTGGATCAACCACCAGCCACTGAGCTGTGACAGCAAACAAATACCTACCAACCCATTCAGCTTACTCTGCTGTTAACCACTCTGGGTCACTGCAAGGATAATCCAAAGAATATTTTTGTAAATTTTCGTGAAAAGTGAAATTCCTCCATCATCACAAACTTGCAGCACTGCAGATGTCACTTCTCCTCAGGCACAGCCAAAGGTGGGAAAGCTTCTGCCAGTGAGGGACATGTCCTAGAGGATCAAGTGAGCTGCTACCCTTCCACTAGCTGAATGAAACTGCAGCGCAGCAGCCAGCTGGTTTCATTTGAGATGCCCAATATTTATGCAATAATTCAGTTGAGGATTGGATAAGTTTTTCTGGCTTTTTAAAGCCAGTAATTCAAAATAAAAGGATCTATACCAATTCTTATATCCATTAACATTGCAGTCAATTGCAGGTAATGATGACTTCAAATACCCAAATGAACAACTTCAGGTAAAAAAACAAATTTAAATGATGTATTTCTGAGCCTTCCAGGACTTTGATTTCCAATCTATTAAAAAAAACAAGCTGCTTGCCAAGCTACCTGATAGTTCTTATTTCCAACTGAGATTTCCAGTGTTTAATCACGTCTGCTGAGATACTTTTGTTGAATTACTTTTTTAAAAAATAGAAATATGATTTGGAAACACATATCCAGGAGTCCACTGAGGAAGCAGGTTACATTTCCTGCTTTTTTTATTGAACCATTTATATCATAAGAACATTTTTCCTTCACATTTTGAACACTGAAATATGAGTTAACATATTGTGTTCCAAATTTGCCCTCAGCCCAAGCCACAACTTCCACCAGAATTTATAGCCACAACTGCACAGTGAAATGTTCAATAACTCACAGTGTTCTAAGTAATACAGCATACAACCATGCCACTGATAATATGAACATAATAGCATTTAGTTTCAGTCTGCCCCACCTATTCTCTTTATACAAATGCATTAAAAACAGCACTACCTAGGTGTAACTTGGAATATATCAGGAGGGTTAAGTGTTAAAACCCTTCCTTTTTTAGAAACAATAATCACACCAGAGAAAGAGTGAGAGATTATATTGTTAAATATCAGGTTATAAAATAAGTGAAAAAAGCAAAACTCAAATGTGACTGTGTCTCTCACCATCAGAGCATTCACTGGAGTTTCTGGATTCCAAAATTTAGATTAGGAGCTCCAGATCAGGAGATGAACAAATAAATTGAAGTTTTTAAAAGATTTTTTTTAATCCCTCACATCAAATGGAACATCAACCAGAAAGGTAAACCTGAAATTTAGGGCCATTTTCCTTTGCAGAAATTACTTTTTGCACTTTCTCAGGTGAAAGAGTAATCTAAACTTACCAAGGGAAAATTGAAGGACAGATGCAGTAGTTGTGTTAAGGCCAGTGGTGGTCTATGGGAAAAGAAGCAAACAGTTTTGTTAGATCAGCAAAACAATAAAATCATCGCTAGTTTTTCTTTGAAAGCATGGAAAATTCTCTAGACACCTACATCTCCAGTGCATAGAATTGTTAATTACCAGCCTTTTCAGGTTGAGTGATCATGGAAATTTATGTTATGTCATTTTGATTATTGATATCTCATCATATGTCAAAGCTGGATTTTTTTTCCACTGTACTAATGTCTACCAAAAAAAAAGCACATTTATGTGCAACACTGGTCCTTAACTACTGTTTAGAAGACTGAAAAAACAAACTCCGTGGTTTATGGTCAGCTTAGCATAAATTTGTATATACAGAATGCTTTTCATTTCTCCCAGCACAAAACAAGGACCAGAAATAACCATTAGTAAATAAAAAAAATAATGTTAGGTAAGCCTTAAATAATGAAATATTAAGAGGAAATAACAGAACTTCAACCTTCAACACCAAAGCAAACAAAACCTTGGTGATCCTACATAATACAATAGTACAATGAAATATTGTAGTAGCATCTACACACTGCTCACATGCAAACAAGAGCAGAAGCCAACAGAAAACGCCAAGCCACCCTCCTCTGAGACCTCTCTTTCTTCAGTCTTTCAATGCCTCCATATTTCAATAGTTCAAATTAGAACTGTTTTCCTGAAAATGCTGTAAAATAAAATGCACTAGTGTGTTGTGAAGGACGCATAGTTATTTTCAATTTATTTTGAAAGTTAGACTTTATGATACTGCTACATAACAAGCAAGGCATGCCATGGTGGTGGTGTATGTACCTAGTTGAGTTATTCATTAAATGATACCTTTGAAAATAATGGATGGAGACCTGCACAAATTGGCATGAGTTTTTGGTGTGTTTTGTTTCTTTTCTATGTACATATTACATACAGAGAGGATCTTCTTAATAAATATTAAGGAATGGGATCTTCACCGAAATGCACTGGAGATTAGCTGGTAATAAGACCACATCTCCTAACAGGCAATTTTAGGTTTTAAACAAGAATAGGGAAGCTGCATTTATATAACCCCTTTAAAAATACAGTCACATTCTTATTTAAGTAATTCTCTCAGGATCGATTCAGTATTAGATACCACACTTATCATGCCAAATAATAAAATGCTTTCTGATTTGAGTTATGAGAACCTATTATGTTAGTTTACATTCAATTAATTATGTTGTGAAAGTTACAATTTGCAAACAAAACCTTTATCAAGGTTCAGTGGCTCATATCACCAAGAAATTAAATATATCAGTTATCACAGAAGAGCTGTTTATGTAGACTTAGAAGAGACTATATTGTGAATCATTTCAGCAATGTTTTGGAAAATAGCACTAGATTTACTAAAAACTTTTTCCAAAATTCTGCAAAGGACTACTAAGTTCAGTCACTGCAGAGAAACTGACAGCCTTTAGCAGATATTTTCCTTAGCTTGCAACAGCTCTGATGCAACACATCTTTCCATGATCTTGCCAATGGTAAATTCTCACCAATAGAGACAGTTGGTTACAAAAAACCCTCTGCCTGCAGTAACAGGCAGCTGTTGGGAGTCAGGAGAAGAGAAGGAGGTCAAGGAAGCAAACCAGCAGCTGTCAGAGCTGTTGATATATTTTGCAAATACAACTCTTCTTGACTAAGTATTTTAAAGCAGTAATCCATGTATTAGGAACCATTCACAATAACAGATTTCAAGAGCCATTTCGAGCAGAAACAGAATAGGATTAATGAAATTCATGGAGAAATAAAACAGTTTTTAAAATTAGTGTTAGGAAGACATATGTTGTGAAATTGCTGAAACAACTACAAATCAGAAACACGTTGGTTCTAAGACAATAGAGATTTAAACGTATGTCTATATTCAAAAATAGAACTAGATTAGACTTCTGGCCTGAACTCTGTCTTGTGCTCATCCATAATGTTAAGCCATTAGCACATTCCTTCAGAAGGATTAGATTTTTCTGCAACACTGCTGTAATATTTATAAATACTTTCATTATTAGGCTGCTAGCTGTTTATAAGCACGATGATTTTTTTTTCAGCTGATTATTTAATCACACCACTTTGGTATCATAACAATTTTTTTCGAAGTTCCTGATGCCATGGTAGTGCTATTTTACCCCATGGCAATATGACAAATACAGTCCAACACTGGATTTTGAAGTCAATTCCCAATTACTAAGGATAGTCTAAATTGCATATCAGCAGGGAAAAGAGAGTAAATGAATGACAGGTCAAATCCCTCAGAGCTGGGCCCCTGGATTTGCTAAATGTCATAAATAGATTGTTTTTCAAGTAGTGTTACCTATGCTCAAAACTATAACTAAACATGAATTAAAAAAATAGGAAAAGTATCCCAGTGGTGTGACTTCATTTTTGCACAGGACATATAACAATGCTCCTCTTCTCAATGCAGATAGAGAAGTGTAGTATATTCAAACAGGATGCAAAGTAGCAGAGAGGCAATTTAGCACCCCTGACAGGATTCCCTGGCTGGAGCTGGCTGTGAGAGAAATTCTCCTTTATCTGTAAAATCTCTAAATTAATTTTGTATGTGTTTATAACTATCATTCACCACAGCAGCAATATGTACATTGCCTTTGTGGAATTCCGGTCTCAGTTAAGGATGTAAAATTAACCCTGTGAAAAGAATTGTCAGTGTCTGAAATTAAGAGAAGATGCCTGGCCAAAACCACTTCTGTTTTATGGCCCTCTTCCATGTTTGCTCTTCAAATAGCTCTAATCAGCCTCTCCCTCTACTCAGAAGACTGTTGAAAACATGAAAATTATTTTGAATTACACAGGCATTGATCTGGCCTTTTAATTTTTCAGTTCTTTCCAAAGCTCCCACTTTATGTACATCATTGCAGCTATCTGCCCAGCATCAGCATGTGGGCATTGGTTATATGTATTGCAATTCATTTTCCACACCCAGATGACGCCAAGTTAATGCAAATTGCACCATGTTGTTTCTTATAGCAATTTTGTGACCAAACTAACCCCCAACAAAATGAATTCTGTCCCATTCATCATGACTCAATCTGTTACATACACTTTCCTGAGACTGGCAGGTGCTTGCTCCAGGCTGCCTTTAAATCTGTAGGATTCATTGTTCACAAGCAATGTTTTACAACCAAATTAACGTTTGTCAACAGCGACATGAAAAAGCGGGGCATGACTAATAAAATAATAGAAGAAAAATGAAGCCTGTCTCTATTTCATTGTTGGAAATAAAAAGAGAATGATGCCTTTGACAACACAGTTCTATTTCCTTGACTTTCATTTCAGAGATATTTTAAATAACTTGAATACACACCAGATCAAGAGACTGTCCCTTGCAAACTGTTGCAACAACCTTTGGTTAGCATCTGTCGTTTAAAAGGCTGGCATGTCCCTGGGTGCACTTCTGTGGGCCTGTCACCTTGCTTAAGAGCCTCTTTGCTGAACTCTTCAAGCACACCAACATTTCTGCAGCTGATGCAGCTTCGGTTCACAGCCTGCAGCCCCAGCCCCGGCAGGTGAGCCAGCCTTCACTTACCAGTTCTCTGGGACCATATGGCTCGCAGAAGGTGACAGCGCTGCCGTGCATTATCACCCCGCAGTGCTCTCCAACCTCACAGTTACTGCACTCAGACCTGCGGGAAGAGCACACCATGTTCAAAAAGGAAATCAGAAGCTGTACGTTCGACACTGCACCGGGCTTGTAAACTCTAAAATCAGACTGCTTTATTGTGGTGCTCAAATTGGGCTATTTGTTATCAGGGTGGTGAGCGTAAAGGTTGAGCAACTGTACACACGGTGTACTAGAGCTGCCTCTTGTGAAAGGCCCTTGGGAGTAAGTACTTGTGCCCTGCAAATTGTCTCTCCTCCAAGAAAGGGCGTCCCTGCTCGTCAAAAGCAAAACATCTCACCGTGGGCAACCAAGTTGAACTCTTACATGTATAATTTACCCTGAAGTTACTCTACTTACAAAATCCTTGTTGCACATTTTATATATATCATACATAAACCCACCATTGTGGAGTTACCACAGGGAACAGCTGAGGACAAGGGGCTGGGATTAGCTCCTCTTTTGGTCCCGTTCCTGCAGGGTTATTTCTCCAAAGGGCCAGGAGGCTTGAGGCTGCAGACCCTCCCCAAAACAGCGTACCAGGAGGCTCCTACAGCTCAGCTGCTGTAACATGGGACTTGGTGTTGCTTCTATTTGTATTTGTCATATCCCACATTTCTACTAACAGAGTTGCCACTCTGCTCAACTTTTAGGGGAAAAACTGTGAAGAAATTCTCAGAGAGGCTGGTGGGTGCTGCAGAAGCAAATAATTGCACCTGTCCTGATATTTCTTAATTTAATATGAAGGATTTTGTGGGCAACCTGACTGCAGAACACAGGGAAAGGGCTGTCTCCCTCACCTCTGAGGAGCAGGGCATCGGATTTTTGCATGATGAGCAGATTTTCAAAAAATATTGGAGATTTACCTGGTCCCCAACAAGCTGCCTGAGATGGTACTGACCAACATTGCCTTCAGGCATCCAAAGCTCAGCTTTATCATCAAACCTACAGGCAAACATGTACTCCAGCAATAGCTTCATTATAAACAGAGGTGAACTCACAGCAAACCTTATTTCTTGCTAAATTTTCTCTGTACTTTGATAACTAACATTTTTTAGAGTTTTAATTGCAATGGACTTACATAAGGGGTGCTTAGACAGTTTTTTCTTTGGCTTCTCTCACACAAAGTGGCTCAGACTTGGCCACCCTTTCCGATGTATAATGTCACCAAAAATACACACTCCCATAACCACAGTCCAGATGTAGTTTAAGAGTGTGTAAAGGTTTGGTTTTCTTCTGTCTTTTCTTTCTCTGGCTAATTTCTGGATGGCAGAACTTACAGCAAGTTGGATGGAAAGGAATAAATCCTAAGGAAATAGGGTCTTGTTGTCAACATACACGATAGAGATTTCAGTGATCATAGTAGAATATAGATAATTGATACATAATATCAACGTACAGTTGATTCCTACACAAATTTCCTTGGATCTGTGTTTTTTCCAACCCTTTTCTTAATTTATGTTGCTTGTCTGTCTTTTCATTTGTAAGTGTTCTGTTAAACCTCTGCAAGTCTTTCTGTGAACCCCTTGGAGCAAAACTTTTCTGTTCCTGAGTATCTGAAAATCATCACCCCACCATGGTCCTGGACAGGGCAAATGAAATCTTCAGCTGCATTGTGAGGAAGAGGCTGGTGGTGTTGTCAGCTACCCTACGGGGCTGAGAGAGCTTTCCCCTACAGGGGCCAAGTAATCAAAAGGATGGGCTGCTACAAACCCAGCTGCCGATCAAACCCAGGCAGTGATTAGAAATCACTAGTGTGGGTAACTGTGGGCAGAATGGGTTAACTCTGGCCAGTGTACAACACCCTGAACAACACCCTGCAGGTCTGTCAGTGCTAAGCTCTGCCGAGTGACAGATGTTAGGTTTTCAGATGCATAGATGTGGTGAATAATTGGTTGCACATTTTATTTTGGGTCTCTTCAGTTCATCCTGGGTGAGTTCAGCATAGGCCTGGCTTCCTTATGCCCAGGTCCATTAAAGAAGTCAAAGATGAATGTCTTGTTCCCAGTTTCCAAATCTCTACCTTATGCTGAGATTTTATTAAAAGTCAGTTTCAACTCCACTTCCAGAAATACAGTCAAAGACATAAAAAAAATCTTTGAGGTTTTTTTCCTGTATGACCATGTCACAGAAGCAGAGTTCACAGAGGACATGTTTTGTTGCTATCTAAATTTCATTTGTTCCCTAAACTCTGATAACTGAAGAATAGAGGGACATGAACTGGAAGAACACCTGGAATTCTGTAGGATTATGGCTGTTTATGAAAATTATTTTCATTATCTGCCCCTATATTTTTGAGTTTCATAATGGAGCATCTGCCTGGACTCCTGGTATGTTCAGGGAGAGACAGAAACAGCAGGAAATCTTTGCCATGAATACTGTGTAGGGATCACTTAGTCCCTTGTGAAAGGTCAGGATACATAATCCAAGAAATATTTTAATTTTGTAATTCTCATAGTTCAATGAATAAAAAGTGATTCAGTCGTTCATCTGCTCTACTCCTGCAATGTGGTCTACGAAATATTGTCTGGAAATCCAGAAACATTGTCCTGGTAATACAGCAGTTTCATCATCACTCATCTTTTCTAGGATAACTCCTCTCATAAGAAATGGGATGGCTGTTGGTAATCCTGATTCAAACCTTTGTGCTCTCTTTGAAAAGCATTACCTTTGACAATAAATTGCTCATTAGCTTGACAAGAATGCATGAAGAGCAAGATAATTGATCTGCTGTTCCTTAGATCATCGTCATAGCACTACGTGTTTAGAAACGATCCAATTTGCTCCTCTCCTGGTGAAGACAGGAAGGTTAATTTCTTTTCCATTTATACAAACAGGAGACAGTATTAATTGCCCTGGCTGGGTGCAGCTTTCACACCTGCCTGGTCTAAAATCTTAGCACATTAAAATCAGTTCAGCTTTCTCTTCACAGCTGGTACTCACTGCCACTGCTGACATGTGTCGCATTTATCGAGATGACTTCTCTGCAGACCTGCCATCACTCTCATCTCAGACTTAGAGAGTTCCACCTCTCTCTGCTATTGTTCTTTGCTTTGCTGAAGGGGAAACATCTGCTGCCTCCCCATCCCTATTTTTCATTTTGTTTCCCTCTACAATACCTGAGTTTGTGGACATTATATTGACTGATGTCTTTTGTGATGTCTGAACTATAAAGAAGATAAACATCTCAAACTGCCAAGTGATTTTAAAACATAAATCTTTCTGAAGTTTAATCCCACAGTTTTAGTGCAATTTGGAAACCACTTTAGGACCTCTCTCTGCTGTCACAAAGCTTTCCTCCATCTCTTTGCCACTGGAAATATCACTGTACCTGTACATTTCTCATACACCATAAGAAGTGATGACCAAGAGAATCTCTGCTTCTTATTGATTGATTTTACATGATCAGCTATTCTTTATGTCATCTTTGACAAGGGTGTCTTCTGTAAGTGATTGCTGTTTGGCGTGGTGATAGGCTTTGAGATGAAACATGACACTGTGTTGGGAAGGAGAGTTTGGCCAGCAACAAGCGTCTGTACAGACTCTTTTTCTTTCAAATGTACTGAATCCCCTGTTTTCTAAAGTACTACTATTAAAACTGTTTTATACAGGAACATACATTAATGCCAACATCTATTCTTTACTGATTTATGCAAATTTTTAACATTAAATCATTTATCATATGATTAAACAGAGTATTTTTTTCTAGATTTTTTTTTAGTTCAGCTCTTATATAGCACCTTTTTTTATACTCTCCACTGCAGTTTTATGAGGCTACATGGAGGCAAGATGGTCACAGGAACAGGTTCTCAATGACCAAGATAGTCTTCCTAATACCACTCATATTGGGCCTCTTCTCATCCAGCCATTCCCTGACCCTTCCCTGGCAAGTGGTACATGGTACCGATTTCCTTTCCCTACAGAGGAAATCCATTACTTCCGTGGTTTCTGAGCTTTCTGATCAAACACTGTCCTGTCAGTTTTCAGCAAGTCTCATGGACCACCAAGCACCTGTACTATTGGACTTCTCATTGAAAAATGCACTAAACATTACTGTCTAATTAGTTCCACAAGTCAGCAGTGACCAACTAAGCATGGACATTGGCACTACATTTACCATGGATTGGGAATCACTCACCTACCTTAACTTCCTCAGCTAGCACAAGTCAGACATAAAATAAATTGGACATTTATGAATGTGTGAAGCATATTTGATTGACAAAACAAGAGAACTTTGTAAATTTAATGGCAAATAAGACCCAAGAAATGAGGAAATCTTTGCTTAAGTAAGCAGACTCCTGCTTATGGGTTGGGGACTTTGAAATGAATCATATGCTGACATGATTGCACACTGGAAGGAAATAATATAAAAATTAGTTGGACAAACCACACAAGAAAATCCTCATAGTGGTTGAGTCCCCAGAAAATAAGAAAGATGAGGCATGCTCCCATTCCTGCATTCTCAGCACAGAAATCTTCCTCCTTCCCTCTCCTTATGTGTTATCTCCTGCCTCCACCTCTCCCTGTCCCTTTCCCACTTTAGCAGATTCTCCTTCTTTCCTTCAGTCACCAAACTTTGATTTAGGTCAGGAATTCATTCCCGGATGCTGTGATTTTTCTGCTTATGAAGAACCCTATCCCAACCTTCCCGTTCTCTTCCCTCTACAGCTCCAGAAACACTCATATCCATTTCTTCCCTGTTCCTGAGCCTCCAAAGAAACAGACAGTTGCTGGGAAGGATGTGTCTTTTAATGTATTTGAAAGAGCAGAATTCCATAAAAACCAGGCAATCACTCTGGAAATCGTACAGTGCCCTTGTGTAAAATAGTTATTTGATATGAGACCTCTCCCAGCGATGGAGTGACACACAGGCTCTGCTGGGACTCATAAAATCAGATACACACAGAAGCAATAAAATGCTTTGCTTGTGCACTTGGATGGTACATCTCTGCCAGAGCTGCACATGCCAGACGGGGGATCAGGAGGAGCAGGAAAATATTAGTCATTTCCAAGCCAGTGTTATGTAGAATTTGAGAACAGAAAAGATCATAAGAAAATACAAACACTTCCCTTTTCATCTTTACACAAACAATGGCTTCAAAAATTATTAGAGTGGCTTAGTCTAACTGGCCCCTGGTGGCACAGCCCCGGTGGGGTATCTGTGCACACGAGGCAGCTGCTGCCGCGCACTCCGATCACAGCAGGCCAGGACCAAGCCAGGCTGGAAACAGTGCTCCAGCACTTACCACAATTGTTTGTGGTAAAGATGGGATTTTAGCAGCTGCCAGGGGAAAAAAATGCAATTTTAGGATGGATGGTGACTACTGTTAATAATTCCTGATTTAACTCCCACTAGACAATCAAATGAGAATGAGCTTTCTGCCACTAAGAGGGTCCTCACTGGAGGCAAAGCTACTGTACAAATCCTTTATGCTGAAAGGCTCATGGTACCTCAGTACAGATTTCTTTTATTTGTGCTCCACTTGTATTTAGAATTGCTGAAAATGCTGGTTTTCTGCTCTTATTACAGGAAAACCTGTCTCGGGATTGCAGTGAGTTTTGAGACTCTCTCTCACAGCACCCACCTCTCTGCTCTGACTCACCAACCAAGGTGTGGAAAGTTTATTTCAGGGGGACCAAATCAAAATACTGGGACAAAAGGAGCAGAAGTCTGGGGGGTCTTTTAGTCTGAAATTTCTCTGTTGAGACTTCCGTAAAGCAAGGATGAATTTTAAGTTGAGAGCAATGGATAAATAAATTATGGAGGCTCCCAACAGACAAGCCCTCTGTGAGTTATGAGACATCTGTGGGGAAATAATGCCTCTTCTCATTTTTTTCCACTCAAGTCCATTTAACACACTGCTGCTAAAGCTATCTACCTTGGCAGCTATTCTGTAACCATTAAGAGTCCTTGATCTATTCATACCCATAAAGAAAGAGGGTTTTTCACGGTATAGTATCGAAGGTCCTTAATGTCTCTGTCCAGAAAAACATTTAAAGAGTTGATACAAAAGGAACAAAGGGAGCAAAAAATGTAGGCAAAAAATAAAAATCATTAGAACGAGTATGTGCAAAATAACTGTGTCCATTAAATTCCATAAACTACAGCATTTTTACATGAGATGGTTAAACTGTGAAAGACCTGAACAGATGGAAAGCTGTGACAGGCCTTAATAAAAAGGAAAATGAAGTCAGATTTCACAGAACATATGTATTCTTAACTAACAAATGCAGGTAATTGCTAAAATGCCCATCAAAAATTTATTTGAACAAGATAAACTAACCCACTAAAATATTTCTATGTCTTGTACAAATTGAATCAATCAAACTATATTTATGAAATAGGAACAGAAGAAATAGAAAACTCAGTAATGATCTCATATAAAAACGTAGGCTCCAACCTTCAAAACTTTGTGTTAAGAGATGTGTTTATCTGTATAATATGACCTGTAGATATATTAACTATCCAGAAGATAATCAGTTTTGTACTATTAGAGACATAAAACTCCCTCTTCTGTGACATTGTACTTCTTTATCATATGAATGGTACCCTATCTCTGTGACCAAGATAGTGGTAAAATTATTAAAATTTAAGATTGAGAGGTCTGTTAAAAGAGTTATCTTTGCTAAAAGAACATTCCTTTTGACTAAAAGCTAACAGTCTGCGACTGTTTCCAACTCCCTACTTCTGAGCTAAGGTACCACTGAGGGTGTCACTCCCACAGGCTCCACCAACAGACATCTACACTTTCAAGAAACCAAAAACTTCATTCAGAAATATTCACTGAGCTCAGCTCTGCTCCTTCTATTTTTGGATTAATTAAGAATTTGAAATCAATGAGAATTTGTCACTCTCATTAGGAGGCTTAGAATTTCTCAGTCACTCATTAATCAATCAATTAATAAACCAATATATTTAGGTCCTGACTATAACAACCAAAATGTTTTCATTTGCTCAGATGCATTTAGAGGAAAGCAGAAGTCTGAAACTCACCACATGGTAGGATTCAATTCTTGCTCATTGTAAGAGTCAAAGTCATCTCGTAAGATAATGCTGTCACTGTGCAGTTCAGCTGCAAAGAAAAGAAAGCAGTGTATGAAAAAAAAAATCCAGTGTAATCATCCAGTGCTTTTTAAATGTTGCCTTAGAGCTAAAGTAATGCATAGTAAAATGAGGAAATCAGCTTTTTAGATATGCTAGTTACAGAAGCTAGGGTTTCCTAGTTACAGGTTTTTTGCTTACTTTGAATGGCAGTACCACAAAAAAGAAGTGTTCCCATTACCAAAGTGTGATGGCTATGAAAAGATGAAATCATCAAGAACACACTAAATCTTTTAGGACCTGTTGTTCCAAATTGTTAGTTTTCTGAATGTTCAGAAAAAAAAAAAAACCTTCTGAATTCAGATTTTGGAAACGTAGGCACAAGAAGGGATGAGAAGTCCTAGTGAGTGTATTATAGTTCTTACAGTCAGGGGATTCATTCTGACAACTCATAAGCAAAAATCGTGAGCTTATTGGAATTTCTCTGCTGCCATCAGTGGAGCTGGAAGTAAAGGTCAACTCATTTAAGGAACATAAACTCTGAGTTATGTAATGCAAATATTTCTAACCATTGGTCTGCAAACTTTAGACTCCAATTTTCCACCTGGATTTACTGTCTGCTTTACATATGATGACCAAAAAACCCACCCCACATCCCAAAACTTCGGCACTTGTGTTTGTATTAGACAGACACTTCTCTACAAATAGTTTCATTAAATGAATGAAGTATCACTTGCCATTGAAACTGAGCAACGATGTCAGAATCTGTCCTGGACCAATCAAATTGCAACACAAGGGCACTGGTGTGAGGTGCTGTCCCACACTGAGGGCTACGGGTCATAGAATCCTAGAATGGTTTGGTTTGAAAGGGACCTCAGAGATCATCTAATTCCAACCGCCCTGCCAAGAACAGGGACACCTTTCACTAGACCAGGTTGTTCAAAGTTGCATCCAGCCTGGCCTTGAACACTTTTGGGGATGGGACATTTACAACTTCTTTGGTTAACCTGTTACAGGGTCTCACTACCCTTACAGTAAAGAATTTCTTCCTAATATCTATTATAAATCCATCCTCTTTCAGTTTACAGCCATTTCCCCTTGTTCTATTACTACATTCCCTTGCAAAAAATTCCTCTCCATCAAACTTGTAGGTTCCCTTTAGGTACTGGAAGGTGCCCCAATGTCTCCCTGGAGCCTTCTCTTTTCCAGGCTGAACAATCCCAACTCAGCCTGTCCTCATGGGATAGATGCTCCACTCCAGGTTCTCATGCAAACAGATGCTCTAATACACAGCTATGAAGAACAGCTCTTCAGCATGATATACTCACACTGCAAGGATTCAAAGCAATAAATAATACAGCAATAAAAATCACAATGAAGAAACAGCTAATCAGAAATAGACTTAATTCATTTTGTGTGAATCCCATTTTTATTTGAATTCCCCAGACCTTATTTCATATGACCTTACAGATTTTTTATTTTAATAGTGATTCTGTTTTAGTAATAAGAATGACAAATCACCTACCTAGGTGAGGATGTAAGGGAGCTTCTGTCGGAGCTGCAGAAAACAAAGACACACAACACATTAGTATCTTCTATGATCAGAGCTTAATTCCAGCATTAAAAATTGATTCTTCTTAAAACAAATTGTATGATATTGTATGATAGCTTAATTATGGAAAATTATGGAAAATGTGATAAGCCCCAAAAGATACAAAAATATAATAAGAAAGATAAAATACTATTCTCTTAACTAAAATGCACATCACAATAAATGAGAGACAGTACTGATTGTACAGCAAGGAAAGAAAGATCACTTGTAATCTAGAATTATGAGCTATTATTAGAAATAATCTGGATTAAGATTCAGCAATTCATTGATTGACAAAGAGAGCAGGAATTAGGCTGAATACAATAAATGGTCCAGGTGAGCAAAAACCACCACACTTTGATCATTTAGTCTGCACTGAACAACATCTTACTGGGCATATGTTTGGGGGAAATAATCCTAATATTCCTAGGGCAATAAGTAACAGATTGACTCCGCAAATCACTGAATCAAACACTTATATCAATGCATGTTTTTACAGGCATTGCTGATCAACTCCCCAGTAGGTTTTTGGCTTCCAAGAAACAGTAGAATATTGTAATGATACACTGCATGGGTGGCACATGTGTATGAAATGACAAAACTGTGTTAAGTGATCGTCTACTAACACTTCGCAACAGGAGTCTTGGTGTAACAGTACAGAAATTAAACCAGAATGTTATCTGAAAGGGCAGAGCTACCTACAAATATATGGGGGAGTCTAGAAGCTGGCTACACAGTGTGCTGGATACTCCATGGTACCTACTACATCCACAGCCTTGCCTGACCTTAAATCCAAAGTTACATGTCTTTAATGGAAGCAAAGGGGCTGCATGTAATCAAGCTCCTGGGAAGCAGCTACTTCTTTTGCCTCTCAGTACCTCACCCATGGATTTATTTTTCTAGATGTATTTTGGACTTTGGTTAAAATAAAACACCAAAAAGGAGAATTTTTGAAGTCAGGATTCTTTTGATGATTCTGTTTCTTGTTGGACACTGACCTAAATTGTACCAATATTCCTGATTTCTTCAGCATATTTGCAAAAAATTACTGCAGTACTGCAATTTCTGTCATAACATCTGACAAATTAAAAATAGATTAAAAATAAACATAAAAATGAATGCAGCAATCTGTGTAGAGCTCTCACACATAGTCATTTGAATAGAAAGTCCAACACAAATCTCAAGAATTTTGTTTTTCCCTTCCTGCTTACTCCTTAAATACTGGGTTTGCAAGGAGGCATGAGATTCTGTTAGGAAATTGCAACGTTTCATGGGCAAGTAGGGGATTAAGAGGAGTGAGCAATCAACAGTGGAGGAATCTGCAGACCAGAAAAGGATGGTAAACATCCATTTACATGGATTTACCTTAGACAGAAAACTTAGATTTAAGTGACTTACTGATTGGAAGACTGACACATTTTACTCCATCCACTAACCATAAATATATATATATGTATATATATACACACACACTAATCTCATGTATATATGTATGTATATGTATGTATATGTATATATGTGTGTGTATATATATATATGCAGCACTGAAAACAACCACAGAAACACTGAAAGCTTTACTGCAGCCAAGAGCAAAGTCTTTCTTAAGAGTCTGTTGTTGAACAGAAATCACACACAGACAGAAATATGATTTTTTTTTCCCTTTATGTGGCTAACTTGCTCATTTTTTATACAAGAAATTTACCCATATTGCCTTGCCTTCTCCAGAAAAACTGCCAGTAATGACTCTAGCAATGGCCAAGACCTCTCATCATGATGGTTCAAAATCTGGAGGAATACAACTCCTATTGCATGTTATGGTTGGCGCTGCCTTAAGATTAATGCTGGACTGCACTGGAGCATTCTCCTACAGAGAGGACTGCATTTGTCCCCTGTAGTGCCAGGTGTTGTTTTTCTCCATGGGAATGAGTAAATTTTGATAGAAACTTTTTGAAAAATACTTGCCCAAAAGAAATGTATTGAACTGGATTAATGGAATTATTTCCCAGATTGAGCAATGGAAACTGTTCTGGATTTTGACTGCAGGAAAAGAAGTACATTATGGCATGGGGTTTGTAATACTCCAATAAGAGGTTAGGCTTAATAGAAGACTTCTGTCTCTGATTTTCTGCATTACCCCTTTCCATTAGTTCCAGAACAGTACTAAGGGGTGATCAACTGCAAACACGGGTGTGGCTGGGAACCATCCTGCAAGTGCCCATCTATGAGGACGGTCAGGTGAGGTCACATCATGGGCAGACTCATCAGTTGCCCAAGCAAATTTCATTAGACTTTGAAAGCAAATCAGATGAAAGTTGACTTCAGCAAGAGTAGATCAGATCTCAAAATGAAAATGAAGAACTGGATGATCATTCATTTCAGGTTGCTTGGCAATGCACTCTGGAAGAGGCTTTCTTGTAAAGTGTAAAATGCTATGTAAAGTGCTCCAGCCCAGGATACACACAGTCACTGATGATGCTTTCTGAAGTTATTATGCAAAATTCCAGCATTCAGCAAAAAAGCACAGGTAAAGCACAAACTTGGAATTTTTACATTTGTAAACTCTTTTAACTTCATCATTTTTTTAATACAAATGGCTGTTTATGTGATTAAATGATACAAAATTGGGATCTGAGAATTTTTCCTGAAAAGCTCTTCAACTGTATGCATAGGACATTGCAAAACAAAGCTGCTTACCAACTGACTGAAATGAAGGAAACTGTGCAGGTGCCTACCAGTGCTACTGATCAATCATTTAAAAGATTAAAGGTGGAATTAAGCAAACACTTAACATTGGACAAAAGGTTGTTCTTACAAATACAGACTTCATGTTGAGGAGGGGTTAAGTTTCCCAAGTCTTTACAGGACCTAAGAAGCCCAAGTATTTTTGCCTCAGGTAGTCCATCATCTGATTTTTAATTTAAATTCCAGAGCTGAATATGAAAAAATACTATGAAGGTCCCATTTAATGAATGATAAACCTCGACTTTAATCTCCCTCTAAATAACTTCTGTATTAAATTTTATATTTCATTGCAAAACAGCACTATGTGGATCTTGAAGTGATGTATTTAAGGTCCTCCAAAATAAAAGAAATTCAGAATATAAAAGAAACCCAATTGTTGTAGTTTAAAAATATTTTCATATTTGTCTTTTTAATCAATATATAGAATGACTTACTTTAAAATAATATGGATTTCTCCATAGGCCATACAGCGTGGCTAAAGTCAAATGGAGTTTCCTCAGACAATATGACAAAGCTAAAAGAAATTATGTGGTGCAAAGTAGCTATACAGTGTAAAGATATAAATTTATAATCTAAAAGGAATTATACAATACTTCAAACTGAGAGGGAAAAAGAAAGACCATTTCAGTTCACACTTCAAACCATGATTCACTTTCTTAGATGCTTCTTAGGCACATGGTTGGATGACTTTAAATTTTGAATCAGTATTTGTATGGCTACAAAATGCATCTTAGCTTGAATGAGAAGTTGTACCTTTTTAAAAAGTAAAGTAAATGAATTTGTTAATTGATTTTCAACTAGCACCCTGGATATGTACAGAGCTTTACAAGAGAGGAATTGTACTGAGCAAAGAATGGAAGCACAGCTTAACTGAGGTCACAATCTAAGAGGCATGAGCAAAATGTAAGGAAATGTGGGGTGCTTGTAAGACAAGGCAATCCCTTTGGTAAGGAAAAGCAGAGATGAAAATATACAATACAGAGTGATTCAGAGAGAGAAAGGCCACAGTCAAACTGGAAGCGTGAGAATCTTGAGGAAAGGGCTGAGGAATTCAAAAGTCAATGGGAACATTGTGGGGCTCTGTGTCAACGGGATGAGGGAGAATGAAGGCATCTTTTGGAGTAAAAGGTTAAATTTTTCTGTGGATGAAGTAAGGCTACGGAAAGGTTAAGCCAATTTAGGTATACCCCTTTTTGGTTTAACTGGCAGGGAGGGAAATATGAAAGAAATGGGAAGGGAATGCCATCTTCAGATAGAGAAACTGGAATGTGAGGAGGGAAAAAAGGTTTGGTGGTGTTCCTGTTGTCAATGGAAAAATAAGAACCAAAATCATTAAACATGGCAATAGTTAACTCTTATGTATAACTAGTCTCCATTCAACTGACAAGAGTAAGCATAATGCAAATTAAACATATGTCCCAGCAACATCCATTTATACTATTGACACCCATATTCCACTGATCTGGGGGATCAAGACTGCATATAGAGACAGGTAGAAAATGCAGCATAAGAAAATATTTTTAAAACTCACTAGAAAATATACTTTTTCTTCTCAGAACCCTGAACTCTGTAGTTTTTTCAATATAAAAAAAAACCGGATTACAGTATCACAGATGCTCAAATGCTCCCAGACAAACGCAATGCTCAGAGTTCAACAGCCAGTGGCCATCAGCTATTGCTCACCAATTCATGACAAACAAGGTGTGAAGGGAGGTATCTTCTGTTTTTAGATCATGAAAAAGTCTAATCTCCTTGTCATTAGCAGCCAGATGAAGAGGAAAAAGGAAATTTATGCTTTTATTTAGACTTATTCCAATATTTTCTCTCTACTTGTAGAAAAAGTTGCTATAGAATGAAAGAGGCTGAACATTCCCTAGAGAGAGTTAGTGTGTTGCCCAAGGGCTGCCAAGGAACAATACACCAGCTCTAAACTACAGTTTTCTGCTCTGTATAATACTGCTCTGATCAAGCCAGAGATCCTGCAATCTGTTTTGCACTTGTTTTTCAGAGTGTTTTTAAATTTTAAAAGGTACAAAACACACTTAAAAGGTCTTCCAAAAACATTCAGGCAAAAGTTCCTGATAAAAGAGAGTCTGGGCCAATTCTCAGGATCTGCTTTCAGTGTAGAGACATCTGTCAGGCTATGGAGTGGTTTCCTAAGAAAGGAAACCCAGTCCTATAATTTGTGGCATTGAGTATGAAATTGTATAAAATTCTGGGAGTTATGCAGAAGGGAATCATATTGCGCTAGGAGGGGACAGCTTCCTTCATCTTTTCCATCTCTCAGGGTTCCCTCTCTCTGTTTTGAGATTCTCTGCTAGTCAGTCAGAACTAAACACACACACACTCACAAATCTCCCAGTGTGGTCCTTATTCCAAAGAATGCTGCTAGTGGTCCAAAGTTACACAGTGTATTAGGGAAGTGGCCTCCTTAACCCATTAGAATCCTACTTGGTGTGGCAAAGTCAGGCAGGGCATCACTGTTCTCTGAGGTCTACAGAACAATGCAGCCAGGTTTGATGTCTTTCTAGCTCCATTTTAATTATGGTACTGTTCATTAATATATAATTTTTGTTCTACTCAAGCCAGGAATAAATATGAATCAATATGCACAATACTCAGTTTACCTTATTTTCCATGTATTTTGTTATTAGGTCAACAAGTTAAATATATGGTTAAATAAATATATTATTAGTGGCAGGAAGATCACCAGTCCTTATGATCTTTATTTGTCCTTAGAAGTATTTATAAGACATCAATCTTTACTGTCTTTCCTTATACAGTTTTGGGGGGGTTTTTCCTCTTTGTGCTGGATTAACTATATGATAATTTTTATGTCTCCTTTCTTCAATATAATTCTCATAAAATGTAAAGCTTACATCAACTCTCAAAGATCTTTCTCACTTCCTAAAATATGTATTATTTTCTGAACACATAGCTTTTAAAGCAATTTTTTTACTTTCTTTAATGTCTTTCCCTATGGCATCATTTCTCATTCCATTTACATTATACATATGGCTGATTGTTTGGCATTGCCATCTCTTAACACTACCCTTTATCATACTCTAATTATCTTCAAAATACAAAAACCCACTTTCCTTTCACTGCACAAATCCCATTAACTCTATTAGGATTTACTAATGCACATCTGAGGGTGGACAGCCACAGTGAATATGATTTCTAAGATTCCTTGCTACTTTCACATCTTCATGTATATCCTTTTTACTAGATATTATGAAGTCTGATATCACTTCCAGTGAACATACTTATTAAGAAGATGTCCTGTAATAAATCTATGAAGTTGCCCTGTGGTTTTATCTTTTTTTACTTGATATGTCACATCATTCACTACAGAATTTCAGTACAGTAATGTTTAGGGCTAGAAACAGACCATAAAACATCATTTATGTCAATCTACCTTGCTGTTTTGCATATATATTAATTTGATATTTGCATCTAAATAAATTCACTAATTCTTTCTGAAAGAATCCTTTGTTTACATCAGTAGTGTTGATGAAATTGGAATAAATGAAGTGAGGTCTGCTTCAAAGAAAGCCTCTTTTCTTTGAATAGGAAAATTAATTCTAATAGTGTAAGAGTGATAATAGTATGCAGTGGTTAGAAACTAATGCTATGCACACTGTCTGCTGAAGAAATGAGAAGGCAGAGGAGAGCCTGGTGCTGGAAGGGATGGGAGGAAGGGTAATGGGCAATACAGAGGTTGAATATCCAAGTCAAGGAAACTGTGAGCTACAAAACTTAGGAAAGAGAAACCATGGTGAGGATAAAATGTGGGAGAAGAACCAAGAGTGCATCTGAGAAACTTGCACGTCAGTATTGCAGGGAGTTTGGTCACTGATTACACAGCTGTCATACACTGTCAGCTGCTCATAGAACAGTACCTCGGGGTGACCCTTGACTAAGTCAGATCTGATGTTTGCAGAGTTACCACAATGACATCATGTATTTTGAGGATGATAAATCCAGAAAGTCTCTGAAGCGACTCTGTATAAACAAAGACAACTGCTGCAAAAATCACAGGAAACACCAAAGTTATAAAGACGTGGGAGGCTATGATGAGGTGGGGAAGCTGAAGGCCCATTCAGGGAAGCAGTGCAGGAGGTGACTGTCAGTGGCTGGGTGGGAGGAGGTGGCAACACAGGGATTGTCACAGCTGAGCAGCCAGTGAAGGCTCAGGAATGGCACATAGCAGCATCCTTTATTCTCTACATACAACCGATATCCAAATCATATTTTCTCCTTGTTCTACAGAGCCCCTGTGAACTCAGGGACAGCATGCAGTAACATAAGGACCTACTGTTCTAATCAACATAAGCATCACTAAAATGTTTATTTGAGGTTAGGTTGTGCTCCAAAATTGCAGAAATGTGAAGCAGAGAGTGGTGAAAGAATTACAATTTCTTCCATCAGCTCTCCTAGTAAAATCTCCTAGAACAGTGTGTCTGAAGAAGGAATGTCAAAGTCTGCAAGGACGGATTTCTACCCACTTGTCTCTACTTAACAAGGTATTTTCCTCCATCAGGGAGAAATCTTGTTGCTTTGCCCATATTTTCCTAGACTATGCTGCCAGTTCTGACACTGACAGTCTTGTATTTCCTTTCAGTTTGCTTGTGTGTTGGTTTCATGGTGCTGGTCACTGCCAGATCTCTGTCATCAATATGTCATTTCCTTACCTGTCCTTCACCACAGACTGCCTTTGGCTGTGGTGTGCTCACTATGCAGTCCTGCCTTGGAGAATTTAATCTGTTTATGAGGCTTTTCATTATTTTAGTTGATTACTCTGCATACTAATTTTTCCACTCTTCACTCATGTCTATCCAGCAAGTAACACTGAAACACTTTCACACTGCACTATGGGTGTACAATTATCTCCTGTTCTGAACACCAAATGCATTTTGGTAATTTTCCCAGATGTTTTCCATTCCACACAGCAAAACCGTGGCTGGCCCAATCACCTTCCATCCAGATCACTATAATACTCTCTTCTGATTGCCAGAACTTGTGTTTCATAATTCTAATTCATTCAAAATATAACCAACATCCTAGGTGACATTTTCAGTCACCTCTCTGAATCCCCTTTTCCTACTTCCATTGAAATACAAAAATACTGAAAACTCAAATGTTGAAGTTGATAATTGAAATATTTTGCCCTCATTATCACAAAGGTACTATTGAGATCTTATATGAATAACTCAATTTCTGCTCCTGACATAATGTTCAACAGCTTTTTATTCCAAACTCACAAATTCACAGGAAAAAACCCCAACCCTATAGCACTAATACCCCAAAGGATGTATTTTATGGGGATTTCTCTTCTGTTTTAATGTGACAACACATTTCCAATTTTAAAATATTTATTTTAGACTGCTTGGCCCATGTTCTGTTGTTTCTTTTCACATGGAAATATCACTGGAATTTTGCTGATATAACTGGATCAGCACAGAAATTACTTTCTCTCCTGTACCAAAAATGATGGATACCCTCTCTTCTTCTCATTGTTTTAGTGAATCAGGTTCAAATCAGAGTATTCTTTGTAGACAAGAGCTGACAACACAATGTTTATTTTTTAGGTTATTCATCAAAAGGATAAGCTGCACAAACAATTAGATTTTTAAAGTTTGTGTTTAGCTATAAAAATGATCAAATGTTGAAGGTGATGGCAAAAATTCAATGTCCTACTTTCACAAAATGGAAAGGCAGATTCTTCACAAGGACATGTGTGAGCTGGATGGTAAACAAAGCTTTTGCTGTGGGCATATTGCTTATAGTTAATACAGAGAGAGTTAAAACTCAGCTCATGGTTTTGACAGAAAAGAAATGTTGGTTATTACAGGCTGATTTCAGGCATGTGCATAATGCTACTTTAGGTTTTGTATATTCCCCAACATGTAGCAGAGAGGGCAATGGGGTTTCCTGGATAGCTAATGGTAAGTAGGAAGCCAAAGAAAGTATCAGTTTTAAAAATGTAAATAAGATCCTAATATTAAGTTTTCTACAGAATAGCTTTCATGAAGAGTAACACTGACACACAGGTACAATGGAAAACGTTTGCCAGATACTTTTAGAATTATGGTGACTCTTACCTCCCTGTTCACACAGCTGTTGTGCTAAGGCATCCTTGAATATAACTTGGCCCCTATGAGTAGCTGTAGCCCTGTGAACATAAAAAAGACAACAATAAATAATGTAGTATACTTATTTATATAGGCATTTGTACATCTATATGCATGACTAATCAAATCAGGAGTCCCAATCTGCTTTCTTCCTCTGATCTTCTTTTTGCACTCTTTTAAATGTATAGAATAATTTGTAGAGATTCTTTTGTGCATAGCAAAAGAAAAGTTCCTAAACCAAAAGAGCTAGGCTGGTAATAAAAATCACTAGCACAGGAATTCAGTGAAAGATATAAGTAAAAGTAAGCATATCACAAAGCCAAGCACACTGCCCTGCCTGAGAAAGTGCATCTGTCTCAGTGCAGAACAGAAATACAGGTTGCAGAGCAGCTGCCCTGTGAAATTAAGTCTTTCAATGCAACAGGCAATAGCAATGGCAGTACTGTTACATGCTATGGATAGAGTGTGCAGCTTGAATGGGTATCCAGAAATCTGCCCTTGAAACAAAGGGAGATATCAGCAAGTTCTCTGCTCCAGGTCTCTGTCAATCATCTCCGAAAAAAAGAGACCCTGCAACATTTCTTGATATGCTGCATTGTTATTTGAGGTCTCAACAGTTTTATCTAAACAATAATTATTTCCCATTACTGACCCACAGCTAGAGACCAGCTAATGTACCACAGAGAATGATCAGTAATTTTATTTTCTCATGATCAGCTAGAAATATAATGCAATGTGATTTGTTTCTCTCTTACAGAGCTGTCATGCTAACAGTGATAATTATTCTATATTTCTAATTGCTAATTTCTTCCCTCTTCTCCAAGTGCAGTACTTCACAATATCAGTTTTATCTCAGAGATTTCAAAACCTTTCAATATCTGCAAATGTTGCATTTGAAGTTTGATTTCTTTCAGCCAAAGTTCTCCCAATATCTGTCTAGACTCATACACACTCTTCATACATGTTCTTTAGCCTTTCTCTAATTAACATAAATGAGCTCAATATGGATCCATGTGAACTCGTCAAAATAGCCTCTTGTTCAACAGTAAGATGTTGAAAGCTACTTTATAAGTGTAATTCTGCAGCCAGCTGTGTGCCTTCTCTAATGGATCATACCTCCTCTGCTTATAAAGTGTCAGGAAGGACCATAAAGGAGCAGTCTGAAAATGAAAGTCAAACTTATTTTTTTCTTGGCTACTAGGCTAGTTACACTGAAAAGGAAGAACAATGGAAGTAACGCATCTAATACTAAATTTTTCATATACAGTGGATCCTTAAGGTAAAACCCATCTGCAAACTGTCAGAGTACAAACAGGAGTAAACAAAAGCTTCTCTGCGATCTGCTTTGCTTCCTGCACATTTAGAAAAGCTCTATTTGTCCAGAAATGCAATGGGACCACCTCATGCCCCTATGGCTTTCAGGGCACTCTCTTCCTCTGCTTGAGGAAAGAGAGATGTGTTGCCTTTCCCACCTTAGACTTTCAGAGGCAGACCTAAAGCTGGAGCCTTGCCTCACCTGACAGTGATAGTATTTTGGTCACAGTCCCAGGATTGCATTACCAGTGTGAAGTTTTGGTTTTAGTCCCTACCATGTGCATCATGGAAACTATTCTAGGATTTCCAGCACTTCTGTAAAATACAGCAAAACTTCATGCCATAGTTCTACATTAGCATTTCTAGCATCTGCTGTCATGACCAGTGACTATACTGAGCACAGTGTAAAATAAAAACCAATACATTGCTCCAGCACATAAAGGCAAGAGAGCTGAGACTTTAAGTCTCATTTAAAAATATGAACTGAAGTATTTCCTAGAGCTCTGTTGTGCTGAATATGCAAGAAACTGTGATCAATACATGCATTTCTGCAAATTTCTTCACAGGTGTTTGCAGTCACACAAGTCAGAATTGGACCAAATGATCTCCAAAATCAAACATGTGCCTTGATTTCTTTAGAAGGGCCAGATGTGGTGGCTTCCTCTATCAGCTGAAATGACATGGCATCCCACAGCCAGCTTTGGGGCCAATGAAGCACCAACAGACACATTTTTGCAAATATGTTTCATTGTGGGATTTCCATTTATTGAGCTTGCCTGGCTCAACATACAAGAAAAAGCCACACCTAAGACACAGAAGGTATTTTGTACAACATTTCTATCCCCCAAGTTGGCAGGGTGGAAGAGAGGACTCTTTGCAGACAGTGGGAAAGAAAACTTACATTAACAGTAGACTTGGACTTCAGAGATGCTGTTTATGCAACAGCCCAGGATACAATTCAGACGTGTATAAAACAACGATGGCAACCAGAGCATTCCTTTATGAGTCAGATAAGAGCAAACTCTTGGAACACAGACCACATGCAGAGGGGAGCTTGAGTATGTGTCTGAATCCAAACAAATACCAAATAATACCAATAATATCAAACTGTGTACTGTTTACTGGATCTCGGCATGCGTGTGAGAAAAAGGGGATTTGGGCAGAAAGCCAGCAGCCAGCTGAATGATCGGCATCTTTCTGTGTCTATCATCCCTTGCTTGATAATGCAGACTAGGAGGCAATTATTGCTGTTCCATAGCAGGAGTGATCTGCACCCTGGGGACACGTGCTGTGCAGGAAGGGAACCACTTGCTACAGTGTGTGCTCACATCAGCATTAGTCCTGCAATGGGCACATGCACTGGACTGCACAGCCTCAGAGAATTATTAAGGGTATTGCTCCTGTCAGTTTACTAGCATTATCTGCTTGGTTGTCTCTGTATTTATGCTTTATTCATGGAGCAAAAGACAATAATGCAGTGCAATTATGCATAAACTAGCCACTTCTAGAAAGAAGTGCAAAATATACCTATTCTGTACCAAACTTCCTCTGCTGGTGATGTTCCTACCTGACAGGTGAGGTTTATGGAACAGGATCACGAATTTGGGGTTTTCTCTTTTAAAAACATGTAACATATTCAAACCCATATCCTTCCTATATTCACACTCCAAAAACTACATAATATTTATGGTAATTATATAAAAAATAATACTGGCAAGGCCTGAAAAAGACTCTACTAAAGAAAGAAAATTACTTAACTATTAACTAGGGGGTTTTGCTTTCATGACATATATAACCAGTAACTGATCTTTGTGCTGTTTTCGAAAAGTTTCTATGCTGTCTTTAACATAGTTAAATATTGCTTAGAGGAAGGGTACTTACTATCATTTGGTGTTACTCCACACCAGTCTATAGTACCACTCTGACATTGCCTGCTATTTATTCCCAGCTAAAGGGCAAATAACTAATCAAATCTAATGTGTCAGTCAGCCAAAAGGCAAGATGCATGTTCCATGTGTCCCCAGAGGTAATTCCTGAGTAGGAATGAATCTTTCCGAAGGGATGAGAAATAAAAGAAAAATGGCAGAGAAGAGGAACATCTTGACATGGTAAGTGAGAGCTTTGAAAGAAAAACAACTTAGAGGTAATAAGGTTCCTCTTTATATTAACCTCACTCTTCCATTAGCCTAGATGTATTTGTCTGCTTGGGGCTATGCAAGAGAGAGGGGAAAATGTGTTTTTAAAATTAGCAAGCAGAGATAAAACTGCTGACAGAGGAAAAAAGAGGTCTGAACACAAGAAGACTATATTAGGTGTCAAGGCTCACTGGTAGTTCAAGGCATTACTAACCCCATACTTCAATTACAGCAATTTTGTAACAAATTTTCCTTTCTAAACCACACCTATTCAAGTTGAAATCAGGTGCCAATAAGGACTTCTAGATTATCTGTCACTGAAAAGCAAAAAAAACCCCAAAAAACAAAAAACAAAAGCAAAAAAAAGACCTGCTGATTCTCTACTTAAACTAGATATAATCTGTGTCACCTATGAAACGGAACATGAAGTGCCACCTGCTCAAGTGCCAACAAGCTTAAAAACACTTCGAGTGCAGTATTGCCAGCTCCTCTGAACAT
>JAWWLV010000045.1:11985254-12038739 GCA_035041135.1 Platyrinchus mystaceus
ACATGAAGTGCCACCTGCTCAAGTGCCAACAAGCTTAAAAACACTTCGAGTGCAGTATTGCCAGCTCCTCTGAACATGGTTTAAGTAATATCAATTTGGGCCCTGTGCAATGACACAAAACATTACAGGTGATTTGGGAGAAAGAAACTTAGACACACTTGCATATGATAGAGGGACCTCTCTCCTGCCTCCTGTTGATTAGATGAGCATACTGAGCTGTGTGTCCAGGAGCAGAGTACCTGTCCTAGGCCTTCCCCTGAAGTTTGTCACCATTTGGGCATGCCCTAGGGTTTGCATGCCTGGTGCTCACTCTGCCCTTACAAGGATGCTGGGCATCTGCACCTTTCCCTGGCAAGAGAAGGCACAAATTAAGGACAAATTAATTCGTGAAGGGGCTTCAAGAAGACTCAGGTGTCATACAGTAAAATACCTTATCTCATGACACACCAAAAAGGGTTTTCAAGAGGATCAAGGAAAAAGAGGTTATTTGTTTACCCACACTAGCAGAGTTTTAACACTGTGCCTGCTCTAGCAGCTGCACTGCACATCTGTATGCAATTGGTTAGTGGAGGACATTCAGGGTGACATCCACAACACTGGTTCCAGGAAAATCAGCGATTGGCTTTATGAAGCTGAGATTGGCCTTCCTCAACCCCCCAGGTTTGCCCCTCTGAGGCACTGCCAGCACAGACTGTGCTCCCTCCCCACTGCTGTGGGGGACAGAGTTGGTGCTGGACATTTTATGAGCTTGGACTGGAACAGAAAACAAAGCAATGCATACCCAGTAATTGCTGTTGACATTTTATGTTGAAGTATCTCATGTATCACACTGGGTTCACATGCATTGCTGACATGCTTTTGTTAACAGGTTGCATTTTAAAGAGAGTGTTTCAGCTCAAGAGAGCACAGGCAGGAGGCTACATGTGTCTGACCCATGTGTGCTGCCTCTGCAGCCTGGCTCTGTCTGTGGAAAGGATGCACAGCAGCACTGCCCAGAGCCCAGGGCAGACAGCTGCCCTCTTTATGCAAATAAATGGGTTGCTTTTTAATGCACTGTTAAATTTGCATGATCACCTCTCTTTGTAGGATTGTCTTATTTAACTCGTTGTCTTTAAAAAATATATTCTCCCCCTGTGCAAGCTAATTGAGGGATCTCAAAATAACTTTAAAAGCAAGATGGAGAACAGGCCCTCTGGTGACTGAGTACATAGGATAGTTGTGCCCAGCCTTTCCTGGTGGGAGTACGAACCATTTTCTTCAAGGAGCCTGCAAAGGTGGTTTGCAGACCATTTACTATGTGTAGCAAGACATGAAGTCAGGCTATGTGCATTTTGGCCGGTCTCCTACCATGGATGAAACCTTCAGTGGCAATTTCTTCAAGGGCAGTCAAGACCAGATATTAAACCTGACTGGGAGATGGTCCTGGTACTGGAGCCAGTAGGAAAAATGCACAGAGCACTCATGACTGCTGATCCAGAAGGTGCTTGGGTGGGAGGCTTTTAGCTACTGGTTAAATGTCTCCGAGTTGTTATTTCAGTTTCCACTTGACATACAAGCACAGTCTAATTAAAGCAGCAGAAATGAGATCTGTGTGTTCTGAAATGCACATTTTGACTTTGCCTTTCCCTTTCTGTCCCCAATGGCTTCTTCCCTGAGATCTTTGAAAAAAAGTCATCTGTCCTGACCATATTCAGCTGAAATTTGTCAGGGAAATTTGGCAAGTAAGATGCAATTACTTATGTAGACATTTTTTCAGGAGACTGGAATTAGCATACTTGCTCTAAAAACCTCAATTAGAGGTAAAAAGTCTTCGGGGGAAAAGACTTAAATGGCCAACAAAAGCTAGATTACATGCTAGTGGGCAAAGAGCAACCATTTCATTTGGGGCAGCTGTCCTGTGCTGAAGTTTGTGGTTTACATGCATAAATTACATTCATGACTTACTTCACGGGTGAGCTGACACTCCTTTGCCTTCACATAGGGTAAATGCAAGAGGAACTAGAGCCACCTAATCTTCTCTCACCTCTGAATTTATGTCTGGGGACTGCACATGTGGGGAAAGGGACTCAGCCATCAACCTAAAGATGCAGTCAGTATCTTTGTTGAAATTAAAATTTTGTCTAAAAAAGTTTGAAACTAAAAAAGTCTACGGAAAAATGTAGAACAAATGTCAAAAGACTTTTCAGCAAGAGTCAATAAAGACCAAGGAAAGTAAACAAAGTTCCTTTTGCAGAAGTTTTTGGTACTAACCCAACATTTAAAGCTATGCGTTTCTGCATATGGAAGCAAGAGCACATGTACTACCTTTACTGACATTAAGACCACACTAACATTAAGAAAACATGCATCAAAACATCTGGCTGGCAGAAACTCTCACTGGCTGTGTGCAGAGATGGGCTGTGCCTCCCTCCCACACACTATCCATGCACTCTGAAAAGCTAGTTGTAACTCTTTGAGCGTTGTGGGACCCAATCTGCATCTAGCTGATCTTGCAGAATTTTTATATCATTCAGGGCACCCCATGCAAAACATGCATTTTTAAAACCCACAACTTCAGCCACAGCTCACCCTCTTTTAAAGTGTGCAGTGGTCCGTGCACACTCCTGTGTGTTGACCTGATGTGTACATTTTTGACTGTATGCACTGTCCCGTGCACACTTACAAGACACAAGGTGAGTTTTGTTTTTGCTATTTGGCATTTAATCAAAAAAGAGTTATATGCCTGAGTGGCAATATGATGATTTGGCATAAATATAAGAGGAGGAATACAGTAGTTAAATGGTAACATCAGCCCCAGATGAAAGAGATTTAATTTTTTATGGTTTAACATAGAAATCTATGCTAGGCTATGTACACTTAGGATGTGCTGGTCTGACTAGGGATTGATTTAAATACACATCTATTCAAACCGAGATTTGAATAAAAGAATGATTTTCTTGGTGTAAAGTAAAAGAAGAAAAATGAAGTAGATGGACAAGTAGAAAAATAAAGCAGATGAACCTACAAAAATTTCCTTCTGGTATCTGAAGGGAGCCTACAAAAAAGATAGAGAGGGACTTCTTACAAGAGCAAGCAGTGACAGGACGAAGGAAAATGGTTTCAAACCTAAAGAGAATAGGTTCAGATTAGTTATACTTTGCTGTGAGGGTGGTGAGGCACTGGAGCAGATTGCCCCATTCCTGGACATGTTTAATGCCAGGTTGGATGGATCAATGCCAGGATGGATGGAGTTCTGAGCAACCTGGTCTGGTGAAAGGTGTCCCTGTCCACGGCAGGGAGGTTGGAACGAGGTGGTCTTTAAGGTCCATTCAACCCAGGCCATTCTATGATACTATTTCATGATTCTATAATTATGACCTGTATTACAGAAGATGGATCTGAACTTTCAGCACTGGAAGCAGAAGGATGCACAGGCAGCTTCAGCCACTACACTTTACGATTTTAAGAGCTTGCTTTTGTCATTCTAAAGAACACCAAATTTTTGCAGGTTGCAAGGTGCAAGTGCAGAAGAGGGGTACAACATAGCAGTATATATGCATTATAAAAGAGGTAAAAAAGTAAGAATTACCTTTTTTTTTACAATTTTACCACTTTAAAACTGAATATAAACATTTTCATCCTCCTCACCTTGGTATCTCAGAGACTACAAAGATGCGGATTTTTGAAAATTCTATCTATTTTTATGTGATTGGAATGATTAGAGCTTCTTGCTGACTGAAAACAGATTAGGACAATAATTTCTTCTCAGCTACAGGAAATCCAACGTTTTCATTAGTATTTTGCATTGTGTGATTATAAAAGAAAGCAAATTCTATTTTTTTACGCGTGAAATAAAGGGTTATTGCAGTGGCATCTGCCAAGCAGTCAGCTCATATAAATAATAGAACAAGCATCCATTGTCTCTCTACTGACACAGTGCCAGCAACTAGGTCCCTGTTTTCCACCTTTTTCAGTGTTTGGGAGAGGATGCTGTCCTTGTCTTATGTTTTGCAATCTATTGTACTTTATTATCCAGTGAAACATGGATTGAATGAATGTTGGATTTTTAAATTTTAAATTGAATATTTATGACTTTTGAAATCTGTATTTAACCCTAAGCTAATGAATATGTTCCATCTATGTATTACATATATTTTTGGTATTAAAAAAATACTCTTTTTCTCAAACTTTGCTTGTGTAGCCTTTTAAAGCCTATATTCAATCAAGATTTCGTTCAATCACCTAAATTTCGCTAAGAAAACCAACATCTTTGTCTTTTCCTGTATCACAAGAAGAAATGTTGCATTTACTGTGGATTTTAAAATTTCTGAAACCTCAAAATGAGCACAGAAATGTTAAGCAAATGGACTTGCAGTCATTTCCTATATACTTCTACAATGACCCTTTTCTTTACAACATGCACCAGTTAAGTTTGGCAGTGCTGATCATCTGGGGTGAGTTCAGCAGAGATGACCAAGATGGTTTGGGCTGCAGCACGTGCTCTGCAAGGAGAGACTGTCAGGTAAAAACAAAGAAATGAAAGCAAGGTTTGCATCTAATCAGATTAATCAACACTTATTTTGAGAACTGCTTTTCATAGCACAAAAGAATTAACCAGTTCATTATGTTTAACACTCTGTGTAAATACCTGTGATATTGATTCTGCCTATCAATGAGTTTATGGCTGGGTATCTTAGAGTATCCAACCAGAAGTGCCAGGGGTTTTTCATGATTCCAGGAAACCAGCAGTTAAAAGGTTGATGCTATGGGGTTTTCTGGTGTAATACATTTTTACATGAAAGCTGACAATAAATAACATACTTAGCTAATACAGTGAAAACTTAAAAACAATTAAAAGAGCAAAACCTGAAACAACATATGAGACACTATGATAAAAACAACACTGGTTTTAAAAGATCCTAAAAAATGGAAAAAGGATGATTTTAAGGCCACCTTTTCAGTTCACTGCTCTCATGTCATCTATACCACTATCCATTTCCCAGGTAAGGTATCACTGATCTGCTCTAAGCTGCTTTAGCTGCCCACTGGTCCCAAAGGACATTGCCAATAGCCACAGATGAGCTGGACCATATGAGAATCTGGGACCTCATCCCCTCTATTTGCTTCGCAACCCACACAGTGTAATCCTCAATAGTAAAATTAACCACCTTTTAAAAAACCACTAATTTCAATATCAGTTGTAGAGATGCAACTGGTGCATCCACAATGTGCAAATCAGCTTGCAAGGGAAGGATAAAACCTGCCTCTTTAGTCTCAGGCTAGAAAATATAACATCAAAAATCAAAATTTTCACAGACTGAACCCCAGGGCACATGGGGCAGGTTTCCCTTCCTAAAGCTGCACCAAACACTGAAATATTACACTCCTTGTCTACTGCTTCTTTGCACTCTTCTAACCAACCTAAATGCTTTCAGAAGACTAAAAAAACAAATGAAACATGCTAATCATTTACAGATCAAAATCAAACTAAGGAAGAACCTGATACAGTTGTTATTGAAGAACTGTTATTCTCTACTTATTCTCACTTGCCTCCTGCTTGCCAGGAATATGGTGAACCTCTGGGAAAAAAAACGCAGGGTCACTAATCATACAAAGGACAGTTATTTCTCCTGCATGATTTTTAATTTTCAGCCAGATTTATGAGTTAGAAGAAAGCATATATCCCTGAAGACCATAGTAGCTTACAAATAGAAATAGGCAGGTGAAATAGTACCTTAGAATAATAATTAATTCCACCAGCCACCGAAAAAAATGAAAAATTTGTGAAGTATCACATAACTCCAGTCAAAAGAAGCAATTTCCCATTTGAGTACTATCTTAAGGTTTGGATTAAAAGACACTCAGAGACTTCAATACCTCAGCTGTATCCAACTCTTCCCACTTCAACCAGAGAGAGCAAAAAAAAACAGATTTAAAAGACAACAATCTGTTCTCTGTGTCCTTCCACAAGAGGCCCTGTCTTCCAGCCTTGCTTTCCAGACCAGTAACATTCACCATTTTTAGGGCTGATCAAAGCCCCCGTGCTGCCCTTGCAGGGTATTAGCACTCACTCAGCATCCCTGGGTGCTGGCTTCCACCTGTGCTGTGGGTGGGAGCTCTGTGCCCGTGTGCTGGCAGCTGGGGTCTGAACTCAACCTCTGGCCCCACTGCCAGTGCCAAAAGGGCACTGACAGCTTCTTCTGAGTAATGGGCAGAGCTTTTTCTTCCTCCACCCATGGCCTGCTTACACATACTCATCTTAATCCAGGCTGGAAGATCCCTCAGGGGATCTCCAGACCAACCTCCCGCTCAAAGTACAGTCAACTACACTAGTCAAACACATACAGCCCTGCTATGCCTTTCACCACGTTGACTAGCAGCACATCCAGGCTCACAGTTCTGGCATTTGTGAATCTTTTTGCATAATGCAATACTAACAGGGCTATCAAAATTATCTTAAACAAAAACTGCTGTGTAAACTTTACCTTGAATATGTCAGTCACTTGACAGAGGCATAAATACTCAATTTACAACTCATTTGGACAGCAGCCTCCCATATAATATACTGTTCCAACAATAATGAGTTTGAACCCATGTTTCTCACTAGGAAACAATCTTACTCAGAAATAAATTACCTGCTAAGCTACACTGCTATAATATCTCCTTTTGATAATAATTCTTTAAGCCCATTATTAAAAACGACATCAAATTCTAAACCCCTTTTCTTAAAGTAAAGTAATAATGAAGAGATTTATAACCCTAGCCTCAAAACAAACCAAAGTAACAGGGAATCTAAGCAACAACATAAGCACTTCCAGGATAGATGGTTCTCTCAGTTTTTTATTACTAACTAATTTTTCCTCTTAGCACAGATTTGTTTCCAGAAATCTTTGGCAGAATGAGCACAACACTAGAATGAATCTTTGTAGGAAAACATCCCGTTAATGTTCTGAGACTCTTTAGCACAGTCTCAATACTGGATTCCCTATGTCCCAGAGGAACAAAAAATGGCAATACTGGGTGAAACGCAACCAGACGTCAACTCTTCATTTATTTGCTAATGACAGTTTCCAGTCAGAAGGAACACATTGGGAATTCAGTTCAGTAATGTTGCCAGGAAGGTGAACTTTTCAAATACACACAAATAATTATTGCTTTGTTACATGAAATATTGCTTGGGAGCTCAAACTCCCATGTCTGGAATCCCAAATTCCAAATATTTCAGATGAAGGCATTCATTGGAGACTTGCACATCTGGTGCTGTACACAACAGAGTGGTGCTGGAAATTAGAGAAATTCATCTGTAATTTGTGCAGCTAAGAAGTTTATGGTTGATTAATAAAACATCAAACTTGAGCTAACACTTAACGATAAAAGAGGATCTCTTCTCAAAACTAAAATTCTAATGGGGTTGTCAGACTGTCACAGTTTTAAAGACTTTTTGAAAATACTGCATCAAGTAAACAACAACAAAAACTGTGAGTTTGTTCTTGCATATGTCTCCTCTTCATTTGAGGAACTTAGAGTAGTAGGTCCACTGCTGCATCTAGTACAGTCCCCTGTACCCTTAGGACAGAGACACGTCCTATAAGCTGCTCAGAATAAATTCACATATGTCAGGGTAAATCAGACAGGTTTTCTAAAACCTTGGTTCCTCTGAACGCTCCGTTTGGCAAAAATATCAGTATTGGCTCGAGACAGAGTCCCCTGGCAATGCGAAGCAGTGACATCCCATCCCTAAGATTAATCTTCCTGGTGCAGTCTAAGTAAAACTGACCATTCCTGTTACGGATGTGTTCCTAACAGATACTAGATGTGATGGAAGGTACTCCAAGGTACGTAATGGTACCAAATGGTCACCAAATATCTGTTGATCTCTGGGGAAAAAAATAATAAAAATCCCATGTCTGCACAGAGAATGGCTGAAATCTTGAACAACTGCAATGGTAAAACAAAATACCATAAGCTAGAAGGTACCTTGTACCTAAGGATGGGATGGATGTGGCTGTGAGTCAAAAGACTTGAAGCAAGACCCATCAAACAGATGGAAGGAATAGCAGTAAACTGTTAACTGGTAAAGGCATGTGGATGACAGAGATAGAATTATCAGTTTAGAAGAAAACAAGAATATCTGAGAACAGCATCTAAAAACAATGCTGTAAAAATAGCAGCAGTAACTGCAGTACCACTTCTTTGGCACATACTAAGAAAACAGGCAGACTTCACCCACTGGCAAAGATAACTCTATGTTATTCCAGTATGAAGACTGTTAGAAACAATATATTGCAAACAACAAATAAAATGTTTTAAAATACAGCTGGTGATCTATGGCTTTTAGCTTCCAGGTGCATCCACTTCTGAGGATCCCTCAATCGAACAGCTCATAGTAAGTCTGGATTCCTTGCATCACATTGCTGACCATCTCTTTTTTTGTTGTTCATTTTATTGACCTGAGGCCAATTCCTTGCATTTAAACTAAAGACCTGGGTTTATATATTAAAAATACTCAGTGGACACATGTTAACATGCACCTTTTAGCTTCAGCATTTCAAATGGTATATTTATTTCTATATCTCAATATGTTTCCACCTAAACATTGTTCTGGCTGTATTACTGACTTTTTATGAAATATATGAAAAATTTTCAGAATTCCTAAATTAAATAGAAAACATAATAATTATTTTCAGATACATTTAATAAACCAGAACATGAGTCTTATGCGAGTTTCCATTCACAAATCTTTTCATCTGTGCTTGCCACAAAAATTTTCATGTTGTCTTGCTGCAGAGAAATACCTTACTTTTTTGCAGCTGTTGGTAGTGTTGTGGAAAATTTTTCTTCTTTTTTGGTTTTTTGAGGGGTTTACCAATAAGAACATGGTAAAGAACTTTGATCTGTTGGGTTTGGGAAGCAAGATTGAAACTGCTCTTTTTTTTCCAGACTACTTCATATGCTTCATTATGCACAATAAAATACATTAAATTTCAGAAAGTATTTGCTTTTCAAAGGCTAAGCCTTATTATTTACAGCATAAATATTGGTGCTGTTGGACTGTATTTTAAATGAACTGCACCTATATTTCTTAATAGTCTCTTTAGAACACTATTCAAGCTTTGAAAAAATATTCATATGAATTAACATTTATGAAACTTGTATCAAAATAAATAAGAAAATGCCATTTTAATTTTTGGGGAACACACTTAAAAAAAAATCCAGTTTAAAGCCTTACATTCCTCAGCTCAGGAATCCATTTCTGCATTTCTGATGTCAGGTATGCTGAATGATGCTGCTTCCTGATTCTACTATGAGTTTATTTGGTACTGGTTTAACTTACTGTATTTTCCTGTGCAACTCCATGCACTGGAAGCATGTACAAGGTCATTCCCCACCTGAAGTAAGAAGCAGTGATTTCTAAACCACAGAAAGCTCAGCACCTGCAGCCACATTGGTATAATCTTTCTCTTGGTCTTAACTCGACCTCCTCCTGGCTGAGGAGGAGTTTGCCAAAACGTGCTCAGCTGGAGCTCCTTGCCAAGCATGAGCTGCCTCAACATTTTTCTCCATTGATATATAATAATCCTTCCCATTGTTTTCTTCAGCAAGGTCCTCTATATTCAAAGATCAAAGTTAATATATTTAAGACACTTAAGCTGCTGTCAACTTTCATTGGAATGGACCTACAAGTTCAGAAATAATTATTGCAAGGAAAAAAAGGATGGACAGCCAGCCATATCACTCCAGAAATACTTCTTAGGCTAAATTAAATTGAATTTCCCTGCATGTTTTGTCTTCCTGTTTTTAACTGACACAGGCACCTTTTAATGCTGGTGACAGAAAATTTTAATATTGGTGACTGTTTGAAAACTGGGCAGTTGCCCAGGAAATGGATCTGCACTGTGTCACCATGTACAGCAGTTACTCATTTTAGATCATAACTCTCCTAATCAAAGGACACACAACATAATGAAGAAAAATTACCCCAGTCATTATTTCAGAAGCACTAGTAGATGAAATTAGCTTGCAGTTAGTTATTGCACCATTAACCTCTGATCCTAAAGGAGGTCCATGGTCTTGAGCACATTAATGTCATTAAGTAGGTACATGATAGCTCTTTGCTGAGCACCCTTTTGCCCTGCCTAAAGATGCCACAACTAACCAAATGTCTGTTTTCTTTGCAAAACTGGGCAGAAGGTGTCCCAAACTAGTCTGCTGCAGTTTGGCTACGGCTGCCAGCAGGGGTGGGAGTGATGCCCAATGTGCTGTTAGGGAAACCTGGAAATCTGGGGGCCACAACCTCCTGAGACCAAGGGATCCTTCAGAGTCCACACACCTTCCCAAAACTCACCTTAACATCACTCAGCACCCTCCAGAGGGACAGAAGGCTTGTAGATGTCAGGTGGTCAGGATAAAGCATTTTTGGAAGATTTGGAATCAATAAAATACTAATGGGAATTTTTAATTTGCACATACAGAGGCTTTTTGTTATAGAAGAGTACATAAGTGTTGTTTAGAAACCAGGTAGAGTTTTCAATTGCAAAACCAGGATAAGAATGAAAACATTGAGCCAAAAAGTCCTATTCAAGTTTATTTTTATGTGAAAATTAAAAAAAAACCCCACCAATAATTTCTTCCAGGTTTGTGTCCAAAACTTCATCACATATTTAAATTGGTTTTTTTTCTCATTCTAACAAATGTTAGAAAATCTGAATGAAAGGGCACACAGGATAGGGCATGAAAGCTGGGACAAAGGAGCCTGAAGTCTGATTTCTCTCCTTTTCCAGTGATTTGTTTTACTGTACTTGATTTCTACTGAGAACAAATGTTTTAAACAGTTAACAAAAAGTATTAGCTATTTTCACAAAACATGATTTTTTTCTAGTTTTGATTTAGGTGTAAATGTTAGTATGCTTACATGCATGTAATTCCCTTCAGTCATTTAAAATATGTGATAACTATTTTGTTAACTCCAAGAAATGTCAATGAGAACATGTCCTGCTTTTTGCAACTAGGCAATGAGCAAACCTCCAGCAAATGACAGCACTGGAGGGATTCATAGTTCCTGCATAATTAACACTTCCAATTAAACTGCATCACCAACACAGAGTTAAATCTTCTTGCTTCAAAATTACCATCATATGTGAATGATACTGTCAAGAGTTCATGTACACTTGGAGTGATAGTGAGGTAAAAGTGCATTTTCAAGTCAGTGCCAATCCTAAATTTAGGCTCTGTAAGAATAATTTTTTTTTACAAAAGCCAAAGGGAACAGAAATATTTACATAAATTTTATAGAAAGCAAACAGATACTAGTTAAATATTCTGGTAGGTTTTTCAAAGCTCTATTACTTAGATTTCAATGCACTAATTCAAGAGGAATTTAAAGAGATAAGAGAAGAAATACTAATATAAATGTTTATTTATATTTCTGCAGGCAAAGAAGTAAAAATTACAGTAAGAAATACTAGAAAGTATTAGATTTTTAAAGTGTAATTTAAATAATTAACAATAATATTTATTGCACAGAATAGGCGAGACCTGTCTTTAAATTTATAGATTCCCTTAAGAATAGTTTTAAGTATATTCATGTAAATATATTCCTTTTTGGCTTGTGGTAAAAATAATGATACCATTTGCACCCAAATATATAAAACCACAAATGTTATTCACTTGACAAACTGCACTATATTACTATCTATTATTCTCACAGAGAATGTAAGGCCATATAGAGAAGGTCTGAAATGCAATCACAAAAGGTATTGTAAAGCATATTTTTGACACCTTCTAGCCCAGCCTACACCTAAATGAGAGATTGGTGCCTCTTATGAATTAAACATAATTCTTGATTTATGTTCTGTTACCCTTGTATCAAAACCCATAGTTCCAGAGCAATGTCACCAAGAATTCATTTAATGATATTGATGATACACCTAACACAGAGAATACAAAGTAACGAGCAGTGCAGAGCATGGCTTTATAAATCACTCCTACAGAGCATTAGGCAATAAATAACAAGCCATTAATTCACTCTAAATTATGCTAAAACATGAAAACTACTTGTGCAGCAAATTATAAATACCTGCCACTTCTAGTAAAAGTGTGAAACTTCTGACCAAGAAATTTTATCAAATCATATCATATATATCAGACTTCAGATTAGCTGGGTTTTGATAAGACCTTCTTTCTTTAAAACAAGACACAGACAGCAAAAAAAAAAAAAAAAGGCAGTTATGTCATCCTTGGCACAGCCCAAGAACCCAGTGTGTCAAACCATTTCCAGCACCTGCCTTTCTGCATTGTCCACCTGCTGCTACAAGCTACTGACTTGACTGCACAGGCAACTATCCCAACAACCAATAGTGCTGTTGCAGCCCTTCAACTAAATATGAAGACCCAGGTCCTGAGAGTCCTTTCACTGTGAGTTATCAGCACCTTATCCCATGAGAAGCTCTTGTGTACACCAATACTCACACTGTATTTCACTATCCAGCAATACTGTCCTGTGCAACATGATTTAACATAGCAGAATCTGGTCTAACAGAGATTAGGAAACATTTTCCTTAGGAAAATTAAAATTTGAGGGCAATTAATGACTAATTTACAAATCATTTAAATTAAAGACTGTTAAGAGTTATAGTTCAGTGTCTTTTACAGTGAAACCAGATAATTTGTTTCTTCCGGTCTACTTTGTAGTATTTGGGGAAATTAAACTTCAGGTGTTGGCTTTTCTGCAATTACCCAGCACAAGTTAGGTATCTTTTTGTCTGTGTCTGAGAAGTAGTAAAGCAACCGCCAATTATACTTTCTGGTTACAAGGTTTTGAATTCTTTAGCGATCCAGTTTCATATTCTGTACAATCTGTGAGGTAGCAACTGTAGAGCTTGATTATGATCCTGTTTTGTAGGTCATGAGCAGTGTCATGCATGTAATAACATAAAAGAAGTTTGATTCCCCAGGAACTGAAGCACAGTCCTGCCATATGATCCCAACAGGGAAGCTCTTGCAAAGTTGCACACAAACATCTCTCCCTCCTTGTTGGATCTGCTAATTGCTACAGAGGACATGAAGAGAGAAGAGTAATTGTGCTAAAAAGAGCAAGACTGTAAGACTAAGAAATCTGGTTAATGGACCATGTACTGACCATGCTGGCTGAAGCCCAAATATCCCTCCTTCAGGATGCTTAGCCTGGCTAGTCAAAAAAAAAAGGAAAAAAGCAGTCTGAAAATTTGTATGCTATTGCACTCAGGGTGGCTGTTTTATTCCTTCATAAGTCTATTAACACAAAGAACAAATTCTGCTATTAAATATGATGGTGAGAAAACTGAAGGCTGAGGCTGAGTGCAGGAGATGGACACTGTCCTCATTTCATCTACATGAAGATAAACTTTTTCATGAACACTTTTTATCTGAGTTACCAAATAGTGCTTAAATAAAAGAAATACAATTGCTTGAATTATTACAATAGGATCTGTCAAGCCTAGGTTTGGGCTCCTCTGAACTGTTTTGGCTCCTTTATCTCTGCTTTTCATCCCAGTAAAACCCAGTGATCTCCAGTACTGAGTCCCCTCCTAACCTGACATTTTAAGAGCGGAAATTTGAGGATTGCCACAGGCATAGACATGCCAGTAAAACTAACCAAACACATCTCTGGAAGAATAATAAAATTGTCATTCAAGGGTTTCTACTTTTTCCAAATTTCTGTAGAGCTCACTTTCTGCATAAACTCTTCCCAGGCCTGGTTTAACCTGCACCCCTACGAGTTTTGCTGTCTCATCACAAGCTCACTCCTCCTTTTTATTTCCCAGATTGTTTTTTTCTCTGTTCCCACCCATTTCTGTATTTCCCAAAATAATCCTAACAATATGCCAATGGGAAACTTAGAAAACACTTCTTTATAACTATCCCATCTGGAATTATATCTCCCATTTTAACTTCTCCTTTGAAAAGATACCACTTAGTCTAACATTGTTTGCACTATGATTTTAGAATGAGAATGTAATTACACTCTGTGTATATGAACATCAATGCTAACATTTAGCTTTGTCTATCCATAACTGTGTATCATTGCCAGGGCACCAAAGACTATGCTACTCACTGTAAGTCTTTCTCTTGCTTTGTATTTCAACAGCCTCCAGCAGCCCTTTACACACACTAACAGCTGCATATACTTTTGCTCTTTAATTTGCTTCAGCGGTTGCGTGAGCAGATTGAGGTCAGTGTAATGCCCTCGAAATTCCTAGTGACAAACCACTGGTGTTACGTACGTTAAATCTGAGATGTCCACAGCCCAGGCACTTCTGCATAACCAAAAAAAAAAAAAAATAATCCTGAGTCTGACTCAGTTATCCAGCTTTGGCACAGGTTATTCTATACAAAACCAAAATGTTCCAAAGAAATACATCTGCAGAAAGTTCTCTCATATATTAAAGCAAATACAAGGCGAAGCATCAGGATCCCAGTCTGTAGAGATCAGGCTCAACTGTAAATCTCAACAAAATAAAGCTTTAAAATATAAAGATAAATACAGAATTCTCAAATGAACAATGACAGACTAAGCCATTACTAGTTTTCTGGCTACCATCTCAGCTATATTTCAAAATTCTAACAAAAACCTGAAATTAGGTACTGCCGGCAGCAAAAGTTACACTTCTCATGTTTTGCCTTAGTAGTCCAGCAATAACTTCAGCTAAAGACAGCTATTCTCAGTTTGATATTACTTTGCTAGCATTACTGCTGATTTAACTTTGTCCATACAGACTCTCTGAATCCATAACTTCACACTCGTGCAGCAGGCAGGCAGCTTCCTGCAGGCACATTCTCCCTGTGTGCTGCCCAGCCCTGGCTGGAAGTGCTCTGGTCTTTGGCAAGTGCTCAGTGAGAGTGAATCTGCAGGAATGCACAGACATGAAAGGTATTATTACATTGCTATTTGTTATGCTAATTTTGTTAAGGGCTTGTTGGAATTTCATTATAAACCATATTTTCAAGGGGCTCATAAATCAACCATGAAATGTATTCTGTGCTCACACAGAGTAGGACTCAATGACATTATTTCAGCAATTTAAAGAGAGAAAAAAAAAAGAAACAGGGTTTATTAAAATTCTATTTATTAACTTTTCAAATATAATCTGAAAGTTTAAAGACATTAGTAAAGCATGCTAAGTGGAGCAGTGCAAAGCTTCCAGCACCTACAAACACTGAGCTTCACTTTATGATTTTGTTACTGTCTGGAAATCTAAGGAAACACATGAAAACTTCGTAAACTTGGTTTAATGTTCCTATTTCAGCTGAGGTTTGTATCCTTCCCTTTCCCTCTGTCACTGGTGTTCAGTGTTCCTGAATCTATCAGCTACACACAAAAACCACCGCACAGCTGAGAGCCGCAAGACATGTACCACAACCTTTGGAGTTCTAGGGCACACACAGCTCCAGGACTGGCTCTCAGGTCAAAGGCATCATTAATTGCTCTGTCCTGGCACTGGCACTCCCTCATAGCTCCAGCTGGGAATTCACATTCCAAGTCACATTCTGCAAGAGAAAAGCCCTGCTGCCAAAAGTGAGACAAAACCCCTGCTTTGAAATCCAGCTTGACTACCTGTGAGGCAGAGATCTAGAGAAGTGAGTTGCCCGTGCAAATTAACTGCATTTACTAAACTACTGCAACTAAACTACCTTTACTGAGCCATGAAACAGTCACCTATATCACATTACACATCATCAGTCAACCCCAGAAGTACTTGTTTGTGATTTTTAAAATTTATTATTTATTTCTTCTCCTAATCCATGGGGCTTGTAGCCAATACTAATCCAGAGCTCTGAACACAGTCACAACCAGCAAATCTAGCCACTAGTTAGATCTATGGTGAGTTAGAAATCAGTCACAGAAATATCCTTACAAATACAATTGAACATTCCTGATATATCCTAAATATTAGCAAGAGTGAGAGCTTTTTGATTTTTATTTCATTCAGCAAACACATACTGAAAATTTGTAGCCATAAAGTGTCCTCTTGAGATGCTTTGTTTTTGCATCACAACAAAGCATTAAAAGATCAACCCTGAAAAGCTTAACAATGAAAAAAAAAGGCCAAGTGCAATCTATATGCACTGAAACTAATTACTTTTATGACAATCTACTTATCCACCACAACAGTCTGGCAACCTAATGCATGAACTCCCAGAGTCTTAGTGTCTACAGGTTGTGCCATATGGCACTGCAAATTTAGATTTAAATTTTACTTCAATATCACAATGGTCATGTCTTTAAAGGCACAAATAAATGTACTAATTGATACATGAGAAATGCACTCATTTTTAGAAATCTGACATTAAATAATTTACACTTTTCTGAAGCATGACTTATGGGGATCACAGTGCTCTGCCAGCACTATGAAATTTTTCACTATTGCTGCTTATGTTGCTGCCACAGGGAAGCTACAAATGAACCTTATAAGAAGGAGAAAAGGCTGTAATGAATGTTCTAAATTATGAATTATTTGAGGGGAGGTTAAAAAAAAAAAGAGGAATTGTTATGTTAGAGAAAATGCTACACAAAGAGAAGTATTTGTTAGACCACATTCCATATTCCCTAGTAAAAGATACCAAAGTCCTTGCACAGGGTGGATAAAATATTATGTATCCTCAGTGTACTTCAGAACAAAGACAGTGTCATCACGGACTCCAGATCTATTTGCTCTCCACTTCTTTTATAAGAAATAAAGCCAACATTCCTCATCTGTCAGTATGGACAATGGCTTATAGCACTAAACTAGTAGTTCCCAGTCGAGGAACACCTTATGTGGCTTTGAAAGAGAGAGGGGGATTGGAACACTGTGTCCTCCCTTCCCCGTGCAATCCACACTGCAGATCTCTTCTGGTGGAGGAGGCAGGAGCCACCATAGCATAGTTGGTGCTTCCTGTCCAGCTGGGCAGAGACCTCCTAGCAGTAACCATCAGAGCCAGCTTAAACTAGCAGGAGAGGGATGTGAGCTACAGCCAACATTAGCTGACAGTGCAAAGAGCAACTCAGACACAGAAGTATGTTTTCCATCCGTTTTCCATCCCTTTACTCACCTGACTCTGGGACTCTTGATGCTGAGAACAACCAGAAAAAAAAAAAAACAAACAAAACCCAAACCTAACAAATTAAAGTCTCCACAGAGTAAGAAACTATTTCTCAAAGCCACTGGGAGACACACCTTTCTTGAAGGAATGGTGTTTCATCATATTAAGTAACAGCAGAAGTCCAGCCTCTTGGAACCTTTTTTGAAACAAAAAAGGCAACAATTTGCACATAGGTAATTGGAATGATGACCTAATTGCCCATACTATTTAAAACACAAAGCTCTGGCTAAAAACATTGGTGACCCCTAAAACAGTGCCAGCTCTGAGAGCAAAGAGACAGTAGCTCCAAAGCTGGACACTTCACCCGAAGGAAAGGTCAGCTCTCCCTGGCAAGCAGGAAAATATCCGAACAGATTTCATGGCTTCTGGCAAAGAAAAGTGTCACAGCTGAAATGTTTGCCCTTGCAGAAATCACGGTTGAAATTTTACATGACTTTCAGCATGATTCAAGTGCCGCAAGGGGATCTGGTGCTATGTAGGGCGCACAAGCCTGGGAGAGCAGCCGAGGAAGCCGAGCTCTAGATGCACCAGAGTGCCTCACTGAAATTTCCCAGGCATATGGATTCAGGCATGTGTAGCTTTCACAGCCCGATGAAGAGAGCATCTCTCTGGAACTCCCAGAAGAGACACCAGTGACTGAACCAGCTATGCTCCCCCATGTCTACCAATGAACAACATCCTGAATGCAAGAGAAGTGGCCTGGGTCACTTCAGTGAACCATCAATATTTGTGACCCTTTTCTCCAGCTTTTCAGTAATACACCAAAAAGCAAAGCTGGGAGCCTGGAAACAGTTGAGTGTCCACCTTGCTCCAGGTTGTTCCAAGGATCTTCCCTCACAGAAGGGGGCTTTTGTCACTTACTTATGAGCCAAAAGCTTCCATTAAACCCGGGCACCACACAGCTTACAGCCAGAGGACATAGTCAGAACAAACACCCAACAAAAAGGAAAAATCTAGCAGATAGGCAAGAGGCAAGTTTTAATCCTTAACCTTTCCATGGGGCAGGACTCTACGTGTCTCTGTGGAGTTTAGGATGTCACACCATGTTGTAGTCAGCAGAGAGCTGAACTCCATCTCCTCCTAACCCAGAATGGCTCCAGGAAGAACCACCTACAGTATTTCACCTTTCTCCATCCACTTCCTAAAGCTTACATCATGTAACTTAATGAAACCACAGCCCAGACGGAACAGGTGCCTCCACTTCCAAACCCAAATTCAATCCTGCAGATGCAGATCAGGTATTTCTGAGCCACAGTCACTGGTACATCATGCTGTGACAGGGTTTACAAACTTAGCCTATATGACAGCAGAGACCAAACTTGGAGCAGGTATTCCCCATGCACCTGAAATGGTGTTGGAAACCATGAAGTAGAAATATGTGTGATGACCCCTACCTGAAAGGCTCAGTTCCCCCAGGAAGGGAACTCCTTCTGGGGCTGGAAGCTGCAGGGCTAGCTAAATTCTTCCATTTGTTAAACTGTAAATCTCCATACTACCTTCTCCCAGACCAGAGGAGTACTATCCATTTAACATTATATTTAGATTTGGGTTTGCTTCAGTACAGACAGTTACTATAAAATTAGCAAACTGAAAAATCCCGAATGCTAATCAATATTATTTATAGAGGATGAACTCTACTGGAGAATAAACCTCTAAATAATTGTACAGGATTAAAGATGCATTACTCGAATGCTCTCAGATTTAAATATTTAAATACACTTCAAATAGGTTTTTGTTTGTTTGGGGTTTTTGTTGTTGTTGTTGTTGTTTTGTTTTTAAAGTTCAGTATCTTGTGGAGATGTTATTTTCCTTTTTAATTTTGGCAATTTACAAATTCTAGGGAAGTTTCCCACCACTTCAGATGCTGTCACAGCATCTTCAACCCATCTTTGCAGCTCTTCCATCATATTTTGTGTAAAGAAAAACTTTTAGCTCGTCATTGCAGCAGCTGCTAATGAAGATCTCTAGGCTTTCTAACTGATAAAGAAAGAATGACAAATATTTTAAGTATCTATTAAACTGTGCTAAATCAATGGTGATTTAGACAGAATTTCTATAGGAGTATACAGCACATCCACTTTAATATCAAGTGAGTTAATTGTGATCAATGATACTACAGTGGAGGAGGCAAATGAATTCTTAATGACAAGGAGCTTCACATGTTACAAAAATAGAAGCTAACAAGGAAACTCTTTGCTGCATTTTTCACATGACGTCATTAGTAACTACTACATTGAAAAAAATAAAAGGAAAATGGGAGCATTTTAAAGACTTTTATATATCAATCGATTTTACAAAACATAATAGGATAAGGAAAAAGATGTAAGTTTTTAAACATTCATTTATTTCCTATATATATACTGGAAATTTATTTAAACAGATGCTAGATTAATTAAAAAGTTATCATCAAAGAAGCCAGGGTTATTTTTTTAGCCACTGAGTACAAGAGGGGGGACTCTATGGGTGTCCGGGTCTCACTTTTACAACCTCTTTTGTTTGACTTGTAGGTTTTAATGTGCATCATAACATCTCTCATCCAGCAGTAGGAAATTCTCTGGGGAACACTTGCAGAAAATAGGACATTGAGTCCATAATTAAAGTAATCTCTTCCCAGGCAGATGCTTCAGTTGGCTCTGTTATCACATATTACAAAAGGCATCTTGAGGCCTATAAAATGTGTGGCAAATGGCTTTGGAGATGAGGAACAGTAATTTTTCATCTAATTTTGATCCATAGACATGTAAGTACTGTATTGCCACTTTTTGGTACAAAGCCAAATAACTATTGTGGTTGTTGAAATAAGCTTGGCAGTAACCAAAATTAAAGAGTACTCCAGCTTTTATCCTCAGTCGGAAAGCCTTTTTCTAACCATCTTTGCACTTAGCAAATAAGCATGTCATCTCAAATATGTGAGTTAATGCCTACATCTGGATTTAGAAGAAAGGCTTTATGCAGCTTAACTCACCATACATATTCTGTCTCTATTTGAGTGTTAAAACCATCGTTCAAATTATGGCCCTGACATCTTCACTGCTTTGCCAAACTGTCTGTGATATTAATTGGGAGCATTTCTACTGTTTATCTTTTGTATTTTAGGATGTTTAGGACATTACTCTTTGAATGTGTAAGTAGGTTCTGCAAAGTAATTTGCTCATATCAATTATAATCCTTTGCATAAACACTAATGCTGATAGGAGCTGGCTGAATTTATGGGGCATGTCTTTAGCTCCTGACTGCAGCTGACATGTTGAATATGGGCAAAATTTGACCTCAGACCTCAGACTACTGAAGTACTGAAAATAAAGACAAAGAGATTAACTTTCTTTCATTATTCATTTCTTCAAACTTGCTATTTTAAACTTTTCTCTACTTGGGTGTGGTTGCTGAAGAGCTGCTTACTCTTTAAGACTCTAAAAATGCATTTTTCACGGAAAACAGCTCAAGTGAATGTACATTACTACTTAAGCTAAAGAGCTTATGTTGATCTAAGATGGATATTTGGAAGGCTGTAACAGAAAACGTTATATTTGTTACATTTCTAATAAGAACTAAAAGATCCAAGCCACTCCAGAGCAATAAGGAAAACAATGCCATCTTAGGAAAACCCTGAATGTTACAGTGGCATTGTACCTGTAGAATATGTAGTGAGAACAGCTGTTAACCAGCAACAAGAGCCAGAACACAGCATGTGAAGTACTTCAACAATTTGCTTTTAAACTCAAATTTATTATTATTTGAATTAGTGTGGGATCTCCAAGCCTTCTCCTAGGCAATAATTCTTCTGTATCACAACAGAATGGAACAGAACTTTCACTGAGAGCTGCTGTAATGATGACTGCGGCAAAACAACATCATTATGGTATCTACTATTACAACATCTCTATGTCATCATTAGAAGAGCAGGTGCCATCCTGATACCTGCCTGAGGCTTCTGGTGCCATGACTGAGCTGCTGCCCACCAGGAACTGCTGAGCAATAGTGCAATAGTTGGCTGGAACATCATCTCCCACTATGATGTTGTCTCTGCCCCAAACAGCTAACAGGTCCACAAATATGTCACAGCCACACAGTCTAAATAATCACACCTGGTAAGAAGTTATTCAGGAATGCCTTCCATTTTTCCAGAAGTCAAATAGTGCAAAACATTGGAAAAAAACCAGAGAGCGCTATTAAAAATTTCCAGTTTAATCCCCTCTAATGTCAAGAATGGAAGAAAAACAAAGCAAGGAAATTATTATTAACTATTTCATTCACCGCTCTATATTTTCTCTTTCACCTGCCAAACAATAATTGTTAGAGACCTCTGCAAGTTTTAGAGTTCCTTCGACCTCAGAGGTCTTTGGTTCTGGAAAACAATGTTCATGAGCATCCAGAGCACAATATGATCACACACTGACCACTGCATATAAGCAATTTTTGTATGAAAAATTGACATCAAAAGAATTGTCATCTGTGAATACTGTAAAAAAAAGTAAAGACAGATACTATCAATTATTAGCACAATTCCATTCTGATGACATTTGTATAATGTGTATACTGAGGTTACTGAATGATTATTGCATATGAATGTTTATTTGGTAATGTTTTATATGTAATACTACCATAATATTTTTAAATTTTTAATTATAAACAGATTGAATTATTCTACTTTATACCCACAGACAAGAAATATCTAAATATTAATAATAGATTTGATTTTCTCAAACTGAGAAGGAAGGGATACACCCTATTTTTAAGTATAGTTTAAACAATAATTATGAGAGAGATTTTAGAGCTCACTCTGTCAGGTAGTTTGAAGTCATGGTCATTCTGAATACTCAAATCCAAATTTTCCCAGTGTGAGAGCAGCAAAAGCTTATCTAATGATTTTTATATCTTCAAGTACAAGGTTTCTTTCTTTTTCATTTCTAAACTTTTGCTAGAACTTGCCATGAGGAGACCACTGTAGTATAGACAGAGGGAGAATTTTTTAAAATTTTTTTTATTTTACTGGATCTTCACATTCATCATACCCAAGTTTTCACATTATATATACATATACATGAAGTCTTGCTGAATACTAATGCATGCCTACATAGTACTGTATATATCAGTCTATTAAGGTTCATCCAAACAAACAATGTGAGAAAAGAAAGTTAATGTTTGTGAACTGAGAATATGAACAGAACATCCTTCTATGTCCTTGCCTGTGTACACGAACAAACCAAAATTTCAAACAAGTAATCTGATGGCAAGAATTTTAAAAAATACAAAAAGTGTTGTCTGTTCCTTTGATGACAGCAGGAACACGCATGATTGCTCTGCTGGATCAAGGCCAGTGCTCAGCATCCCACAGTATTGAGCTCTTCACCAAGTTATTTAGTAATAGTCCTTTGCCAGAAGTCAAGCACTTCCTAAGAAGTATACAGACAGTGAACTTATCTCAAACTCATTCATCCACTGGACACATTATCTGCTTGAGAGATGGCATTGAAATGGTCAGGCTCTGTCAGTCAACCAGTGAGACATTCCGGAGGTACAAAGGGCTTCCATGCAGACATGGTTGTCTGCAGTCCTGAAATTTAGCTTCCTCAACATCTCTTACAATTGCCCTTTACCTTTGCCTGTACTGATGTTTTTATGCACTGTATGTGTATAAAACGGTTTTATGTCTGTTTAGTGCTCACTCTTTCTATAACTAGCATTTTCAAAAGAGTTCACCAAAACTGTTTCATGCGTATCTTATTAAGCATACTTGTTCTAGGACATAATTTTGAAAGGTTTTTTATCGATCAATTATTAGTAGCCAAAAGACATTTCATTCAATTCCTCTGGTACAGAGGAAAACCTCTTAGTGGAAACAAAGTGTTTGGAGTGAGCGCAATATATTCTGTGCTCTAGTCATGTTTTCAAAATTAAGCCACCTTGAGAAAAGAGGAAGACAAAGCAACTCTTTAAATGAAACAAAGATTTATGCTGTTGATGAACTAAAATATGTTTTGAAAAAAAACCCTGAGGTTAGATTGAAAAGATGTTTTTTTCAGATTTCAAGAGAGAATTTTAAACACAACTACTGATAATTGAACCACGGATTGTGGATTGATGGTCTCACACACAAAAATAATGGGAACATGGTGCAGAAAGGGAAGAAAGTAAAATCTAATCTCTGCTTCTAGACTTGCCAAATGAACATTTGTAAGAAGGGAAGTAATTCTCACCGTGACCGTTTTATTATTTAGATTATTTATTATTATTTTACTGTTTAGATAATACCAGTAGAAAACGACTGAATTTCAATTTATTTCATGCAGAAGGTGTCAGAATCTTACATGGAACCACAAAAATTTCTTAATAGAGTAGCCAAAGGCTATATTGAGCTACCTTCTGCTATCATACAAGTACGTGATATAATAAATTTGCATCACACAAAGAAAAGAAACCGTCTAATAATGTATAATGTTGCAGTTTCTATTCTGGCATTACACAATGTTGATTGAAGTTGTATTTTATGCTTTTTGCTCACCTTTGGAATTAAGTTCAACTAACACCAACAGAATTTTCATGTGCTTTTACTTTACGTTCACATACCCATTCTTTCTGGCTTTGTTGGTTCTGTTTTTGTTACATCTACTACACAGCATGAGGAGCCTAAAATAGCAAGTGGCCAGTTGTTAGCAAATTTGGAGAAAAGGTTAAAAACTTTGCATTAAAGTGGGCTTTTAGTAGGTGTGTCAGTCTACTAAGAGAATATTAGACAGTAGATTTTACCTCCAAGGAAAAAGGAAAACAGTTGCAAGATTTTATGAACTTTACAAAGTTGCCATTTTTATTCAATACCCTTCATCAGATTCAACTGTTGAACAGCCCACTCACTGGAAATTCTTGACACGGACAAAGCTACTGAATGTTGAGGGTGGTGGGGATGAAAAATTCATTTTCATGCCTTGGTACAGGGTGTTTATGTTTAGGCAGCTGAGTCTGTCTGGGTGGGATTCAAATTCAGGTTTAAAAAATCTTGAAAAATGTGCCAATATAAAGATCTATATGTGAGCTAGGTAGATAGTAATCCATCTTGGTCAGTGGAGATCTAGGGCTAAATTCAGCTGCCTAAATGTATTACTTGGAATGTCCTAAGGAAACTAGTATAGAGACCTCCTGGACCTGCAGGTACCTCTCTCTAGATGTAGAACTCAATGTCAGGCTCTGGATGTCTGTGGAACCGGATTGCCACTCCCATTAACTCTCGAGGGAGTTACAAACACACAGCTCATAAAAATACCTACCTGGAGTATCTACATATCCTATCTCCAGAAAACAACTGAAAACCCCTTTAAGGGGTGGAAAATTAGTTGCAGCCTGCTTCCATCCCCTCTCATGTTTTTCTTGCTTTGCTCTGAACACTTCTGAATACTCACCATCACAGTTTGTGCTACCATCTTCTGTTAACAAAGTTTCTGAAAACACCCATAATTCCTCATTGGTCATCTTTGCTTTACACAAAATAGACAAAACTCAGACAAAACTAACAGACAAGTTAAATCTAATTCTGCACAGTCAGATGAGTTTTTGCTGTTTGGGGTTATACTTAGAGGAGCCACAATGATTCCACGCACAGTGTTTGCATTTCACTGGAAAATTAACAAACACAGAAGACGAAGGAGGTAATCTGGGCACCACATCAAAATAGGACAGGAGAAGAGAGCCAAGATCTGAATCAAATATTGGCTCATGATTTTCAGAATATTACACATAATGCTGATTGACGGCACAAAAATGCCTCTACCCAGGAAGTGGAAAACCAAGCAAAGGAGTAATTTTTCTTCATAGTTCCACTAGATTGACACACCAACAAGGAACAATTATTGATGACTTTTTCTTTCCCCAAGGCATAAGTTATAAGCAATATGGAAATATAAAAATGACACTGGGTTAACATTGGAACTACCCTGACGGTAAACAAGGACTGTATCTTATTTGGTGTTGCCTGCACATCCCTTGACTAACAGTCCACACCAGTATCACAGAGAGTGGTCTGAAATATCCTGCTTCACCCTTATCTTGCCGTAAAGAGTAGGAAGAGAAATGCAGCGCTCATCTGAAGCAGAGAGCTGCTGCTTCACAGAGCCCTGGAGTCAAGGCTGTCTGTACATTAATGTTTTCATATGTTCAACTTACTGCATGGATTTCAAATCATAGCAGCAAGTAGGATGCCATGAACAACCCTGTATTTCAGGGTACAATTATGTGACATCATGAGAACATGGGGGAGAAAAACTTATATGACAATATAATTAAGAATTGGTTGATTGTATATAAATGCAAGGGACCTAAGGGACTTTATTTCTTATATTTGCTATTTTCTGTTTACTTTCATGTAAATGATACACTGTGTGTATTATCATTGTGAATAGAGCAAACATAATTGTACTTAATCTTGAAAATTATCCTCCGTATTTCTGTCAAAAAATTCAAAAAACCACAGTAAACAGTGTGTCTTAAATGACAGTTTAACCAAGTGGTTTACCAGGGGAATGTGATTCCTTCAGGCAATATAGCCCTTTCCCACCCTGGCTAGAGGACTAATATAGCAAACCATGTAATCATCTTGGATGTTTATTCAATATTTCCATAATTATTATAATAGGTTTTCTATAACTGCTTTAAATAGGTAACCAAGTCTCTCAAACACAGTCTTTATGTTCTGTAGTGTTTGTACAGCATCATACATTAACACCATTGCCAGATCCTGAAACAGGCTTAAACACATGGGCATGAAAAGACCAGTTCTGGAATAGGGTACTTCAAACTTCCCAGAAAGGGGTTGTAACTTCAGGTGCTTAGGGGAAAAGGCATACTCTCACGGAAAAACACATCTCCTTCCTTGAAAATTTCTTCCAAGTTTCATTCAGTAGTTCAGCTGACTGCTTCAGCATTCAGTCCCAAACATTTTCCAGTAGCTGTGCTGAGAACCGGTTGCTCCTGCCTCAGGAGAAGTGATGTGCCAGTGCCCTGCCTCGGCCGCCACAGCTCTCTTACCTCTGTCTCCACAGGGGGACACCACTACAGCTATTCTTGTTCCCTTTTAGCCATTTGCACCATAAACTGTGCTAATTAGGTGTCACATAATATATGATTGGGCCTTTTAGCACTTTCAAAGACTTCTCAGTGCACAGAATATTAAGATCAGTTGTGATGGGTCACATCCCTTTCATGGGTTATTAGACATTGCCTGAATACTCAGGCAGAGAGCTTTACAGAAGTCCAGTCCACTATTAATGAAAGCTATAGCAAATATAAGTATAGAATCAACTGTAATTATTAGACATCTGTTCAAAGACTAAAAAAAAAGGGCTATATAAGAAAAATATTTATTTTTCTAGGTAATTTCTGTAGTCACCAATTCTATTTAATACAATAACTGGAATTTCTGCAGTAAACCATGCTGCTGGTCAAAACACAATATGCTTTTGTTATTTAGGTCAGCTTTATCACTTTTGCAAACTAGTAAGTTAAGCCATCTATAAAACAACAGGCTTAACAACCTAAGATACAGCCCAGTGTGCCACCCTGCTTAACAGCCATTATTATCCCCGCTGACAGGCTGAGCTTTAACTGGGTTAGTGTGAGCTTAGAGCAGAAATTACAAACCGCAAAACCCAGCTGAAGGATTATGAAGAGAATGTCTTACAAATTTGCACACAATCAGAGAAATTACTTGTTGGTGTAAAGGAGTGCCTACTATTTCGCGGTGGTAAAGAGCATTTACAGATCCTGGCAATTTGCTTAGGAGGTCCTGGTGTTCAACACCTCTTTACGAGAGTCCAAAGTTATTGCTAAGACAACTATTCTGCAATAAATGATGTATTTTAGCTTTTATTTCCTCAACTCAGCTGAAAGTATGTATGGTGAAAACATCCTAAAGGATTACACCAAGATGTACTACAGGGACACCAGCAGCATTCAGTGTTTCTCTTAGAAGTATATTTCTGAATATTTGTTTAGTAGCCATGATAAGGTACTTTGGGGAAAAAAAACTACCAGAAAACAGAGTGAAAATAAGTTTGCACATGATTAGTGTTAAAAAAAAAAAAAAAAGGCTATTGTCTCGAGCCACCTTTCCCCATGGAACACAAGGCTCTACATCATCCCTTGTCCTGGTGAAACTGGGGAAAGGCTTGCTGAGTGAAACACTGAGCCAAGGAAAGATACCTGGCTCAATCAGGTAACTTTATATTCCAATTCAACAGTGACACAGCACTGTGTGCAATGGAAAGAACTGGACTACATCCAACTGAGATGAGGAACACTCCAGAGGGGCAGGAAAGAAACCGAGTGCTGTGCTGCCACACTGGAGTATGGGATATGAATCCCAATTTGCTGTGCCCCTGCATCTCACATACCAAGAAATGAACCCAAATTCCTTCCAGGAGCCCTCTCCAGAACTGTGGCCTGGATCCCTTCTCACAGTATTCTCACTTCCCTTCATCCCAGCAGATGAAAGCTTTGCTAGCCCTTCTTTCCTGCAACAGCAGCAGTACTTTGTGTGCCTCTCACTGGCTGTTTTGGTAAATTAAACATGGCCCAGAGCCATCGTCCGTAGCCACGACTGGGAAATGCAGGCTGGGCTGGTAACTGGAAACTGACACATTTATGCCAAGAATATTTCTGGCAGTTTATAGAGAAATTGTTTGTAGCAGGCAGGACTGTTGGGGGAATGTCCAAATTTACTGGTATAAATGGTATACCTGGCTACTGATTTTTATGAAACTTAAGTTTCTTGAGATCCCAACCACTTTGTCATGTTTTTGTGGTTACCAATGAGTACAAGAGCTACAAGGAAGGACGGACCGACATCATCACCATACAAATCTTGCTTCTTAGGGGTTTAGTCTTTAGCAGGACTGAGCTCTAGAAGAGCACACCAAAAGGCACAGATGAAGCGAAAGGAAATTTTCCCTATGATGTCTATAGGGTTATGAGTTCTCTGTGTCACATCCATGGAATTCCACTGTTTCAGTGGAAGCCAGAACAGGTCAATTGTATGTGCAGTTAATAAAAGCTAGCTGTGCATTGACCTGGGAGAGATTTGCCTAATGACCTTTGTCCAGTTCCTCATAGGAATCATCCAGGGAGAGATATCAACAGTGCAAAAATTGCATGCCGAGGCCAGTGCTAATTAATAACCTTATTATCCATCCCCAGAGAGGTCAAAGACTAATGAGCTACTCTGAATCACAGACATATTGGCAATAAACAGCATAGGAAGCTCTTACCTATATTGCACTGTTGTCAGAGTCTATAAATTTAGGCACCTTTTGTAAATACTTTCAATTTATACTAAATTAAACTTAAATTAAAATTAATTCAATTAACATATTAAATGTTATATATATATATTAAATTTAAACTACATATTAAGTTTTAAGTGTTAAAATATCTTGTTTAGTATTTCCTGTAAAGGGAGGCAAACAAGGTAGAGTGAATTCTTTGAAACTCCTGAAATTAGAGAACTGGGTAAAGCAGGCAGACTAACACTGCACCACAAAAATAGCCTTGTTTACTGCAACTTGTGATTTAGTTAGCAGGGGAAACACCAGCTGGGGCAAGAAAGTGTGGACAGCAGAAGAAAAACTGAGGAGGAGGATTAGAGGTAAAACATATTTCTCCTCCTTGTATTTCCTTCAACTGATGATCACGTTTACTCAGTAGTCCTGCAGCAAAGTGTGATCCTGGAGTAAACACCAACTTCAGAGAAGCTGAGCCTTCCACTCAAGTCTGAATTTGTTCTATGGGAAACCAAACTGATAAAACTGCATCATTTTGCTCATCCTCAAAGACAAAACACTATAACCCATGGAGTATCCTTATACCATGGTGTGAGGCATTCTGAAAAGCCATGAGACTGACAGTCACATGGGCCAGGGACCCTGGCAGTAGCTGTGGTGCTGGGCTCCTCAGTGCAGGATCAGACCTCTCAGCCCTGCCAGTTTTATGTTTACATCCATACTGCTAATTACACAGTCAAGAATAAATTCAGATTTCTGCTATGTATGTCCTGTGCATTGCAGCATGGCTAAGGACTTTACTAACATAGTGCAAACACCACCCTTTTTGAAGGGCTGCTAATGCTGAAGAGGTGGGTTATGATTTATAGAAACAGGAATTCACAAATTGTATTTCCGAAACTTCATTGTTAATCTAACTCTGTTTCCACTGAAGACAATGTTGAACCTTCCATGGATTTCAAAATAGGCAAGCACAGATTGCCTTTAAAAATATCCCTTTAGTTTCACTTAAATGGGAATCAGCAGCCATATTTGTATTTCTGTAGAGCCATATGTCAGTTCTTCTTCAACAATGGCAACTATGAACAAAAAAACCCCATACAAAACCACCAAAAACCAAAAATATCAGTCACAGGAAAATAAATGACTGTTTATAAACTGACCTCAAAACTCACAGTGGAGGGCCACATCTCATAAACAAACACATCCGTAGTCACTGTGCAAGTTAGAACCAACAATTCAACAATTATTTCTTGAAAACCAGGGAAACCAAAAAATTCAACAAAGTAAGGGAGTAGGCAAAAATATGCAGAGAAGATGTACAGGCAGCTCAAAGAACAAATTTTAACTGCTTCAACTTGATAAACAAAGGAAACTATTTTTAGAAAGGAATTAAAGGAAATATAAAACTCACAGATTTTCCACAGAAAAAAGCCATAGCTGACAGATTTCCTCAAGGTATATACAACTGTTGTATATGCAACAAATAAATTCTCATCAAAGCTAATTTTTTTCCCATTTTGCTATTAAATGTTTAGAAGAAAAGAGATCTAGAAATGAAACTGTCTTGAGATTGTCATCACAGCTAATAAATAACATATCCTGACAATACAGGCCAAAAAAATTGCATTATGTGGGTAAAGAGAAATATCAAAGATGCAGGTAAATCAATCAAAAGGTACTGTGCTCACCATCAGTAACTTATGTTTTCAAAGAAGTCAGTTGCTCATTTTTTCATTTTCACAACAGTAAAACAACTTGATTATGTGGGGCACTTACCTGCAGCTTCCCAGCATAGACTGAAAGGGAATAATACTCAAAGGAAGGTTTGTTTTCACAACAGGAAAGTCACAGAAACACTGAAAAGGTCTCTGAAATGTTGCAATTATTCACTTACTGAACTAGGGAGCAGTTTGCCTTTTTTTCCTTGAACGTGTCAAAACTGAAACATTTCCTACTTTCAACTGCACTCTAGGTGTATTTTCTCTCTCAAATCTGATGTACCAAAATTCCTGGATAAATAATTAGAAATAACTTGAAAGTAAAATGTAGTAATATATATGCTAATAATTCAAGTTAAGCTATGTATTTTGTTGGAACTTTATATAGTACTAAATCATCAAAAGACTACTTAGGTTTTTAAAAGAATCTACCAAAAAAGCCTCTTAGTTATTCTTGGTTCAGCATAAGTCAAAAGTGCTTATAATTAGGAATAGTAAATACTTGAGCATGACTACTCTCAAACACTTGTATTTTATGTTGATGCTTACAATCCAAATAATATATGTGTCTGGTGTTCTAACTCATACTAAATGCAATAGTTAAAAAAATTAGGTCAGTACAAATGAGCTCTATACTTAAAGGATCAATAATATGATTAATAACTAAGAAGAATCCATTTCTGTTTAAATGCTAGACTTGTATTGTTATTTCTCTGATGACATGCTACTTTACAAACCACTACCTCCTTCCTACATGCTTTGAAAACATAAAGTCCTAATATGCACAGAAACTGTTCAGCCAGGAAAAACGTAATATTTTCACTTCATATTGAAGTCTATACTTTGCAGTTTATTCTGACTGTTTACGCAGACACAGTGAGAGCAGGTTAGATCATTTCATTATCTCCAAAGTGATTTTGTTCTATCGCCTTTGCATTTGTACGTACATGAAGTTGACACAGCCCGTCCCTGCAGGTGGAGCAATCCAAACAAAACTGAGGTTTGTAGTCGGGAGATGGCTCACATGGGATGCAACCACACTGCACATAAACTGGTTTCCAAACTGGTGGTCAGACATAATTCCTGGGAGAAAGACACAGGGGAGAAAAACAGTAACACGTGTTAATGGCTCATTGCAAGGTGCTAACAGAGCGAGAAATACATCTGCCATGTGTTTCATCACTGCAACACTGAGTGAAAAAAATTCCAAGAGTATGCCATGGAGTAATTAGAATTAATGCCAATCAAAATATTGGAGCTGGCCTTTGCTTGAGCCAAGACTGACTTTGCATTTACTGCAAGGCTCCGTATATTTATACTATTATTCTTCATGAGGCCAATACAAGAGGAATTATTTGCATTTTTCAAGGAGGAGCTGAATCACAATGTTACTCCATTACCTCATTCACACCCATTACAGATCTAAAAGAAAATAAAACCTGAAGCAAAAAAATGTGCTCTTTAACTAAGAAAAATGAAGCTTATAGAGAAAGGTATTATCTTTTTGTAGACAGTTTTTTCTATTTGCAAAAAACAGATGAGCTCTGGGTTCATGAAGTCTTCTTCTGATCTGAAATAAAAGCAGAAACCTTCCACAGTTTTACCAGTATACAATCCTTTGATTTTTTTTTTTTTTTTTTGAAACATGCCTCTAATACATGGATGAATGTGAATGTCATCTATTAATCTCTCCCTATGGAATTCACTGCAGTTAATCATTAGACAAAAAAATGTATTTTTTAACATAAAACAATATCTGACAGCAATCTTCTCCCCCTTGGATCCATTCTGTAGTTTCCTACAAAGCAGTGAAAACTTGGTTGTTTGTTTGACACCCTCTGGCTTAAAGTAAGGCAATCTTACTGGAGTGGATCACTACACCTTTAATCCTGGGACATGAAAGAGTAAATGTTGAAACTACTCTTTTAAATACAGTTACCAGAAGGGAATGCCTTGTTCCAGGTTACTTCAAATATTGAACATTCATATCAGAAAACAGTGACAGGGGCTAGAACATTGCAGATAGGATCAAAAGGAAAAGCAAATGGTTGAGTGCATCTCCGTGCTCAGCAAGATCATTGTCAGCTGTTAGGTGATTGTGTCTCAAAGTTTATAGTGGCTGATATTTCTCATATTCACTTGTTGCAATTCAAACGACAGAGAAATAAAACCCACCTCCACCCCTCAGAATCCTCTGCTACTGTTTTTGACGGCAACTCTTCTGTAAAGGGAATGCTGCAATTTCTCTTAAGCCCTTACAAATCCAGAGGTGGAAGGAGTTTGCAACTGAGAGATCTACATCAAGGTGGGGGATGAACCCTTCCTAATGCAAACAAGTGGCTCCACCTGGTGCTCCCCAAGGACTGCCATGCCAGCAGCACATTGCAGGGAGGGGTGGCTGTATCACGAATAAACTATTTTGCATTTTATGGACCAAAAGCAACATCTGAAATCCCATTCAGGTACTGGTGAGGATCACAGACTATAGCTCAAGGTTATAGATGCTACCTGTCCTGAAGGCTATGAAATTCTAAACCAGCTTCAGTCTTTTGCAGGGAGAAATGAGCCACAGTGAATTTAAGCAATCCCTCCCAGGAATGACAGGAAGCAACAGGTGATGGTAGTGAAGCCTGCATGCTTTTCAAACAATCACAACCTCCTTACTCAGGGTTTTTTAGTTGGTTCCCCACTGAGAATACACAGGAGGTTTTCTGCCATTCACACGGTTACAGCTCAAACCCCACTGATGCTTAAGCCCATTGCCTCAGGATGGTCACAGAGAAGGCTCAGGCTCCCGAGTGGAGCCTCTTTTCTGGAGATCAACAGTAGGGAAACCCAGGAATATGCTTTTTTACTGACCTTTATTGCAAGAGAATAGATGCAGATGAGTTTTGGCCATCTCTTGCCATGTTGTACTGCTATTTTAAGTCTTTGTTTGCCTTTCTTGGGTAATTGGGAGGGCTGGAATTAATATCCTCAAAGAAACCCACTTGACTGCTGGGCCCAGGCTCACTGCCCTGGTCTCACTGCTGAAGTCTGTCCAGCAGTGCCCTGCTGAGACAGATGTGTCCAAAAATATACCAAGAGAGATCCCTCACAGGGTGGGTGCTATTTAAGCAACTGCTTTGCTTTGCTGAGGGTAAAAGGTGGTGGCTGTGCATCTTTCCCAAAATTGTGGGTCTTGTCCCTCTCTCTTTGAAGTTTGTGCTAAAGCCAGTGACGTCAGTGATGTGGGCTGGTGTCTCTGGGACTGATGCAGAGCACCAGCCCTTGCCTCTCATCATCCCAATGATCATTTCCAATGGGAAACAGCCAGACTTTAACAGGTTAATTAAATAACAGATGCTGTCAGTGGAGAAGCAAGAACAGCCCTTCAGTTTGAAGAGATCCCCCTTTCTCCAGAGCCAGCCAAATACAAGGGAGGACAAAGACTGCCCTACCACATCCCCCAGCTGGGGGAGAGGCACACCAGCTTGGGAAATGTGATTGCTCCACTCCTTGGCAGCAACTCGTGAGTTAATGAATTCCCTAGGTTTCAGGCAGTGTACTGCAAAAATGTGTCTAATACATCAAACACGTACAACATCTGTGGAGAATTTCTTTTTCCCTTGATTTACATTTTAAAAAAAGAACAACTTTGCAGTGACTAGAATAAATTCTAAACAATGAAAAAAACCGAACTCATTCGAATTTTTTTCAGAAGAAAAAAGTCAATACAAGTACAAGCCCAGCAATTATTCAAAATGCCAATTTTATAATTTTATCACCATTATCTTGATATTTTATTAATAATTTATTATTATAATTTTTACAATGAAAACAACACAACTCATCTGCTGGACCTTTCCTGAGTACATCAACTCTATTTAGGAGCTCAGAGTCTTCAGATCATTTAACTACAATTAAGTACTGAAACTTCATTCAGTGAGTGACAGTGATATTACAAAAACTTTTTGATGCTTAAATACAGTTTCCTATTGAAAAGGTGAATGTAAAAATCATAAAAATGCAAAAAATGGCGAATGCAATTGATACTAAGAACTCACCAAATTATGTGTAAAGAAGGTCATTTCCCCCTTTTGCTTCCAGTCTTTTTGCAGTCCCTTACTATGGAAGGCAACTCCTCCCTTCTCCTCCATCCCCTCTCCAACCTCATAAGCTGTCTCTCAGACTGAATATTTGCCCCATAACAAATCCAAGGACAAATGTGAAACATCATCTTGCTGCAAAAAATTTAAATGAATACAAAACAAGCCTGATTATTATAGCAGCTCTCAGACAAAACTACATGTACATCAGACGGTTTCAAAGACAGAGTGAGCCTTTGTTTAAGATGCTTGACTCAGGTCAGTATTGCTCTACAGGTATCCCACTCAAATCCTGGTGACCAGTGCAACCATACATCCAGGTCTTAGTCTTTATAAAACTAACAATCTTAAGGTAAAATTTTAAGATATTTTTTAGATATAAAACTCTATGAACACTTTAGCAAATAATCATTTCCATGTGACTTATTGAATACTGAACTGTTCAAAGGTTTGTGAGAGCTACACATCCACAGAACCAAAATGTGCTACATGCACAGAAGATGTTGGCATCTCTCTGAACTCCTTTTGCCTTGGTTTTTACAGCATGTGCTCATCATAATGACGTGTTTCACACATCTGCACTTTCTAGATTCTCCATCCCCTAAAATTTCCGAGGCTTTAGGAGTCTCAGTATAATCAGTATAACCATTATAACCATTCAAATCCCAAACTAGCTTTCTACCTGCCAACAGCATTGCTAGGAGAGGAACTAGACATACTCAGTCTCTCTCTTTAGGGAACTCAGCAGCTGTTTTTATTGTGTAAACTTTAAAAAAATGTGCTTAGCTCTATTCAGTGCACTATGTGTAGTCACTGAATCAAAGAACTGAAGAGGTAGATTTCAAGAGATAGAATAAATCCAGGAATGCAGAAAAATTACTGAATGGAAAATCTTAGGCAAAGTCAGATGAGAAATACATAGCTTCACTATTTACATGTTAAAATATTTTTTACTGATAATCAGAATCACTTGTAGGGGTGTAGCAGCTAATGCAGGGAAATATTTTGCCTCTTTTATAAGGTAGCATACAGGAAGGTGAGCAAGAAGTAAAATGCTGTATTAGGTGGTCCATAAATGGCCAAATGCAAGTGCAGTTCCTGAACTGATTACTATTTTCACCTTGTTGTGTAGATTCTTCAAAATGGAGATCTACAGAGGATAGGAACTATTCTCCCATTTAGCCCCCTGGAAACCAAAAGATGATCTTTTTTTACTGGTAGAGTTTGAAAAGCATCTAATGGTGCAGATAAATGCAGAAAGATCCACATAATTTTCTGCTTTTTTGGTCTGAGAAATATGTATCTGTGATAGTCCTGACTTACACACGATAACAACATAATGTTTGGTATTACAACACGACAAATCCTCCTTACATATCCTACTTAGAAAACAGTTTTCTAAACCAGAACTTTACACAGGGAGCTGCATGTCAAGGTCCTTGGTAAATCCTTCACTGAGGCTAAGGCTCAACAGAATTTCTGCTACTAAGCCAGAGGGTAAGTAGTCTACCATTTCCTATTTCTTACATGAATTGAATATGATATTAAAGGAGAGGGTTAATGTTAAATACAGGTATAAAATGAATGACGACATTTTGTTTTTGCTGCCTCTAAACTGATTATCTGCTACGTGCTTCCATTTTCAAAGCCATGTGTAAGTGACAGCAAAATGTCAAACATAAAATATTGATGAAATACCGGGAACATAAAGCCCTAAGTAACGAAATCACTCTGGGATCTTTGGGAAAGAAATCACTCCTGATTAGTAGATAACAAATTTAAGTCAGAAACAGACACTTTCAAATTAGATTTTGCATTATGTAAAAATGAAGTACCTAGTCCTAGGAACAACACTTTCCCTTAGGAAACAGAGCTGGGGACCTACATTCTCCATCCAGGCTGTAGCATTTTGAAGGGTGATCCACAAATCCACAAGCTAAGCACAGTTCTGGTATTACAAAGCAGGGAGTGATGCAAACAGGACTGTGTCCAAAGACACCTCCCATCTGAATCCCATGCTGAAGTGGCCAAACAGAGCCTGCAACTTGCTTTTCCCATGCAGCACTAGGGACTTGTTCTGTGAGGGAATGCAGGACTTCATTTTTTTCCAAATGGAAAGATGTTAGTGGCCACATATTTAATAATTATCTTTAAAAGCAATCACTTTGGCAGAGAGCCTATGCCCTCAGACTCTTCTTCCCAAAAGCACATCCTCTCCTATGAAGTTGAAGACTAATTATGTAGAGAGGTCCCCCACTCTCCTGACTGCACTACTCATATGCAGGAAGTGACATAGCTTGGTGGCTACTGACAAGGAGCCTGGCTTTTCAGTAAAGTCCCTGAATAACAGGTCTCCAGGACCACTGAAGAACCAAAGTCCTTCGGCAAGTTAAGGAAAAGCCACGTCTTTCCACATCATTTGAGAAGCAAATTGGAGGCACAGTTGGACAGGTGGCTGGCAAGACCTGAACTCACAGAAAGCCAAGTGCAGGCCCTAAGGACATTTTTAGGTTAAAATCTGAATGAATATAAACACAAAGTGCTATTTACAGCTGCTGAAGCTGTCACTTTCACAGCACATTTTCAGAGGTAGGGACTTCCCTTTGCCCTATGCCTCTTTGGATATTAAAAGGACCTTTTGATCGGTAAATATGTGTAAAATGAAATACATGTTTTCACTAAATGCTAAAGCGAGTGAAATAATGATTTATTTTTAGTTACTGGAAGAATATTTGAGGAATATCCTTAAACTGTTATGAACCACTTTCAGGACTCCGCAATGTAAATCTTAAAATTCTGTGGAGAGCTAGTGGTAGGAAGAAAATCAAACTGCTGCTTGTGGTGGGGTTTTTTTGTTTTGTTTTTTTTGGGTTTTCTTCTGGTTTTGTTTGTTTATTTGTTTTGTTTTTGTGGGGTTTTGGTTTTGTTTTGGTTTTTGATTGGGGTTTTTGTTTGTTTGTTTGTGGGGGGTTTTGTTTTTTTAAAGGTGTTTAAGAAAAAAATCAGTAGTCTGTGTTAAAAAGGACCATTGGGAGTAAAGAAATATCTGGAGCTGGTAACTCTAATTTCTAAAATGTGAAAACAAATGTACAACCGGAAGCTGATGCAGTCTCTATCCAAGCAACCAGCCAGCTAAAGATAAATAAATTACCCATGCAAGTTCCTTTCTAAGTGAGTAAAGGTGGCCCTAATATATATAATATGGCCCTAAGTGAACTGCACCCACCTAGCTAAAATATGTTGTGGCTGATTGATTTTGGGGGGATGATTTCATTCTGCTTCACAGGAAAAACACATCTCATTTGACAGAGTGTAACAGACTGCTAAAGCACTTGGTAGCCCTTGTGATCAGTTAAAGGTCAGGATGGTTTGGTAAATTATTAAACAGTATGAAGAAAGAAAAGACCAGCAACTGTCAGATATATTCTTCCACCCAGCAATATACTACTTTTATCTTTCTTGAAATCATGTGTTTTACTATTATTATTACTACTTCATTATTAGATAATAAATCCTTTCAGTATATGCAATGCTGGGGGAAAATACCATCCACATGCTAATAAGAACAGTAGAAAAAGACCAGATAAATGTATAACATCTTAATAAAATCTGTCACTAAAATCCATCACTCCTTCTGTGATTAGAAGACAACTAGAGCCTGAATATGGCACTTTGATTCTTGGGAAAGTACCACTGTGCTGAAGTGACTCACCTTCTGCTCCATATGTAAAATTTAAATGTAGGGGGTTTTGTTGTTCTGAAAGTAACCATTTATTGCAAATTCACATTTGAATTACATTCACAAGTTGGGATCCAGGTAGGAAGCAGATCACTTTAGGGCTTTTAGTTTTTTTATGCTCACATTTTTGAATATTTACTGAAGCAAGCCCTTCACTAGAAACACAGGTTTGCAGGAGTGAACTTCTCATGTACAGATTGTTTGAAATTTGCTCTGAAAGAGAGGATATATTTTTGCTTAATCTCTCTTTTAATGTTCTACTTTAAAGGGATTGTTAATCAAAACTTTTGAACAGCCTTTTGTTAGAACCCACTTAGGAGTATAATTTCATCTCAAGGATTTATGAGTACTGGTCTCATTAAACCTAACAAGAGTTACACATATGGAAATTGTGGTGCATGAGGAGAAGAATATCCCTTCTTTTGCATAATTCCCCAGAACACTGAATGAGACCCTTGTATAATGTGTGATATGGCTGCATGAATCAGGGGGATGAGGCTGGTGAGACCTGGGTCTGCAGTGTGCTGGTGGTTTCAGGGTGGCCATTATCAGAAGGGATGAGACGACAATTTACAGCTGAAGTCTAAGTGCTCCATAGAGAGCAACATGGTACTAAGTTCTCCAAGGCAAGTAGATTTAGTACCAGTAAACAGGGACCAGAAGCAATATAAATAGAAAATGCTAATAAGTTACGGTATTGCTGAAATAAAGAAGAAGAAAAAATCTATTTCCAAAGACTTGACCCAAAATCTATTTAAAATGTTTTTCTAACAGCCCCAGCATATTGTATAATAGCAACCTTTGCTTTATAGAAACATGTTATGCTGATACCTTCATTCTACACCACCTTTTAATAGGTCTATTTTAGCAACTTATTCCAGTTTATTCTGTTGAAGAAAAGCAGCTGTCCCTGGTTTGCATTTACTTACTGGGTTTTTTTACTGTTATTTGGCTGGTGAGTGTCTCATCCATATAAGCAGCTCTTGTACAACTTCCCAAAAATATTGCATTTTTCTGAGTCTTTCCACTTCACAAACCTAAATCTATGTCCCAGTAGCCAAACATCACGACACACTGCTGAGTGTGGGCTGAGTGGTTTGCCTAGTGACAACACCCCTTCTTGGCTGTACTGGTGCTGGTAACACCTCCTGGTACCCTGTTTGCTCTTCTATAGCCTAGCATGACTAATTAGGATAATGGCTTCAAGGTTTTGCCTACAAAAACCTAAGTCTCTCTTTAATTTATTTTAAATGAACTTAATGGTTTCTGGCAGCAGTCTGCCTTGTAACACATTTCCCCTATTTTGATCCTTCCCCTGCAGCATTTGCCCACATTGCTGTCACTGCCTCAGTCGCTGAAGGATGCACTCTGCGCCTGGTATCTTTGTTGCACTTGCACTGTCCCTAATTACTCTTTATATCTCTGTTGTCAACATTATTGGTGAACTTGGATGCTTTAAAATTGATAGTTTCCTCCAAGGCAAATTAAGTCAGTCAAACCAATCAATAAGGATAACTGTATAATGAAACCAGAGGGACTTCCCTATAAATCCTTCCAGATGGAGTATTTATCATTTACAGACATCTCTTCCTGTTTTGGAGTGATATTGTAATGGAAGTTACCCCGTTCTATTCCCCAATTCTTTATCTCAGATGATGTGAAAGTCAACTTGAAACCACGTACTGTGTTGTCCAGGTTTCAACCAGAATAGAGCAATTTTATTCCTAGTAGCTGGTAGAGTGCTGTGCTTTGGATTTAGTATGAGAATAACATTGATAACACACCGATGGTTAAGTTGTTGCTCAGTAGTGCTGACATTTACGTCAAGGAGTTTTCAGTATCCCATGCTCCGCCAGCGAGCAGGTGCACAAGGAGCTGGGAGGGAGCATGGCCAGAACACTTGACCCAAACTGGCCAAAGACATATTCCATACCATAGAAAATCATGCCCAGTATATAAACTGAGGAGAGTTGGCCAGGAGCTGCCAATTTCTGCTCAGGGATGGGCTGGGCATCAGTCAGGTGGTGAGCAATTGTATTGAGCACCACTTGCTTTTTTTTTTCCCCTTGGGTTTTATTCCTCTCTCTCTTTTTCATTTTAATTACTTTTATTGTAATTATTATTTCAGTTGGTAAACTGTTATTATCTCAACCCACTGGAGGTGGGGAGGGGGTTGGGAAGTGAGCGAGTAGCTCACTGTAGTTGGATTCTGGGGTAAAACTACGAAGTGTACAGAAGCCACTGTGTGTCCCTCACCAGCATCAGCTGCAGCATCTCCACAGAGCTGGAGACAAGAGGCAATTTCCATTCAGAAGAGCAGTCCTGGAGGTGCTGCAGGTCTTCTGATCCTCTCCCCAGAGCTGGACTTAACAGCAGCCTCAGCAGTGCCTGCATTAGGGGGAACTGTGTAAGGTCTCTTACAGCCCCATGTCACCTTGCTGGCACACTGAAGTGACCTGCTGCATGGCCAGTCCCACGGCCTCTGGGAGACTTAAGGGATTGGTATGTCTCATAAAGGCCTTTCCTATCTGCTCAGGAAAGACTGCATGCAGGCAGGAGCTATGCATCTGTGAGGGAAAAGCCAGCTGAGGTAATGATTATGCATGAACATTATGGCTTTATCTTCTTGCATTTATACAAAGCTAACCACTAGAACATGTGCCATTTGTAAACACCAGTTATAGTGTCTGTAACACTTTGGTCAGGAGTGAAGACATTTGCAATTTTTTTAGCAGTTGACATCAGGGACACAGGAGCCTTTCTGGTTTGCCTTTCTGGGAGTTGAGAAAAGAGCTACAAATTCCTCAGAATTCATAATTATAAAAATAAAAACTGTAGATAAAGCTGCATAATGGGCAACATGGTCATGCTCAGCCTCTGCAAAGGATTGAAGGGAGCAAAGAAATTACCAATCAAGCTGTTGGGAGAGGTAAGAAAGAAGTGGGGCTGGAAAAATGGGTTTGTGGGTTGAATGGAGAAATTTCAACTGAAATTGTCAAACTCCAGGAGTTATTTTTTTAGAAACTATGCTGAACTTCAACACTGCTGGCTAAAATCCACCGGTATCTCTGTCTGGATCCAATTAGTGGTGGAAGGAAGCACAGTCCTGTACACCACCTGTATGCTCCACAGATATTCTGATGTATCAGGACAAAGCCTGCCAGATTTGCCTCATCTGTAGCCAAAAATGTATTACATTTACAGTTTTTTATAGTGTAGGAGAACCACTTTGGGGGGGGCCCGGCTGTCAGGCTGGCAATGCTGTAAAGGTGTTAGATCTGGACTAAAGTATTCCTGAGAGGGAGAGCATGTGCTCCTCGGGTTCTATGTAGCAGCAGCAGGATGGGGGAATAGAGGGAGCCCAGAGGTGACAGCCACTGTGGCTGAGACCAGTGTCAGTCATCAGCACCTCACTGACTCCCAGGGTGATGATACCCTGACCATAAAGTGTCACATCGCTGGCACCAGAGAAATGCACAGGGGAGAGAGAAGCAGAAGTTTTGATATTCAGGTGCTCAGTAAGGCTGGAGTTTGGAAAAAAAAAAAGAAGAAAAGAAGAAGAAAAATTTCTTTTCTATGCATCTTTAACATTTCTTTTTTTTGATTGCTACAGGGCAAAACAAGAAGTCTGGCAGTTGTTCCCTTTCCCTTGTAAAATGGGCAATAATTTACTTTGCCTCCTGGTTTATCTTAAATAGTGTAATGATCCCACTCTTTGCAACTTCATGCTGCCTCTCCTCCACTGATCAGCAGTGGAATATAATGTTGAGAGCATTACTAAAGAGAAGAGCAGCATAGCCAGCAGGCTGAATTTCTGCCCACTGAAGGCAGATTGGCACCCACAAGAAGAAAACTTCTTAGAAAATGCACTACAAGCTAGCAAACATGAACAGCAACAAAACTTTCAGGATACAAAACCTAAATACAAAACTTTACATATCAAAATAAGCAAAAATAGTCACAGCCAACAAGTCACAGGGAGAGCAAATTATTTTACTAGTTCATTCCCAAATTACTACTTTTAACTCTAATGACAAAAAAAACCTCACCCATAAGAAAAAATCTGGTGCATTGCCCCCAGCCATACAGTATATATTAAGACATAGATACAACAGACAGAAAATTGTAATGCTGCACTTTTGTTTCTATCTGACAACACATACAGCCAGTTGAGAGTCACAAGAAATTTTGCATTTCATTCCTTTGCCTGAAATTTACTTCTAGAGAAAACATCAACAATCCCAAATATGCAAAAGCACTTCTGCATCAGATATAAGAAAGGCAAATAAAAGCAAGCTACCAAGAACAGCAAACCTCTGTAAACTATCAGTCAATGTCAATTGAAACTTTAGGGCAAAAAGACTGCTGTTATTGAAGTCTTTGTCCTCAGAAGAGCACTTTATGACTAAATAGTAGAGGCTAATTTTTTGCAGTCATTTCATATGCAACATAGGAACCTAAAATATAGTTCTGGGAGTGCTGCCATGAAGCTGCTGTTGGGTCAGCACAGCAGCAGGGCTGTACCCTCCAGAATGACAAACACTGCTCCAGAGACTTGGTCAAGCTGCAGCCTCCTTTGTGCTCTCATGGGAAAAAAAATAAAACAGAAAACAATATTCACATTTGAAGCCTAGTCAGTGTTCACGTGACAGCAGCTAATATCATAATGTGTGTGAAAATTGTGTGCTACAGAAACAGTGTGCAGGGGACCTCTAATACATGACTTCCAAATCAACCCATGGTTGAGAGAAGAAAGCTTTATCCAGGGGTAGGAAAATATGAGGAAAACACGAAACCAATCACCATAGGTAAGGTCTGAGGTTTCATTTCAGGATCTGGGATGGAAATGGGAAAAATATTTCGACTCAAGACATGGGGGATGAACGTGAGCAGAGCATCTCAGGTGCTGCTGTTGCAGGTCTTTGAACTAGATGCTTGAATTTAATCTTAAAACTTTCTTGCTTTAGTTCCATGAATGAAAACTTAGCTGAAAGCCATCCTCTCCTATCTGACAACCCCCACTGTGACTGTAGAAGGATAAATGTTCCAAGATTTTACTGTGGGTTTAAAAGGATTTAAAAAATACACTAAGTCAAAGTAGCACCCAAGGGACTTACACTGGGGAGCAGCAGTCCCACGAATGTATAAAGAGAAGGCTAAAAATATATAGATATAACATGGCTCTGCTTTTTGACGTGCTAATCTGCCCTTAACAAGAAAAATACCTTGAAGAGCTGCAGCCCTACTGTGAAGTTCCACCTATCATTATTGTTTTGCAATAATGAAAACAGTCTGTGTCACAAAGGGAGACATTTAATTTTCCATCTCAAGGTCTCAAATACATTTTTTTTTGTTCAAGGAAGATTAGCACTTCAAGAAATAAGCAGGTTTCCTAATTTACATTATTCTAAGCCGTGCCATGTACGCTATTTTAGGTGTTTTCTTTAGGGACTTCCAGATACTTTGGAGTTGTAACTTTGCTGTCTCATACTGTAATATCAGCTCTTACAAAAATCAGCCCTTCTCCACATATCCATGTTCTCTAATATGACACTGATGTTTCTCTTGGAAGGCATCTATTGATTTATGAATGGAGTTAGTGTTTCTGAATCTTGTTGCTCATTGATAAACTAGTATATAACAGGATTATTTCTGGTAAAGAAATACTTGCCAAATCTGAGTAGATTAGGGAGTTTTCAATTGATCCATAAGTATGGGCCAAACATGCCAGATACTTTGATCTGGATGAATAGGGGAGTCTAAAGCTGACTAACAGAGAACTATTTAGTGCAATCCCGAATCACCATTGAGAAAGGATACTCTACTGATTAAACTGCTGCTTGGGTAGATTGAAGCCATGTCATGTGAGTGAATTCAAATGGTGACATGGCCGTTCCAGAGTGAGGCTGAAGACAGCACCACGGTGGCCACCTGGGGAAGGTGCTCCACATCCACAACTGAGCAAAGATATGAAGGGGTGGGAAATGCCTGTGTTCTGCTTCCCCAAAAAACAGTCATAGTAGAACATCTGCGATCGCTAAGCGTGGCTATAATGGATCTACATGCTCCCATATCTTCATTTTGCAATTTATCTCAATGAATCACCATAATGCACTTTGAAATAAGTTCCATAATTAGTTTTCCATTCATTTTTCATTTAAATGTTTTGAAATACCAGCACTTCACAACTGGAGCTGCAGGTTGTCCTGGCAATACATCAAAAGATCAAGGGCTGCCAATACTTTGCATATAGTATGTATGGGGGTACTATATTTTTAGGGTGATACACACAGCTCTATGCAGTGTAGTGCAAAGTACAGATAGCTCTTTGGAAATTACATCTAAGCTTAAAAGAAATATCCATAGAGAAATAATAATGATGAAAAGACAAAACCCATCAATTTGATCTTCCAACTTTTGAATGCTTCTTTTTCCCTTGTTCCTTCTTAAGTAATACATTTAAGAGATTCTTTAAAATAGTAAATTAAGGAAATAAAGCATTTTATCACACACAAAAAGCATTTTATCACACAGAAATACATAGACCTTCACACTGTGTGACATAAGCTCAGATCTGTCAAACCCATATCAGCAACTGATACCACTTGAACTAGCTATCTTAAGATAGTTAAGTTTGGTTATGCTGAAATCACTTCTCTGTATAATTAGACTACTGTGAGCAGCTCTAAATTAGCTTTCAGCTGTTTAAGTTAACTACTGATAAGAATATATAAAGTTGTAAAACTTTTATAAAAACTGAGTAAACACTTGAGGGGTTACAACCCCTGATAACTACCACGGGTATGGTCTAGACCACTTGAACCAGTACTTTAGATGCTTAATGAGTCAGTCCTCACACAGCAAATGATTACATTCCTTTCAAAAACAGCATGGAGAGATAGGCGCCTGTAATGGGCTCCACAGAAGGTTACCTATGACTTGTGACCCATTCAGTTGCACAAAAATTTCAAGCATTCCTTGATAATAAGGATTATGGAGCACAAAAAAATAACATATGCAACAAAAAGATTGTGATTCCCTTTAGCCAGCCCTGCAATATAGCTATTTCCAAGAAAAGGAAGGAAAGAAATCTTCTTCTTGCTAGCAGGCACCTTTTTTTGTACTATATAAAAAAAAAATACTTGCTAGGGATCACAGCCTATGAGTTAAAACAAATTCCCAAAATTCACAGCAGAAGTAGCATTCAGAAAATTTAAATCTTTTTATATCTAATTCCACTCATTTTGTGCAAATGGCAATTTTTGGAGACATATAATATGGATGGATTATTTTAGGAGAATCAAACCATTAGTAAATTTAATTTACTTTTGAAGTAGGAAAAAAGTAAGACTTACTGAAAAACTGGTCAGAGAAGAACTTTAGGAACATCAAAAATGCTAAATTGAAGAGAGGTCATAGAATCACAGAATATGCCAAGTTAGAAGGGACCCAGAAGGATCATTGAGTCCAACCCTTAGCCCTGCACAGGACCACCCCCAAGAGTCACACCACGAGCCCGAGAGCACTGTCCAAATGCTTTTTGAACTCTGTCAGGCCCGTGCTGTGACCACTTCCCTGGGAAGCCTGTATTGGTAGATCTCTGAGCAGCACTGGGTGAGGCAGGTTGGTTTTGGTGCTGTCTGGTATGCTTTGAAATTGTGAAGGTAGCAAATGATTAGTATAGGAAAGTTGAAAATAATCCTCAAGACAAATACTTAAAGAAACAAAGAAATCTTTGCTGCTGAAGTGGATTGGTTTATGTGATGTATTGTTCATAAAAATGAACACATGACTATATTCAAAGCTGAGCCTGAAATGCCTCAGAGCATCTGGACAAGAAAGTAGTAGTTAAACAGCTACATCTCTACAAGTATGGTTGTAAATATAAGTATGCTTCATATCAGTATAGGTTTTCTTACAGGGAAAATGAATCAGCTAGTACAGTATAAGATAACTTTATCCTGTTAGAAATGGATCTCTGCCAGAAAATATACCACTTTGATCACAGCTTCCTTCCTGGAGCTCCTGTTGTTCCACCACTACACATTTTTTGTGCATAAAATACATCTTAAAATCCAATATATCATAGAAAACCTTATTTTAGAACTTCTGAGATTTCTGTCCAGATGATATTTCCTGAATGAAAGCCTTTCTTTGGTCAAAGCAAGAATAGCAGTACTTCTGCTTTGAGGCTTGTGCTTTTCCCATGGATCTTTACTGAGCTATGATACGTGTGGTCATGCAGTTCTTCCTTATAACTGCTCAAAGAAAGAACATCCTATTATTTGCTCCCTTCTGAAGGATCATCAGTGTGATCAGGATTGTGACACACTCATTTAAAATAGGAGCTATACCACATATTGCAGTACATTCCAGGAATGTTGACCATGAATTGAAGGCTGACTTACAAACTTTCACGCATTTTGTAACAAACCGTTAGTTCTACCTCTCCCAAACCCAACATCTGAGTTCTTGGTTAGTTTTTTACAGTTTGATTTAAGCAACTTCATTTGAACAGCTAGTTCCTCTGTTTTTATGCCTACTTCTTCCTCATTCTAATTGCTTCAGCAAACCTCCTTCCCCTCAACCTCTCCACTGTCCCAATCTTTCTACTCTACCTGCTTCTATGCTTTCTGTAGACCTCAAATATGCCTGTTCAGATTTTCTCTACAAGCCATCCCTTCAATCTTGTTCCTCAAGTAGCTCTCAAATGACAGTCTTCATGACAGGACTGCAGAACAGAGCTATTTCACCTTCCTTCTTGAGAAAAAGTGGACCTAAGAAAGTATCAAGCAGCTAATTCCAAGGCAAACCACCAGCATTCATGAAATCCAACATAAGCAGTCAGGGTTTTTTCTATCATCAATCTTCTCAGAACGATAGGCTCACAGAATCCAAGGGCCTCTGTGCAATCCTGTCAAGTCCTTAAGTGACTTCTGGAATTAAAATGACCCACAAAGAATGAAAAATATTCCTTCATTGCCATGTGCCATAACCAAAAGAGCACTTTTCTCTATATTGTTCAGCCATTTGGCCGAAAACTGCAGAATTCCTGTTTGGCTGATGACAATTGTTGATTCCCTTTGTTTCATTCCCATTATTTGAAGGGCATTGTTGTTTTCAGTGTCAGCTAAACATAACTGGCCTATGTTGTAATTAAACTTTGATCAAATTTTTAATGGGATCTCAGAGGAAAACAGTATTTTACTAACATGTATTATTCTGCATGTATTAATCAAGTGAATTATTGTTGAACTGCCGGAATCTCACATAATAACTACTCTTCTCCATTGTTAATTAGCAGAGTAGAAAAATGATAGAATTCATTTTCACTGAAATAATACTTTTATCCAGAATATGTATCCAGAATATTCTGAAACTTTTTGCTTTAATTTTCAACTCTGCTTCATTTAGTTTCAGAATTTTAACCTTTCCTGAGGCGCTTTACTTAAAAATACAATATTCCTATATGCAAAAGTAGTCCCAAACAATAACAAAACATACATTTATGCCATTAAGTGCTTGACTCACTTAGGCCAGCTGTCCCTTATAAATCATCATTAAATAGCACTTTCATGAGTATTGTCATGAAATGTTAGTCAGCATTTTCATCAGAAACCTGGAAGATCTGAAATCACCAACTGTGACACTTTCTAATGATATAAACATTGGCCAGCTGGGAACAAATTGTGATTCAGTTTAGTCACATGTAATATGGTAAACAGAGCATTTGGTAAACTGAGTCTACCTTAAAAAGAGAACAAAACAAACAGACCCCACCCCCAGACCTCTAGGGACAGGGAAGCTTGCAAAGCGAGGACCTGCGAGCTGAAGAGACTTCACCTGAAGCCTGAGGTGCCCTTGAAGAACCACTTCACTGCAGTTCTCTAGTACTGAAGAAGAAAGACTCACCACATCAGGAGAGATGCTGGAAGTGAGTAAAGCAGTCCCATGTTCTCCCTGTGTAACAACCAAAGCAAGTAAGAAAAGGTGGCAGGTGATTATAGCAGGTGACTCTCCTAAGAGGTACAGAGGCACCAGTTGCCAACCTGACACTCTGTCTGTCACTCTGGTGAATCAACATGTGGTTACAAGAGCAGTGCCACAGCCTTGTTCTTCACACATAAGTGCTCCAGCCACATCACCTAAGTGGCAGAGAGAGAAAGTCACATTAGAGACCATCTAAGGAACCTGAAGGTGCACAAGTCCATGGGACCTGATAAGACATATCCACGGGTCCTGGGGAAACTGGCAGATGAAGTTGCTCATGAAGTTCAACAAGCTCAAGTGCAAGGTCCTGCACCTGCATCAAGGCATTCCCAAGCACAAATACAGACTGGACAGAGAATGGATTGAGAGCCGCCCTGAGAAGAAAAACTTTGGGGTGCTGGTGGATGAGAATCTCAACATGACCCTGCAGTGTACACTCACAGCCCAGAAAACCAACTGGATGCTGGGCTGCATCAAAAGAAACTTGTCCAGCAGGCTGACAGAGGTGATTCTGCCCCTCTGCTGCACTCTGATAAAACCCTATGTGGAGTACTGCATCCAGCTATCGGGCTCCCAAAAAAAGAACAATCTGCTGGAGAAATGGAACATAATTGGGATTATTCACCCTGGAGAAGAGGCTCCAGGGAGACGTTATAGCAGCCTTCCAATACCTAAAGGAGACCTACAAAAGAGATGGAGAGGAATTTTTTGCAAGGGCGTGTAGTGACAGGACAAAGGGGAATGGCTTCAAACTGACACAGAGCAGTTTTAGATTAGATGTGAGACACCCTAACAGGTTGCCCAGAGAAGTTGCGGATGTCCCATCCCTGGAAGCGTTCAAGGCCAGGATGGATGGGGTTTTGAGCAATCTGGTCTAGTAGAAGATGTCCTTGCCTTTGGCTGAGGGTTTGGATCTAGATGGTCTTTAGAGTCCCTTCCAACTCAAACCTTTCTATGATTCTATAAACTAAGGCTACTAGAATACATATTGCTGGGGTTCACATTTTTAGAAGGAAGCTGGAAATTGCCTAAGTCTGGGAAAAAAACCCTAATCTACCTTATACCTTTTACTTAGATATAAAAATGATTCCTTACACCAAAAACTCAGTGTTCAATCTCTATAGGTTATAGCTTCTTACTTCTGAAATTAATAAGGGGCTTGGTTTCAGTAGATAAGTTATCCTAACATAAAGATAATATCCCCAATAAAGGACTTTCAGACACATCACTTAAGACACAGCAAGAAACAGCTCCTGGAAGCTCAAAGGAGACACATCAAAATTAGAAATTATGCACATTTTTAAACAGAGTAGGATTAATTGGGAAAAGAAGTATACAAAGCGGATTCTTTACTTCTTGTAGAACATGTAAGGTTGTGCACTTTAGATATAACAAGAATACTTTCAGCTATAAGCTAGAAATGACTGAAGAGGAGAAAGCTCATTCCACATTGGTCAGTGTTTGACAATGAGCTACCAATCTAAAAAAAGACAAACACTGCCCTAGAATGTATCAGCCCAATTATTTCTAGTAACGACAGGGGAAGTATTAGTACGGTGCTGGTAAAGTATTGCTAAGACATCACTTCAATTATTGTGTGTAATTATGAACGCTTGTGTTCAAAAAAGATTAACTTAGGCTGGAGCAGCTGCAGAGAAAGACTACTAGGATGATGAGAAAAATGTAAAATATGTCACAAAAGGAGACAGAAAGAGCTTGTCCTGTTTAGAGAGAGGATGACTGCTATCACTAAATATCACGGGGTTGTTAAGGAGCTGTTTAAGCCAAAGGACAACCATGCTATAAGAACAAAGGGTTTAAACCGAACTTGAATAAATTTACTCTAATTTAGATGCTTTTTAATTACTAGGCAAATGAAGCATTGAAACAATTTTGTAATAGGAATTTAGGAGATAAACCACCATAACCAGCTTTAAGACGGAGCTTAAATCCACAGACATTCAAGCTACAGCATCATTGTCGTGGCTTCCGCAGCACCAGGGACCAGAGCCACACTGAAAGGTTCCCTCCTGGGAATGGTTCAGTGGCACCACAGGGGTCAGGTGTCAAAATGGGCCAAAACTCCCCAAACTGCAGAGCCTGCTGAAAATAGCCTCGAGGTTAAATTGTGATCAAGCCCCGAGGTTGATATCTTGATAATTTATCTTCTCTTAAAGGAAAGAAAATCTACTTACAGTTTCCAGGCTTTCTCTTAATGTCAGAAATCCATTTTAAAAAACTTGTACTAATCACAGAATCACAAAATATGCTGTGTTGGAAGGGACTCACTGAGATCATCTAGTCCAGCTCTTAACCCTGCACAGGACCATCCCCATAGTCATTTGTTTTTCCAAAGCAAAGCTCCAATTACACTGAAAACGACATGGTTAAGCAGATTTGTACCAATGTGCCTATACAAATAGGTTGTATTTAGATCATGCTGCCAAAAATAAGTATTACCTGGATATCAAATGAGTAATCACTGTTTCTCTTGTATTTTATGCGAGTAGGAATCACTGCTTCTGCAACAAAGTCAAGTTAATATTTATTAACAGTAGTTCAACTTAATGTTGTCTGACTTGTTTTAATAAATGCTGCTGCAGATACTTTTTCTTTTTGCTTATGAAGTAATGAAGCAGTGCTTTAATAAAAATCTAGCTGCAGTATGGTCATATATTTTCTTCCCAACCCCTCCTATTTTTCATAAAAGGTCATTTCATTACATTGGTTTCCTGAAATGCTTCAGATTTATTATTTGTCTTCAGGGCACAAAAAATACAAAATCTGCTTATGAAGACTCTAAGCTATTTTGCCTTGATTAGAATAATTTTTAAACTACTTATATCTTCCTACTATGCTATCAGTTTTTGCTTTCTTCAATGCCATCACTGCTCTAATTAGATTGACAGCTTCTCATTTTGATATTCTGAAAACTATAGGGCTGTATTTTAAAAAACCCCACTTCAATAAACAAATAAAATGGATGGGGATTTAAAGTGCAAGTTCCTCTGTGTTTAGAATTATTACTAAATTTTCATTAATTTAGTTTTAAATCACAAATACTAGTACTACTAATATTTCAAAAATAATAATTCACATGAACAAGGTTTCTTGTTCATGTGAAATTAGAAACAAGGATTCTTGTTCATGTGGCTTGTGCAACTCATAAAGCCATGCCTTCAATTATTTCCTTTGAAAATATCCACTTGACTGGATCCCATTTTTAACAACTCCAGAGTTCGTGGTTTTTTCTCTGGTGCAACTACTTGCCTTCACGATGTTTGGGGTTTTGTGTTTTTTTGTGACAAATAAAGTAGTGGGACTATGGTACATTTTCTTTTACTAGTAAAACAAGGAGGTAATTTTTTCAATTAAGAAAAACAATGAAAATAAAGACAAGACAGAATCTTTTGTTAGACTGTGATTCATGAAAGTGAGCACTACTTGAGTGAGGTTTTTAATTTTTTTATATTTGGGTGGGATTTTTTAAATAACTGGCATTGTTTTTGAAGACAATTTATATTTCATTTTATCTATAATAAAATATCTAGTATAAGCACAGAAGCTCAAAATAAAGCATGCCTCAAGATTACAATAGGTAGTACTCAAGAACCAAGACCCTCTCATAACCAGATGCCTCTGTTAGAAATTGCAAATCAATTCAGTTCAAAATTAAATGCTTTTTGAGTCATTCCCTAGAGACTGGAACTCAGCCTTTAAATACACATGAGAAACCATCAAATGTGAGTCAACAAAACAATCCATGAAAAGCCACTTGTCCTGGCGAGACTCTTCTACACCAGCTTTTGAGAAAGCACTTTAGAGGGTTTGCAATAGCACAAATTCCACAGTCAGCATAAAACCAGACTGCGTTAACAGTAACCTTTACTTCTTTTTCTTACCCTGTGCCAACAACATGACATTAAATACAATTTCTCTTGAATAAATTCACTAATTAAATAAAAAAAGTTACTTCCTGTAATTTCAAAGCTACATTTAAAGGAAACCATAGCTGCACTTTAGCTACTCCTAGGCTGAAGCATGAAGTTGTTTGTTACCAAAACTAGACAATACCCTGAGCCTCTGAAGGAGAAAAGCCAGGGTGAGACTCAGTCCAGGTGGAGACAATGTAGATGTGCCTGTGCATGACTGAAGGGTCTTGGCTCCTCACGGATGATGGAGGTCGGATCAGCCCATGGCATGGGACGCGTGTCCACCTTAGGACATCAAATCCCTACATGTCACCAGTTGTATCTACCACATAGTGATGTCTAGTACCATCCAAGATGTTTGAGGCATCCAGGAGATATGAGACCTGATGGGGTTCCATGTTCTCCTCCAGCAGGTGCTGAAAACGGGATGATGGCATAGGGAACCTCCACTTGCTGTGGATCTATGGGTATGAATGGTTGAATCTGACCCCAGGCTGAGCACAAGTGGGCTGTAGTGGATATTCCTAATCTGAGATATCTGAATGTACATCCTGACCCAAATGACATTTTTAAATCTCTTGAGGGTGACATTTTTGCTTGGGACTGTAATTAGTATCTGCCTTCCTAAAGACAAGGATAGAAGGTGAAAAATCAGGAATTCATAGAAGCCTCAACTTTTTCTTCTGCAAATAGTTTATGTCAGAAGACAAAATTCTGTATTTCCTTCTTAAATGGAAAAATCTCTAATTCAATTATTGCTTTACACTCAAAACTGAGTTGGAACTATACCAAAATTCCCTAGGTCATTTTTCATAAATACACAATTTAAATCTCCATATTTTACTGACAAATGTCAATGTTGTAAAGCTCAGTGACAGAAAAGCCAAAGAAAATTAACCACTTGTGAGCTAACCTTATCTTGTGTTTGGGGAAGGGACAAGAAGGGCTCTTAAACAGCATCTGAGTTTTTTGAGTGTTTTACTTAAAGGGCAAACACCACAATACATTCCTTCTGATCAATTTGTAAATTTATGCTTTGGATATAAACTCAAGTAATTAATCAACCCCCGGTATCAATACAGGCTGGAAGATGAACAGATTGAGAGAAGCCCTGAGGAGAAGGACTTGGGGATGTTGGTGGATGAGAGGCTGGACATGACCCAGAAACGTGCAATTGCATCCCAGAAAGCCAATTGTGTCCTGGGATGCATCAAAAGCAGCGTGGGCAGCATGTCAAGGGAGGGGATTCTGCCCCTCTACCCTGCTCTCATGAGACCCCCACCTGGAGCACTGTGTTCAGCTCTGGAGTCTCCAGCACAGAAAGGACATCAACCTATTGGAATGAGTCCGGAGAAGGGCCACCAAGATTATTTGAGGAATGGAGCACCTCTCCTATGAAGACAGGCTGACAGAGTTGGGGCTGTTCAACCTGGGGAAGAGAAGGCTCTGGGACACCTTATGGCAGCATTCCAGCAGCTAAAGGGAACCTATATGAAAGATGGAGGGAGACTACAAGAGCATGTAGTGACAGGACAAAGGAGGATGGCTTCAAGCTGAAGGAGAATAGGTTTAAGTTAGATCTTAGGAATTATTTACCATGAGGGTGGTGAGGCACTGAAACAGGTTGCCCAGAGAAGTTGTGAATGTCCCA
>JAWWLV010000045.1:12038839-12075397 GCA_035041135.1 Platyrinchus mystaceus
TTAGATCTTAGGAATTATTTACCATGAGGGTGGTGAGGCACTGAAACAGGTTGCCCAGAGAAGTTGTGAATGTCCCACCCCTGGAAGTGCTCAAGACAGGTTGAACACTTGCTCAGGGGCTCTAAGCAACCTGGTCTAGTGAAAGGTGTCCCTGCCCATGGCAGGGCATTGGAACGAGAAGATCTTTAGGGTCCCTTCCAATTCAGGCCATTCTATGATGAAAAATTTACCAGAGGGAAGCCCTGGGCTATGGGCCAGAGATACCACACCACCAATTTCTCTGTACTAAATGTCTAATACTCTTATAACCAACTTGAAGCAGACAACTTTTTTCCTGTCAACGATTGCACATTTCTAAACAAACTTTATACATGTCCTATGATGACAGTTTAGAGCTTAAAAGCTAGATTTCTAAGGAACACCCCAATCAATTAAATTTAAAATGCTTCATATGCTATTAAATCAAAATTCTCTGTAGCAAATATTCTACTTTACAAAGTCCCTCGATCTCCATGAGCCAATCTATCCAGCCCTATAAGTTTTTTTCATGTAAAGTGCTCACCACAACACCTTGCCATAACTGAATATGACAGATGTCTTTCAAAATTCCTCTGGATGAACAGCAGCTAGCATCAGAAAATTACACCTTCAGAAGTATTTTGCTGTCCTTGGAAAATGGGGCACCTGAAAGCACTGATGTGTGTGAATGCCTGAGCCAGCCAGCCAAATTCCCCAAGTTACACACAGCAAAACAGAAGCCCCTAATGAAAGGATGCTCAGAAATAGGCTGAGGAGATCCACTTAGGAGCAAAGCACAGAAGAAAACCTTAAACATTCCTGGTTTTAAAAATGTAAAAAATTCCATAATTTAATTCCTAAAAAATGTTTCCAGGATAGAAAATGTTCTTGAATTTTACATATCCTGCTCAGCATATTTCAGTGGAGAACAAATAAACATTTATTTGTCTCATGCTAAGCAAAAGTCCTTTAGATTATCACACTTATTTGATACATTCTTCAGAGTAAATATTTACCCAAACTTCCATTAGAACTTGCACACACATCTTTGATAGTCTCAGGGAGAACTGCAGCTAAAGCACATCCAAGTTTATTTTGGTTGAACTCTTGGCAGATTATGACTAAAGACCTTTTAAAGAGTCCATTACATCTTTGCCCTCCTTAAGCAAAGGTTATCATAAAGCTGCCTGTTTGAGTGAATTATGACTACTGGGTGGTCACTAGTGCCCATGATATTACTTATTACATGTTCAGTGATAAGTTTAAATCAGTAGTTAACAGGAGAAATCTCTACCAAGACCTTCATTATGGAATCCAAAAATAGAAAAATTTCATTTACCGGGAGAAAATTATGAGCTTAATGTATATATGTGCTGAACAAGCAGATGGAATATTTCAACAATTTCACTACTCACATAAAAATTAAAAATTTAAACTTAATCCTTCTGAAAATTAAAACTTGCAGGATGAAACAGCTCTTCAAGATTATTTTTTTAATCTAGACTTTGTTAATGCTCATATTCCTCATGTTAACAGCTAATGCTGTCAGCATTTATTGATTCAGCCTTCTAATAATTACATCATCCTTCCAGTATGTCAGAGAATGTCAAGGTGACTGTGATGCCATATGACTGGAATATGACTCCAGTGTCACAAAATATGTCACTAGTTTATCCAGAAACAGACATATAGCAAATCTCAGTGTTAGAGGAGCAAAATACTGACTTTATTAATAATCTGCTATGTAAAACATTTCAACACTTCCTGTAATGCTGCCAAAACAGCCTTGTCAAGTAATTGTTTAAACAGTTTTATTTAAATAAACTAGAGCTTAATAAGGGTGCTTTGGCCCAAATCATATCTTCCCAAAACACCATGAGATTTTTCAACATTCAGTTATTCTATTTGAATAGCGTGGAGGGCGGGAGGTTGTCAGAAACCAACCAACTAACCAACCAAAAAAACCTCACAAAACAACCATCTCATGCAGCTGCAAAGTACCTTTACTTTCCTTCAGTACTTCTGTAACTCATGGATTTCTCCTACAGATTTTTTTCCTTCAAGCGTTCAAACAGCTCAAGCTAAGGCTTATGTCAATACAATTGCTTTGGTTACAGACTGCACCAATTTTAATAATGCATTATTTTTTCTAGGGGTTGAAATGAGACAAGAATTACAGTAGATTGATTCATTTGATAAATGTAAATAATTCCTAGTTCAAGGCTTTCAATATCTTTAATTTATAGTTTTGAGCTAAAAGACGTATTTTCTTTCTTTTCAGAGCAAAAGGCAATGTTCCTATGACAGTAGGTCCAGTAGGTGACCAAAAATAATTAAACTCAAGCAATAAATGACCTATTAAACTACAAACACATATATTTTGTTAAAGAAATTAAAAATCATCATTCTTTCTCCTTCTCTTCCATGAACTTTAAAAAATAAGGTGCAAAGTCACACCTGGACTGACATGATCACCGTGGAATAATGGACTTCATTCAGTAATAAAATTCAGCAGAGCAGAACTGAGGAAAAATCCTACCCCAGGGACTAAGGATTTCATGTGAAGTTCTGCACTTTTTCTTCCTGGGGATTTTGTAGCAAGGATGACTGGATTGAAATCACTTCAGGGTTGACTTGTGCTCCTGTGAGGTGGTGCTCGCATATGAGCAAGTGCATTTTGGATTCTTTACAATTGTTGCTTCAAATTAACCTCAAATTTTCTAAACTCATCAATGTTTTGTAATCAGCTAATATCTGTTTTAGCCATGGCACAAGTTGTAAGCATGACTTGTGCCCATGTAAAGGTGTAATGCCTTCTTCTCTCCACCTACCAATACTGCTGGTGACGGCTCTGCCCTTCCCTCTGTCCACCAAGAGAGTAAGTAGCTTGCCCTGCTCCCATTGTGCTTCACAGCAGGGTGAGCTTGGTGGCCTCCTTCTCCAGTTCACATGTTTTAGCATCTGATAAAGATGCAACCGCACCAATCATTCCCTACAAAGAGAAATCGCCTTCCACTGGTATATCCTTGAAAATTGGGATATTCCTTTTAGCAGACCTAAAGCAGATTTTTCTTGTGAACCATCTCTGAAAACACACAAATGATTATCAGTCATAACACTGATAACAGACAAGCAAACAGAGAAATCAACTGGTAGGATAGGTGATGATCAGGATTTAACAGAGGGCTCTTAGGCTCCATTTTGCCGTAAGCCTGATTTTTCACCACATATAATCAACTCCAAAATATAATAAATTGGCAGATATGGGGGAAGCAGTCTGATCACAACATTTGCTTGTCACAATATGCCAGAAATTAGTTTACAAACTTGTCTTTGTAATTACAATAATAACCATTTCCCAACATCATTTCACATTTGCAAGGGGCTTCAATGCATCTTAACTGATGAAGTCCAAGAGCCCAGTATTTTCAGCTTGAATATGCTATCGCCTCCTGATAAATACAAAATGCAGGGAAAATAATAGGCTGACAAGAAAGTTGGGAGAAGGGGCCCTGACTGACTGTCACAGCACAACACATGACAATCAGGCATCACAGAAACAGGCTTGGGACAAGAAGCTACACGGGCAGGCACATTGGCAGTGTGAAGTTCATGCAGCCATGGGAACATTTGCTTAATATATTCTTGAGGCAAACACACACAGAATGCAGTTTTAAGATGGCCCTGAATTTCTAGGTGATGGCCCTTTTTCCCCTGCTTTATTAAAGTTACCTCTGTTACTACAAGTTACCATGCAACTGCAGCCTGTCAGTACAGCTGAACGTAGCTCTCAAAGCATAATGGCAACATCTTTTAGAGGGGAAAGTATTTTGTTATTGTTAGGGCGATATATGAAGGCTAAATTCATTTTTCCTTGACTTTTATGCACTATTATGCACATTATAATAACAGTCATGAACAGTAAAGATTGGGTGTTATTGTGCCAGCATGTCTGTAAAGAATAATAAAGAAGAAAGTCCTTGCTTTAGAGATCATGCTCTGTTGAGCATATAGGACAAATGTTATTGTTAAGAAAACAATATAATAAGAACATAAAATAATAACAAAAGACAATTGAGTCATACAATTGACATTTCTCTAATCAATGCCAAAAATGAGTAATTTAGCCTTACAAAAACTAGAGAAGATGGATTTTAAGGCAACACTTAGAATCAGAAAATCATTGGAAAAGATCTCCAAGATCATCAAGTCCAACCTTTAACCAAATACTACCACGCCCACTAAACAATATCACAAAGTGCCATGTCTACTCCTTTTTTGAACACCTGCAGGGATAGTAACTCCACCACTTCCCTGGGGAGCCTCTTTCAATTCCTAACAACACTTTCAGTAGCGAAATTTTTCCTAATATCCAACAAAAACCTTCCTTGGCACAACTTGAATCTGTCACACCTTGTCCTATTGCTGGTCGTCTAGGAGAGGAGACTGACTCCCACTTCACCACAACCTCCTTTCAGGTAGTTGTAAGACAGCAATAAGGTCCCCCCGAGCCTCCTTTTCTCCAGTCTGAACACCCTCAGCTCCCTCAGCCTCTCCTCATCAGACTTGTTCTCCAGTCCCATCAACAGCTCCATTGCCCTTCTCTGGGCACACTCCAGCACCTCAATGTCTTGTAGGCCAGAACTGAGCACAGGATTCAAGGTGAGGCCTCACCAGTGCTGAGCACAGGGGGACAATCAGTGATCTGGTCCTTCTGGACACACTGGTTCTTACACAAGCCAGGATGCCACCGGCCTTCTCGGCCATCTGGGCTCACTGCTGGCTCATGTTCAGCTGACTGTCAACCAACACACCCAGATCCTTTTCCAACCAGCATCAGATTTTTTACAAAGAATAAAAAATTGCAATATGCCTGTTAACAGCACTCAAAGTGCACCAGTTGAACATGGTACTTGAAAATAGGATGAAAAAAGGAGAGTGAGGAACAAATGCATATGTCTATATATATGGGGTTGTGTGCATCTATTTATATATTATTTTCCATTATTAAAAGGACCTACAATTTTTACAGTTTAAAAAGTGTTACAAATTACTTTCAGTAAGTATTAGTATAGAAAAAAATCACCAATAATGAAAATTTAATCTCTTAATATATTTTGAATTAAATCCTTACTGTATTGGGATCAGGATCTTCTCAGAGGTGTGAGGTAGCAAAAACCCTGATCAGGTCACAGACTTTTACATTAGTTCCTTCCTACATGCATTTTATAAAAAATTAAAATGCAATTAAAAATTACATTAAAATTCAGTTATGCTCTAACTTTTCCCCATAACATTTTCTGGTCACCCAGGGGGAAAAAAATGGATGTATATAAGACCTGAAAAAACATCACTGCTGAATAAATGTACTTGCTAAATTGGACCAAAATTGGCCCCAACACTTCAATTAGCACTTTGGATTTGGCTATGTAAAACTATTTCTAAAGACATTTTCTTGTTTAAAAACTCCAGGGACCCATTTACAAGCACTGCCACACTGGAAAATGTTCCTCTGCATCTCCAATGCAGTGATCACCTCTGATCTCATCTGCAAAGCATTAAGTGCTGCCTGTAGCATTAAACACCCACCTGCACCCACCATTCAAAGCTAACAAATACAAGAAACATCACACGTGCCACTTCTATGGAAGTTCATTCTCTTTTTCAACCTCGACCACACAGATACCAGCAGAAGCTACAGGTATATTTAAAAGGTTAAAAGCTTGAGGTATTTTACTGTCATCCTCCTCATGCTCCAAAGACATTCGAAATAAGTTATGGAGCAGACACCATCACTCACTTTTATGAATACTAAATTGTGGACTAACTCACAGCTCCTCAAGAGATTAGGCAAAATTGGATTTGACGTCCAAGAGCTGCTGCTGCCATGGCAGGTGTTATGAGAAACCTGACAAGTCCAAGGGTATCTGTAGAAAAGGGTAAAAGTTTTCTGGGGGATTGGATTGGGCTCAACTAGAAACTAAAACTAGGCCAGTTTAAGTATTTTCTGTGTAGGCTCCCTCTCTGGTTAGCTTGTTCCTCCAACCTTGGGGAACTTCTATCTGCCTTATCCTATTACATGTGGGGAATTTTCTTCCTCAGCAGTTAAAATATTTGGGGATACAGTTCCTTATCAGGCAAGCATGGGTAATTACTGCCTATGATAATGAATATATGTTGTGTTAATAAAGCTGAAACCCTTTCCACAAGGTACACATGATAGTCAATCACTTGTACAAATGGTCAACTTTTGGCCATGAAGATTATTTAAGTAGTAATTAAACATCATGACACACATACTTTGAAAGTTTTATCATCATTATGGTTTCCTTACATACCATTTGTACGGCAAAGTATCTTAAAACTAAAGTCAAATGTAAACTTTGTTGACCAATGTCAGTTTGGCACCAACTCACAATTTAATTGACTGTTAACAAATTCTCCAAGATATGACTGCTATACAGACATTTTATCTTCCTGTTAATTGGTAATTATGCATTGGCAGAAAAAACAGTGTTTCTTTCCAATTATTCCAGAACTCAGTGATTATTTAAACTTTACTAATTAGCGGCAGAGGGCTGGTACATCTTCTGGGCAAATTGTATTTGATAGTCTCCATTAAAATATACATGGCAGTAGTTGACTTGCAACAAAAAAAAAAGAAAAAGAAAAAAAAAGAAAAAAAAAGTGGAGTTCAAAGGGTATTAGATACAGCACAAGGCAAACAGGGGCTTATTAAAATTTCTCCAACTGTTCTAATGAGAATGCCGAGGGTCATTTCTTCCTAGTTTACCATCTGTTTGGTTTCTGGCAAGTATCTCTGGTGTGAAGGGAGGGTCCTGGAGCCCATTTGGCTTGTCACAAAGTAAACCAGGGATCTCGACCAATTTCAGTAAGTTACAAAACAGCACTTCAAGATCCATAGTGCGTACATAGCCGAAAACTTTTCTTAAGAGCTGTCATTTACCGACTATTCCTTACTTTTTAGAGCTGTGAACAAGCACAGAGAGGCAAAGAGTGAGCAGGGGGTTTCAATTTTACATGCTCACCTAAACAAGAAAAATGCAACAGTTGGCCTTTTTCCATCACAATGTTAGTGGGGGATATTTTCCTTTATCTGTCAAAATCTGAAAGCAAAACATTGTCCCAGAAGCATCAGTGTTTGAACATAAACTGATGACAAAACCAAGCCTCCGAAAGCTCAAAACCACACCCCCCACCCAAGAGCAGTGGGTGCCTCGGATGCCCTCAAAGCGCAGTCCAGACTGATGCACTGACAGGGCTTGGGCGCATTTTCTGTGGTAGTCCCTGACACTGTGTGTGTCCTTCAGCCACTCAGCCACCCTCTTTCTTCCTTCTTCGTCTGCAGATGAAACCAGCAGCAAGCAGCATCACCAATGACATCCACCTACAGTTACTCTGTCCTAAGGCTGCTCAGAGTCAAAGAGGATATGGGACCTGGAAACCACTTTTATCTTTTTCCCCAATTCCCAACTCATACAGAGACAGATCAAAATGATCCTTCATCTAAAAATTGAGAGGGGTTTTTGGGTTTGGTTTGCTAAGCAAACACATATGTAACCAAAATACCAAGCGGAGGATTATGTAAAGGCTGCCTTAATCCTGTCAAAAGGCAATAGAATATATAAAAAAAGAGAGTATAAGACAATTTACTTGGCATTACATTATTTCTGGTGATTGGTCTTCCCAGGATTTCCTCTAGGAAATTTATTATTCACCATATTTCAAAGAATATTTGTAACTATTTTAGTGGGGGTTTGTTTTGGTTTTTGTTTTGTTTGTTGGTTGGTTTTTGCGGGTGGGTTTTTGTTTGTTTGTTTGAAATCTTCACAGTATAGAAACAAAAAATTGCAAAGGAGGAAAGATTGCAATATGATATTTCATTTTCTATTTTTTTCCTTTCTAGCAGATACAAGTCCAGGCACTAAAATGTTACCAGGTAACATCACTCTCATAGTTTCTTTTAAAGAAGCCCATACAGTTAAACAAAACCTATATTTCTTGAGCAGTTTATGAGCTCATAGTAGAATAGAGACATCTGCTTTAAAAGATCATAAACTACAAGTTGTGTAAACCTACACAGAAAAGAAACCAAAAACTTTCTGTTATCCAATTAGGCTTGTGGCAAAACTTTCCAGTGTAATGAGAGCTTAGAATCCACTGTCTCTACCACAACAGAGCATATGAACTTCCAAGGGGACCTTTCCAATTTAGGTTGGAAGGTTAACGTGTATCCAAATGTTATCATGAAATTATTTGTTAAGTCCACGTTTATTAAAAGGTAAACATCACTGTAGTAATTATGATTTTGCATACAAATTAGTAGGTTTGGGGCTTAACTATAAAGGCTTATGTTTTCCACTACAGTTTGTAAGAAACTAATTACACCAAACTTAAATATAATTTGTCATGTATTCATGATGTGAAAACCTCCCAGGGAGTCAGAAAGCCTTGGGAAGAACCCGAACGCATGGAGATGCAGTGTGAGTGGCAGGTCAAAGGCAGGCTTTGATGTGCACAGCCCAGCACATCTGTCTGCTCAACCAGCCTGTCAGCCAGGATGATCCTGTGTAATGAGACAGATTCAGGTCCTCAGCTCACAGCGCTCCTTATCGCTGCTGGGGGATTACGCTGTAATCTTCTCCTTTAATAGTAGAAATGATACCATGCTCTTCGCTCCCCAGTGCACGTGGCTTTGGAGAAGCCAAGCTGTATTTTCATACTTAGGCCAAGCTACAGAGTGGCACCCCTACCACCCACCAAACCAGTTATCCTTAGTCTCGTTTGCAAACAATCATTCCCATCAAACCCACCACTGCATTTATAGCTTTCTAACATGTTTTTTTAGTACTCCTGCCTCCCACTTTTCTCTCATATATTTGGATAAATCAAGCAGTGAGAGCCCCTAAGTGACTGTATGGACATCCTGGCTGTATGGGAGGTTAGTCTTGGTGGGCTGATAAACCCCAGAGCACAGCTGTTGAAAAAAGACCAAACACCAACAAGAAGCCTCAGAGACAAGTGCAGAAGAAGGGAAGAACACTGATGGATAAAGAGATCCCACAGGAGTCCAAAATGTATCTCCAGAGACAGGGTGTGAATAACACTGAGGCGTATCAGCATGGCTTGTGAAAGGGGCAGACAAAGAGCAGGATTGCTCTTCGGCAGACAATGCCGAAGGATGTGGAAACATTCGCAGGCACACCACACTGAGCAGGAAAGGAGAGTGGAAATTATACTGGAGAGATGCAATGGAGGGTATCTATTGTATCAGGGGACCTAAAGAAGAAAGAAACGCTCTTCTTTAAAGTTACATTTAAGGATCATTTCTTCGCTAAAGGATCCTTCCAGTTTGGTTGGTGAAGTTTCAAGCACACATTTACATTTTACCCCGGTTCTCATTTTAGCTTTACAGTTTTAGTTTTACCTTAATCTGAACCCAGACAATGGTTCGGCCTGGGACAAAACATTATTATTTATGACCAAGTAAGTTATAGGTAACTTTTATACCCAAAACCTCACATATTTCTCCCTAAAAAAATAGTTAGAAGGTTTCCCAAATAAAAATTTCAGCAAGCTTCGTGTCAGTCTAATCCCACAGAGGAATCCAGGAATTATTTCTTTGGCTACACAATATATACTAATAAAGAAAGAAAACATAATCCTTAGAATTAAAATTTTTTTTCTTCAAAGCTTCTTGACATGGTTAACTATTATAAGTGACAAAGATTGTGTCTCCATCAAGTAAATTCCTAAATTGTGTAATTAAAAGATAATTGTAGCCACAATACAGTAACTTATAGCACAGAAGACAGATATATGTATGTTGGGGAGACTTAATATTATCAGGCAGTCTGTAAGATTATGATAATCTAGCGTGACCTCCTGTGTAAGACAGACAAGACCATTTCAATGGTAATATGGCAAGGGAGAAAAAAATATTCTTCCCTGCACCGTAAGCAACCACTATCAACCCAATTTCAGAATATTACTATCTCCAGGTTTTAAGGGCCCAGCTTTGCCATCCCCCGCCCCCATCTAATCTATGATAAACCACATAAATCTTTGAATCAAGGTCTCTGAACCTGACTAGTCCTCGACACTAAAAACATGTAATAATTTCCAGCAAGGTAAATCTAACTTGAGCATCACAATCACTTGCTGGAAAGGAGAAACAGCTTCTTTGCTGATTGGAAATGATGACACAACAGATGGATCCAGGGTTTCTGGAGAAAGCGCTTTATGTTTTCTTCAGAAAACAAAACAATGTCATTCCCACCTACTATTTTACTAAACAACATATTAAAGACTGTGGAGACTACTCTGTTTTTCTACTGCAAATGGTAGATTTTAAAATACTGTTAATTTTTAAAACTACCAAATAATTTTAAAAAGAGTATCATTAACATGCTAAATATGTTTTGGAAACAGCCAGCCTTCTCATCTTTCACTGCAAAGTAGAGATAGGAAAATTTTATGTAGTTCTCAGCTCTGGGAGCCATCAGAACCTCATGGATTGAGCATTCACACAAAATTGAGTTTAAAAGCCATTGCCATTTTTCCTTCACTGTTTACTTTTTACTGTGACTTCAAAGACACTGCACATGAGCATCATCTGTTATGAAACATTCAGACAGGGGTTTTTTCAACAAGCTTAGGAGGTAGCAAAAAAAACCAGCAAAATGAGACTTTTATTTAAAATATTTCATAACCAACAGCTGTAATTCAACCGAGCCTACAGCTTGCCCACAGAAAGTTGAAAAAAAAAAAAGAAGGTCAGAGATGGCAGCCATTTTTTGCTGACACAGATAGAGGCATGTTCAAGACAGAGCATTAGATCTCCCCAGGCAAGATATTTGAGAAGTTGTATTGACAAGCAAAATGAAATAGCTCCAACTCTGCATGAATGCTTTTGCCTCACTTTGGCTTTTGTATTTTTCCAGCCTGTAGGCTTGGAGCTCCTTCTGGATTGCAGAAAGCACATACCACCAGTTTAGTTGTTGATTATCTTACAGTAACTGAATGTAACACATCAAGAGCCAAAGAATGACCTTTGGCAAGTTAAAAAAGCCACAACTTTCTTCCTGTCATACATCACATGTTACTTTGACATGTGTCTCAGTAAAACATCCACTGTAACAGCCCTGTTCTACAAGTGAAGTTAGAAATTTAGGGAAAAATACAAACATACTTTGTAAATGCATAGAGGTATTTAGGTTCTTAAAATTTTCCTTAATTGTCATTTTTAAATATTATATGTGATTAAACATGACCCGTATACCTTGTCCAGTGAGTCTGCCATGCTCTTCCTAATGATGTGATACATAATTTGCCAGTAACTTAACCATCCCAAAAATTTCACATTGATAAGTTCTTTCTGTCTCACTCCATCAGATTCTATTCATCTTGTAAAGTGTACATTGGGAAAGGAGAAACAGCAGTACAACCTCTTCCAGAAAAGAGAATCTTTCAGTGCCTTTTGCATGACATGAAATACCTGTTGCCAGCCATGCTCTTCCCTTTGAAAGGCTGAGCAAAAGGTTGATCAGTGATGTTATTCACAGAGGCAAAGCCCCTCAATACATGTTTATTCCTCAATACAGTTTTAAATAATGTGTTATTTACATTACATTCATTCATTTAAAAGCAAGTGTATGTCTGCTGGATGACAATCAGATGCCCAGAGCACTCATGTTCCACATGCATTATAACTAAAGTAAGCACCATGAGAGCTTATTATGAAGAAAGTACTGAATTCTAACCCTAACAAACAAATTAACATTTAAACATGCTACTGCAAGTGCAGTGCATCTGGTGTTCCATACTGCACCTTCACCCTTGATTGCTTGTTAGGGGTCACTGAGTTCCTCCGACTGGAGGAACATAATTCTTACAATTATTTGTAAGGATATAAAGAACTCTCCCAAATAACAAACTGCAGAAGGTATAGCTGTCAATAACTTTCACAGATTTAGAAGAGATTTTTCAAAAATGGTTACTCTTAGCACAGCTGCTGCTGCTGGATGTTACAGCAGAACTTGAAATACATAATAATTACACAAAGCCTATCATACCCCTTTGACTACAATTCTTTTTTTTCCTACATGGAAAATAATTGGTTGCATAAAATATCTTGATTGGCACTCCGGTTTTAAGGAAGATGTTATTAAGTGAGTGGAAAAAAGTTGGTTGACATAAGCTAAAAGGAAACATTTTTTTCAGGCCAAGAACAGTTAGAGGCTTTGGGCTAAATGCTTTAGTTTATACAAAATGTCACACCATTTAGAAATGGCTATTTAGAACAACTTAGCTGCTGAGGGTTTTCTCTCTTGAAATTTATATAATTCAGCGTACTAGTACCAGGGCTGAGCAAAGATGAAGTGCAGGAAGCAACAGAAGCTGTCCAAAAAGCACTACAGCCTTATCTCATGGACTCCCACTGACTTCCATGTATTATTGATTACTCAGCCTAAATTAACCTGTTTCAGTAATTGTGTTGCTATTGATGCCCTCTGTACAAGCAAGTATTCATTACCTTGGGTTGCAGAATGTAAATTACACTGGACTTACCAAATCCAAAAGCATTGGAACCACCAACACTCTGGGAAGCCTGAACACCGGTAGATGTGTAGAGTCCAGTTACCAGTAAGCCATCAAAGAAGGTACTTGTTGAAATAGTCACTGAAATGAGAGAAATAAAATATGTGTAAATATTTATAAGCAGTGCTTTAGATCCTATACGCATTTTGTGAGCAGGCTCTTGCTCTTGAATGAGATCCCATCATACAGACCAGCAAATCCATTTCAATTCCCCCAATATTTATGGTAGTTCTGTTACTTTAAATTGGTTCGTGGGAAGTTGCCTTTGCCAGAAGCACAAAACTATGCTATACACTAAATATACAATGAGTTAGTAAAATAATGCATTGGAATATATGACTTGTAAGCGATTTCAAGACGTTAGAGTATTTTAGTAAAAGCAGTGAAATAACCAGGATTATGGTACTGTTCTTTCTGGACCTAAATAGAGTGCTGGGTTATGGTCATGCATATTATAGTGTTACACACTGAAGTCATATGGGCATCTGAGACATTCCAGATTGTGTGTATTTAAATAGCTTAGGAATGTATCTTTAAGAGATTCTCAGGTAATAGCAGAAAACATCAAATAGCAACTACAAGTAACACTGGAATCTTTATGTTCTCTGTTAGAATTGATAATTCTTGCAATATTTCTCTAATTCTCATACACACTAATTCTCATACTTTTACTTTGGTATGTTTCAGATTGTATCTTTGTATACTGAACATCAGCTTCACCAGTTCTATCTGGGAAAGAAATTATTAAGTGAAAGCTTTACGTTTTTTCTATTATATAAATGGAATATCCTCTATGCCCAGAATGACTTCTTTAATCCTACTGCAGTGTGCAACCTTCTTTGTTTCATAATAATCTCCTGTCCATTTTTTGTAACATTAGGTTGCTTACCTCTGAATTGAAAATCAGAACTAGGAAATTTTACCAACAAAAAAATAATTAATTAGCTTAATGAGGTAAATGCTCTCTTTCTCTCTTCATCTTTGTCTGTCTGTCATCATCCTTTTCTACAATCTTTATCCATATTTAATTAAATGTGGATAAACTGCAAATCTATGGCCTACCATATAGGTGTTTTTTTCTGTTTTTTAATTGCATTACGAAAGGCAAAGAACCGGCAAGAAGATCTCCCTGATGAACTCTTATGACTTGTAGCCTCGTACACTGAAGATGCATCAAGGCCTCAGTTACCATGCTCGTTCTGCTTTCATACTTCAGTCCTTTCTACCCCCTTAACACAGAGAGATTGGTGCTTGACAGGAATTGCTGTTAAGCTCTGATCTCTCCCTAAATCAGATTCTTCCTCCCTATGTTGCTCTCTCTTGCTGGGAACATCATGAGCCAGTGACTGGCCAGGGCACTGAAGGAAGGTAGTGCAAGGAGACTGCCAAGACATTCATTGGTGATACACATTCAGCGGAGAAATGGTTGTTTTTTAAATCCTAATAGTCATTTAGTGTTTCCTCTCTGCTACACGTGTGGCTTACACTTAGTGTTTAATATTTAAAAAAAAAACCATAAAAATGGTGACAGTGGCTTAATTTATTTTGAGCAGAGGAGCAATATTTACCATGTTTAATTTATTCTTCAACTCTTTAATTATCTTCCTTTCTTTGATTATTCAATAGTATGCTGAATAAATCCTGAATCCAACTTTTCTGCTCCCATGATTCCAAATTTCAATGTTTTGCAATAGACACTTCCCTGAATTCAGATGCAGGTTCAGAGCCATATGCTCAATTTTTAAGAAGAGCCCACTTCTGATATATGTCAAAAGAACAGCAGAAGAAACTAGATTTTTTAGAAAATAAAAGATGTATTAGTGTAAAAGAAAGTCAAAAAAGCAAACAATGAATTTTTCCTGCATTTGATGATGAAGTGGTGAATAATGCATGACCTTTTCTTCCCTTTATGCCTTTAAACCAACAAAGAGGCAAAACATATGTTGAAAAGTATGCCTATGTGTTATTTTTGAAGACTTGGCAAAAAAGTCAGTGAAAAACATTGATAGAAGGGCACCGGGCCAGTACTTTGCTGCCATTTTGTTTCCCTGTGGGGAAGCATCTTATTCCTTACTGGATAGGATATAATGCAAAACCCTACTGTGAACAGGTGACCAGTTTCTCTGTGGGAAAGAAGTGATATTTCACAATGTCTGTATCTGACTTTGGACATATTTGTGTGATTGTCAACCCTCATTTTACATAAGCAATGTAATAAGAGGTCAATTTTTATTGTTGAAAAATTTCCAACACAGCATGGCTCCCTCGTTAAGCCTCTGGGAAACTGCACAACGCCTCTAGCACATTTTTTAAAAACAGAGCACTAGGCTGTTATTATACACATGTCATATATTTCAGAATAATTTCATAGTTCTTCAAGAGGAAAAAAAATTAATCATGACATTCTCAGTGATGATTTTTTTTTTCCTACCCACTGGTGAAATACATCAAATTCCCATAAAATGGAAGAAAACACACACCATGACAAGAGAAAATGACCAAGAACAGGAAAGTTGTACTAATGTACAGCCCAGCAACAGGACTGTGATTTTATATAGGGAGTAGTGTTTGTTACTGAGGGCTCTCAGATTCCCCTTCTGAAAGCAGTAAGAAGATTCCTGAGATTCCCTCCACCCAGTTTTGTGTTTCTGCCTTTATACTGGTTCATGCCATATGTAGTTGACGTCAAATATCTGGCGTCTCAGAAGCAAGGACCACTGCCTGGACCTTGGAAAACATCTGGAAGGGCACACCAGCACAGAGCACCCAGGGCTGGGCAGGCAAGGGGGCTGCTGGCAGAGCCCCACCACCGTCCCATGGCACCCAGCAGTGGCACCCAACCCATGGCAACACAGCAGTGAGTCTCCTCTACAAGTCCAAGCAGGCATTGCTCCATCCTGCACAATACCCTTCTCTGGGAGGAGAATTTGGGTGAGTGAAGAAGTGAGGAGCCTTTCCTGTCACTGGGGACTGATCAGTAGGGCAGGGGATATGTGGGACACTGCTGTCCCACACAGAGCAGCATCCTGTGCCAGCCCTCCTGGCTGCTGCACCAGGACAATCAGGGATCTCCTCACATCGGGGGATGGGAGCAGATATCCCATGATAAAAAGGTAGGTGGGAAGCCTTCAATTGCTTTGAAAAAGCTTGGTAAGAGGGACTGAGAACATCCTCCCAAGAAATTCGTGTGAGCTGCATTCGGGAACAAACTACCGATCAGGCAGCAGCACACTGCAAATTTTAGAGGCAAAGCTGATAACAACTACTTTAAAAGTTGCTCAGCACTTCCTTCTATTTTCAGTTCCTGAGATCTATGCCAATTTTTACCCTCTTGGACTTCTTGGGTTGGTTTGTTTTTCATGGTGTCTGCCTCCCTTATTTAAGGGAGAAGGAATTCCATCAAAACACTCATTTCTGAGATGAAGTTAGAGGAAAATTTTTTGCCCTGGATGAAAAATTCCAGTGTCCTTTGCTTTCATCAGCTCTTCTGCTCTGAAACGTGAGAGCTTTCCTCCAAGTTCAGACAATTTAAATTTTATATTTGTTTGTATTATATTTATACACACAAAAAGAAAAATCAGAATTCACACATGCTAAACAGAGACATTTTCAGTTTTAGTATCTAAATATTTCTGGAGATTCTGTCCTCATTTAGTACACTTAGAGCACTCTGACTAATAGAGCTCACTGAAAAACTTCCATGAAATACATTTTAGTCCAGCTATAGGGTTTGTTGGAGCAGAAGTGCTTTGTGGAGATTTCATTTCTGATGATGTTTTGATCTGGAAAGTTTCTCAGTGTTTTAAAGCACTAAGTTATGTCTGCTGGTTGGAGAAAAAGGTGGTAAGAGAGGGATGTTTATCAAAAGTCTAAGCCTTCTGATGAGAATTCAGAATTTCAATTCAGAATCTCACTTCTCAAAAGGCTGAGAAATGTGCAAAATGTCACAAAAATGAAATTGCTCTTAAAGTTTGACCAGCACCATCACCAACAACTTAATCTTAGGAGACACAAAAGCAGACCTGAGAGCAAGAGTGAACTAGGATAGAGAAGGTGGTGACTGGAAACCAGTACAGTGAATAAGGGAAGAGAAACTTCTTTGGAGAAAAAACAGGGAGCAATGGGGAAGTGGGGGCCACAGCTGGACAAAGTAGCCAAGAGCAGGAGCCTGGGAAACCTGGAGAGGTTCAGTACAAGGCATTTACACAGTCATTGGGGAGAAAGACCAGATGTAAAATCCAACAATGAAGTGCAGATCAGCCTCACATGCTGGTCAACAGCCACAGTGGCAACCCGCTGTGCACTTAGTCCACCTTCTAAGCAAGTGAACAGTGTTTGCATGGTGGATATGAAACATTCCTGTCCACAAAACATGTGGATAGGCATACATGGATTAGTGAATAAATTCAGCTTCTTTTGTAAAAGGAAATGGCTCCATGAAAAAAAAAATCATATTGGGGCTGGAAAACACCACAGAAATATCCTCCAGTGCCATTTTGCCCCACCCTTCTTTCTGTGAATGGCTGTGCTCCCAAACTGTGTTTCTGAGAATCATGAAGCCCTCAGTTCAATTTTCCACTAAAAAAGCCTGCAGAGTTGCTGACTTCATCTCCTTGCATACTCAGCACATACGTACTGCTGAGCTCACCTGGAGTCACTAAAGAGACCGTCTCAGTGAGCACACAGGCTGGTCTCATCCTGCCAGTGCCACCATCTCTGGGAAGCTTTGGTGTTATTTCCTTGGGAAGGGAGGGGAGGCAACAGCCTTTTCTGGAGATGCCTCGCACTTCCCATGACAAGTTTCTGCGAGAGCCCTGGATTTGGTGCCTCCTGTGGGACAAGGAACAGCAGTGCCTCTGGCTATGCCAGGAGCTGACATGTCTCAAGGAGGAAGCAGGTCAGGAAGAAGGAGGCTGGCAAAGATGCTGCTGAAATTATACCACAGGTGGAGGCAGAAGCATAACAGGAAGGACAAAGTGGGTTTAAAACTGTAGTTACAGTCAGATAGTTCTAAGAAACTCATGCTATTTTTATGAAGACAATTTTCACTGTTTACAGTGTTAGATGCTACACATACTGCATACTTTTACAGAAATCTATTAATTGCATAAAGTAAGTAATTGCATAAAATTTTTCTTACATTCTCTAGAGGGACTGATCCACTCTGAAAAGGCAGATGTATTATGACTGATACTCAAAATACTCAAAATATAGCCAATGCATCTAAACTGTAAGAGCAGAAAAACAGCCAGGAGGAGGAAGGGGATAATCTCAGCAGATATCTGCTACTGACAGGTCTTACCAATTTTGGTTGCTCTTCAGCATCAGCTAAACGTCACTAAGAGGGCTGATACATAGAGAAATTCCACAGAATTTGCAGCTGTTGTTGATGACAGTCACAGAGTTAACAAGCTTTAAGGCAATGAAAGGGCTAGACGTAGATGTATAGATATAACACATGAAACCACAAGTGGAGATTTACCAGAGTTCAAGAAGGAATTGATAAAGACAAAGATCTTTGATGCTCCACATACTGAGTCCCACATAGTTATTTACGTGAGTCAAGACCTACAGCCACAGTATAAAACTGCCCTTTTGTATACCATAAAGAAAACAGAAAATAATTTTGCTATGTGAAATGGGATCACCACAGATAGTGAACTTCCCAAAATGAGGCTTTCTTGCATCAAAGCACCGAAAGGCATTTTTTTAGGTTCTTATCAAGGTCAAAGCCAGTTTCTTATAAAACTGTAACATTGCATCATTGCACACCTGAGTCATGTCTGGAAACCGTCCTCTTAGGAAATAAATTACTTATACTGAAGTAATTCTTTTGGGTTTCTTTTGCTTCACTCCCCCAAAAAAATATACCAGTCTCCAAGTAATGCAAGTCAGGTGTGCAGTGGCACAGTTCAGAGAGGCCTCTGACCCTTTTCAGTGCTGCAGGATACTGCAAAAGGAATGGAGGCTAACATCAATACAACAAAGACTGTCAACAACACACTGCATTCCCAGAATACTCTGAGCCGGAAGGGACCCACAAGGATCATCAACGTCCAACTCCTTGCCCTGCACAGGACAGCCTCAAGAGTCACACCATGTGCCTGAGAGTGTCATCCAAACGCTTCTTGAATTCTGGCAGGTTTAGTGCTGTGACCACCACCCTGGAGAGCCTGTTCTAACACCCAACCACCCTCTAGATGAAGAACCTTTTTCTGATATCCAGCCTAAACCTCCTCTGACACAGCTTCAGGCTGTTCCCTCAGGTCCTGTCACCGGTCACAAGAGTGAAGAGATCAGTGGTTGCCCCTCCACTGCCCTTCATGGGAAAGTTGTAGATTGCAGTGAGGTCTCCCCTCAGTTTCCTCAACACAGGGAAGATCTTTGTTCCTTTCCAAGTTGCTTCCCTCTTTTAAGCAATGGAACCTCTATGTTACCATCATTCAATGCCAAACACAAATGACACAGGTGTAAACCCATTCCAGCATGTAGTACTGTTGGGCACAGACAATGCCAAGCCCAAATCCTTAAAATACCAGACTTCCCCTGAAATGACAACTACAGATTAAATTGCTAGTAAGAAGAGAATAAGCCCTGATGCCTTATTTAAAGGTCCACTGTTAAGACACCCCAGTGATTATCAATCTACAAATACTCAGGTAGGGTTTTACAGGTATGCATTTAAAATAGTGTGCTGATAAATTTCTTTGTAAATGAATGGTGGAGAATGCATTGTTACAAGAATCCAGAAAGTGTATTCACCTAATTGTACTCAGAACCTAATTACTAAAAAGAAATTTTAAAAAGACTAGTGATATATATGATGGCATCAAACTAATTTTTACTGCTCATAGAAGTACTTTGGTTTCAAAAGAACCCAAAATCGAGAAGTTCATAATTATACAGCTACTTCAAATATGAATGTCAGATAGATATGCAAGAACTGTATGAATCACAGGTGGAAGAAAACAAAAAAGAAAGACATTTCAGCATGGTTAAACAAACAGACATGCACTCTTACAACTGTGAAAGCATTCTCCCTTAGGTATTGGTTTCCTGAAGTCCACACCAAAGCACTAAATTCACAACACACCAGTGAACTTTTCTTGAAGGTGCACAGAAAAGCACCATCTCTAACCTCTGATGCCTTCACCAATAACTCCAGTTAGTAATTACTCTTGGAAGGAGGGGAGTAAAAGTGCACAAGTTTTGAACTTTGTTCTAGACAGCTTAAAAATCAGATCTGGTATATCTTTGCATTACAGTACTAGTTTCAGTGCTTCTGCCCCATGGTCCATCAAACCTCTTTGTCTCTGTAGCTTTTCAAATCCTTTCCTAAATTGGTGATGAGCAACAGAGAACTGAAAATAGATTGCGGATATGTGGCAAGATGTCAGTAACATGATATACAGAGACATCATTTGTCATTGATGCAAAGAGTAGCCTATCAGCCTTGTGAAGGAACTATTTGCAGAGATGCTACTTATAACAACTTTTTGGCAGTTCATAACAAGACAGTGGCAATGACATCGGCAGCAATATAAGCAGTTTTTATTCTTATATCCGTAAACTATGATGGATTGGTCACATTTTTTTTTGAGCTTTGAGATGCTTCAGAGCTCCCACCTCGCTAAAAGTGAAGAGTTCAACGGTCAGACCTGTGAACAGACTTCTAATATGAGACCTGAGAGTCTGACTTCTTATGTATTGAAATCCCTAACTTAAATATGTTCCTGACCATACTCAAAGCCACCAAAAACTTGGCCATGTTGAGCAGCGAGGTGTTTTGTTCCAGCTGGCATCACCAAACACGTTGGCACAGCCTGGAGACCTGACAGAGAAGAGGTAAGGCTGGCTGCTGTCGTCATAGCAGCCTGCTAAAACCCAACAGATGGGTAATTAAGGCTCTCGCCTAGGTAAGAGGATTCAAACCTGAATTTCCCAACAAAATATTCTAAATTATTTTAAACCCCAATGCCTGTGTGGCCCAGCCACTCTCCCTTAGCTGCAGGCATTGCATTTTGGATGGGAAAAAGTGACTACCAGCTGGCACAGGAAGAGGCATGTTCTCTATTCTGGTTGGGGCAGCCTTCTTGGAAGATGGAGGTTTCAGTCAGTGGCCCAGTGAATATGTGCTACTGCTATATAAAGCTCCAGAGAACATCATATCTATTTATGTCACCCAGTTTAGACTAAATCTCACCCTAATGTTGATGTCTAAAAGAGACCAGATGAATCACACTAGAGAAATGCCTGATTCTCCCCACTGACTGTAAAGGAAGCCTAGACTGTAAAGCTCAGCTGTAGATGTCAACACTGAAGATGGCTAAACTGAGATTTTTCCCACCAAGAGCCACTCACACAGAGTAACCTAATTATCCAATTTCTGTTTAAATGTCCAACTATCCCCCACATCAGGGGGAACTGAGCAGGAATTAAACATCCCAGAACCCAGAGTTCACCCGAGGACATTGGAGACAATGATTATATTTATCTTCTTTCTTGTGCTATGCCAAATATATCATCAATGCTTAGCAACTTAGCAAGCACTTATAGTACCAAAAGGCTCCAAGGGGTATCAACAAATGTCTGTTATTCCATTTCATAACTCACAAAGCCCTGAATAGAATTAATGAACTTTAAGCAGTAAAAACAACAAACTGGATATGAAACAAAATCTGTATCACAAAAATGTACATCATCTATGTCTCAAAAAATGGTGTCTAGCAGAAGCCACCAACAGTCAAAATTGAACCACTGAATTATATTGTGTACCATAGCCAAAATAAGAATGATCATCTAAATACCATTTCCCATAATGATTAAAGAGGAGAGTTATTTATAGTTTTAGCTTAATAAACACAAATCCAATCATATTATTTACTAAAATACACCTCTGAGCAACAAAATATTGTTAAAATGGGAATTAATACCGTAACATAACAGCCACTAAGTTATGTTTTAACAATATTTACATGATGGTTAGACTTAAGTGATTGTGAAATGTATTTTGTCAGTCATAGTGTATTCTTTCTCTTATCCAAACTCCCAGGAACAGATGGGAAGAGATGATGGTTATTTCCAGACCTCACCAGCTAGAAAGGGTATGAAACAAGCCTGGTTATTGGTCTATGTTGGAATTGGTTTGTGTCCATATTCAGCAACCACCAACCTCCTTATTAAGCTTCAAATTCAAATTTCATCATGCTTCTATGAAATGCGCCAACATATAATTTTGCAAAAAAAACAGATTAAATGGTTTTGTGATAACCTGTTTATTACTCTAAGCCTGAGAATACTGACTCCTGTTTTGAACCTTAACCTTATTTTTCATGCCTTTCAAGTTTATGTGAGGTTGCCTGTTTGATACCCATACATGAAAATTTCATATTGTTGGCTGTGCTCTCAATAAATTATTTAGAAGGTCTGAATATTACTGCAGTGTGCAGATTTTCAGAAGTTTGGTAAATCCTTTTATTCTGCTGTCCTCAAAAGACAAACAACCTCTCAGTACACAATTAACAACAGCATTAACAAAGAAAATGAAGACTGACTTGAAAAGAGAGCAAGTATAATTATCTGCTGGGAATTTATTATAACTCAGTAATATCTAAACATTTGCAAGAACTTTTGTCTTAATTTTAGCTAAGGAAGCAGCCAACTAAAACCAGACTGTTGAACATGTTTACCTCAGGCTAAAAGAAAACAAATCCTCTTATAGACCCATGAATTATAATAAGCAAATATCATGAAATGCATGAGTTCAAGTGATACTCAAGAACAAGGAAGCATCTGGCTGCCCATGCCTTGACTGTTCACTGGGTAAAAACCTGGCTGGATGACTGAGCCCAAAGAGTGGTGGTGAATGGAGCTGGTGGCCAGTTCCAAGTGGTGTTCCCCAGGGCTCAGTGCTCGGGCCAGTTCTGTTTAAATATCTTTATCAATGACCTGGATGAGAGGATCAAGTGCACCCTCAGTCAGCCTGCAGATGACATCAAACTGGGAGAGTAAGTTGGAGTTGCCCTCGCAGGAGGGTAGGAAGGCTCTGCAGAGGGATCTGGACAGGCTGGATTGATGGTACAAGGCCAACAGTGTGAGGTTCAACAAGGCCAAGTGTGGTTGGCACTTGGCTCACGACAACCCCATGCAGAGCTACAGGCTTGGGGCAGAATGGCTGGAAAGTGGCCCAGTGGAAAAGGACCTGGGATGCCAGCTGAACACGAGCCAGCAGTGTGCCCAGTTGGCCAAGAAAGCCAATGGCATCCTGGCTTGTATCAGAAATAATGTGGCCAGCAGGATCAGGGCACTGATCGTTTCCCTGTACTTGACACTGATGAGGCCACACCTTGAACCCTGTGTTCAGTTCTGGGTCCCTCACTCCAAGAAAGACACTGAGGTGTTGGAGCGTGTCCAGAGAAGGGCAACAGAGCTGCTGAAAGGTCTGGAGCACAAGTCTGAGGAGAAGCAGCTGAGGCAGCTGGGGGTGTTTAGCCTGGAGAAAAGGAGACTCAGGAGACACCTTATTGTTCTCTACAGCTACCTGACAGGAGGTTGTAGCCAAGAGGGATCAGCTTCTTCTTCCAAGTAATAAGTGACAGGACAAGAAGAAATGGCCTCAAGTTGCACCAGGGGAGATTTAGGCTGGGTATTAGGAAGAATTTCTTAATGAAAGAACTGTCAAGCACTGGACGATGTTGCTCTGAACTTTTGCGTTTTCAGTAACAGCAAAATGTTTGCTTTATCAACAGCATTCAACATTGATAGACATCTTTCAGATCTCTCTCATTTCTTTTGCCAAATTGAGAAAACTTCTATGGCACAGGAAGATGTTCCCTCTCTCTCATCATCCAGTTTTACTACGTTTTTTCCAAGCAGAGGCAAGCAGATCGGTGTATAACATCAAAATCTGGCTATAAGATTGTATTGCAAACCCAGTGTTAGTAAAATGATGCTGGCTGTTTCACACTTCACTCCTTTCCTCATAATTCTTCAGGTTCAATATGACAAATTTTTTGACTCATGCTTAGCACTGAGTTGATACATTTTGAAATTCACTCCCAACATCCTGTCCCACATATTCTGCATTATTTTTCCCTTCACCACCTGCATTTTAACAGTAACACAGTTACCATTAAGTTTTACTACCTTGAGCAGCATGGCATATGATGCTGTTATCTTCCTAATAAGTTCCCATTATCATTTTGACCACTTTTAACTTCAGGCATCAAGCCATGACAACAGCATCTCTTCCTCATCAGCCACAGTCCTCCCTCCTCACAGCGGATTCCTTGTGTGATACAATTCAGGTGAAACCTGGCATGGTCTTGGATAGTTTAGATCATGAACAAGAGTCAGCAATAAAGTTTCTGACTCCATTTATCTTTAACATGTTTGTGCTTATCTTCCTTTAACAAGATTGCTTAATGGACTGCAGAAGAGACCTTAAATAACCTGGTGCTTTGCAGTCTAAATGCACTGGGCATCCAATATAGCAACTGTTCAATGGACACACAGGTATCTTTTTTAATAACAGACTGAGAATTCATCTGGCTGATTGTGAGCGTGCAGAACATCATCCTCCTCATACAAACTGCTCATCCTAGAGTCCTTTCTGTACAACAGATTTACCCAGCACAGTCAGCAGAGTCTGAGTTTCAGCCTGTCCAGCACCAAAGCAGTTACCAAGTCAGCCTCTGGGAGAGTTGGCTATAGACCCTGGAGAGCAAGGGGGCAAGAGTGCACAAGAGTCCTGATTAGAAGGGCAGAAACAAAAATGAGCATGAAAAAGTGAAGACTGAAATGCACTGAAAGTTGCTGAAAACCATGAGCAGAAGGAAGAGGACCAAAATACACAATACTGTATTATTATGGGAAAAGGACACAAGAGTTTGAAAATGTGATTTAATTTTGTATGTATGATTCATGCAACAAAATAATTCTGCTTAAGCACAGTCCCTGATTTACTTGGTGCAGAATGCTACTAAAACAAAAAAGCTCTAGACAACCTCCATCTATAAACTGGAATAATGATACTAAATAGCCTAGAAATTGATTGACATTTTATGTTAAAGTGGACAAAATGGATCAAATGAGGATTCAGATGAGAAAAATTTAGTAGGGTTTATACTAAGTATAAAGCAGTATTTATACTGAATTCTAGCATATGAATGGTAACCAGGCTGTAACAAATATTAATACAATCTTTTGACTATACATGGTATATTAGTATTGAAAGGTCTAATCAATAAAAAAATACTTATTTCCAAAGGTTCAAAGCAGAAGAACATGGAAAAGAATCTGGAAAAATAAGAAAAACATTCACTAGTCGTCTGACATTTAAAAACAACTAATGAAAATTGAGCCCAAGGAATGAAAATAATGTGCTTGAGAAATAAAACTCCTAAACTAAGAGCAATATTAAAGCTCAGAGGCATCTGTTTTCTCTCATCTTTACGGATATGTGGATAAATGGGTCAGAGAGGCAGAGATGGGGACACATTCAATACATACGCTTATCCTTTACAGACTAATTCTTCACAGTGTGGTTTGTAAAGGCTGAGTGTGCCAAGTAATTGACAGCTACCTCAGTAAGGGTATGGCTGTAGGTACATAATTTTGTGAAGAGTTTTTTGTTCTTTGTGTTAGCTTTGTTATAATGGTCAACTACTGAGCAAGACAGACAGAGGGCTGGAACAGCAGGACTGTGGCAGGTTGTGATTAGGAAACATCGGACAGGGTTCTGCGGGAAAATCCACAAAGTGCCTTCTCTCTATTGAGAGAATAGAGCAAAAGTTGGGATCTGAAGATAAAAACAGGTTCCTTCTAGACTCCTGTTTCTAACAGATGCTTTACCACCTTTAAATGTTCTCAAAGGAATCTGAGCCCAACATTCTGATAAGGCAACTGACTAAACCATGTACACATGGAAAAAGATGACTGCAGCACAATGTGACTTGTGTTGAACTTGTCATTATCGGTTAGTTGCTTGTTAAATACTTAATATATACAGAAAATTCCCAAATGGACGTTTTCTGTTCTTAAAAAAAAAAAAAGAGGAACAGCATGGTTCTTGTTCCTAGTGTGCACAATCATCCCAGATAATACCAGTACAAATTCCCCAAGCAAATAACAGATTTTTGACAAATCACTTCATGTCCTCTTCCCATACTGAAATTATTTCTGCTCTGCACATCCCAGTGAAAGAGATAAGTATTCACAGCCATGTCTCTCCTATGACTCATATCTTGTTAGAACAGAAACAGGCGCTTGGCTCTCTGGAAAATAAATCCCACAGCTGCCTGCCTTGGTTTGCTGCAAGCCTACGGCTCCCTGGGTTGTGCACTGTTGTGTCACAGAGGTCTTCATGTCCCACAGGAGACAATTAGTAAGAAGTACCTCCAGAACAGGTGATGTTCTGCATATTATTACAGGAGGAGAAAGGGCTAAAATGGTAAATGTGATATTTGAAAAGGCTCAAGAAGCATAGTAACACCGTGGGAAAGTCAGTTACGTGACAAGATAAGCTGTGTGACTACCATAGCCACTCTCATAGAGAAGGGATGGTGAGTACCAGGAAGAAATAAACTGATTGCCAGAATAACTTGTATTGGTATCCTCAGCAAGAAGCCAAGCTAGCCAAGAGCCATGATAACTAGCAGATATCTGCCAAAAAAAAAAAAAAAAAAAAAAAGTCTATCTTCTTTATCTTCCTTTTCTTCATCAGTTTATCAATTAAAATTTTAAGAGTGAAATAAAGAAATCTAACCCCGACCTCCCCTCAAAAAAACCCACAAACCAAACCAAACCAAAGACATGTCAAAGTTAATCCAAACAGTATTTGATCCAACCTTCACTGACTGGACAAACACAACACAATATTTGGAACACAGCCAAATCCACAGATCTTAGTTGGTCACTCTATCTCCTGTTCTGTGGCATTTCTTTATATCACTGAATGAAGTTTGGTACCAAATAAGCCCCTAATGACACCAGACACCTATAATAAGATAGGCCATTAATGCAAGTGCACTAGCAGGTTGACATCTTACCTATATGGTGAAGTTCTTCTTTTAACCCCCTATTCCAGTACAAAAATAAAGACAGACACTTCAATCAGCTTCCTCTCAGCAATTACTGAGGTCAAGGCAGAATTGACACCAATATGTTGTGACTGGTCTAAATGCCAACATCCTTTCCCACAGAACAACTAGGAGGAGAAAATACTTCAGGTATTTTCAGCAGCAGATGCTCATACTTGGAAGCAAATTCTGAGCACCTGGTGAAAAGAAACACGTGCCTAAATGTGGAAGAGGAACATCTACCATTCTGCCCCAACTCCTCACTTAGAAAGTAACATCACTGTCAGTCTGTACTACTTTGAGTAAAATAGGAGAAACTTTCCCCTTGGGGCTAGACTTGACATTGATTTTACTGTAGATGTTTGAAGTTGGACTCTCAGAGAAGTCACATATTTTGAGGAAAAAATGGCAGACATCTCTGGTTCATCCTCAATGTCTTCCTCTAGTTCAGTAATTAAAGCACAGAAAAATGGCCAGATGCCATTAAAAGCAGTCACACATTATAAAGATCCAGCTTCAATAGTCTTCAATAAATTACAGAAATAGTGCAATATCAATATTATTTGAACATTTATTGTTATCAAATATGAAAAAATGAAATAATGAAGGGATTTTAGAAGGTTGAAATGTTTAGAAATTCATAAATGATAAAATATTCTTACCATGCCTTTTTTCAGTGAAAATTAAATACTTTCATCTTCTCCAATACCATTTCAGCTTAGAATTGAATCTTTCAATTCATTTTGTTGAACTTAAACAAACAAACAAAAATATTTACATCAACACTTCATGTCCTTTCCAAACACTTCATGTTATGTGTTCCCTTCACTCAGGAGGGGCACTTCACTGCGCTTCAAGTTTTACAGTCTAGTTAATAATCCAACCTACTAACAGAATAAAGATGGTAAGATCCTAACCACAGACTTTATGATGCTACATACAAGGAAGTACAAAATTTTTACTTGAGTCAACCCCCTCCTTTTCCAGAATTTTGTTTTCTAAATTTAAAAAAAAAGGGAGAGGAGGTCAAGAAAAATGCTAGATTTTTTTCCAAGTAAGGTTTTCATTCTGCAAAAGCTGCATTTTCTATTATAAATCATTCCTTCTGAAACTGTTTTTATTCCATTTCCTAGAGAGCAAAGGCACACTTTGCCTCTACTGAGTGTATTGTAGTGCCTCCTTATGACTTTTTTTTCCTTTTACATCTGACATATTTTTCCTTATTGCTAACACTGAAATAAACATGACTAAACACAGTTTTCCTGTGAGCTCACATGCACTAGTAGCTTCGGCAATGCATTCATTTTGCTGTTTATATTACCCTGTCAAAAACAAGGAGGACTTGGCAGTTTCTCAAGTTCTGAAAAACGAAGTCAAAATGAAACCAAACTATCATTAGGCAGTGTCTCTGAGCAAACTTGTGGAGAGCTGCAGGACTTGTCTCAGAGTTCAGGATGAGATCTCCGTCCAAAACCCCCAGAAAAAGGTCATATTATGTGATTTATGCTGGTTTTAGACTTCCACTTTCTCTCTCAAGGACAATTTTTATGTCCCTCACCTCTGTAATGAGATAGAGAGTGTGGAACCTCCTCTCCTGCACATTCCCACAGGTCTCCAAGGGCAAGGAGAAATACGTGCTACAGAGACATATTACATCTAACTACCTCAGAAGGTCAGACAGCAACAATTCAAGACAGATTTATTTCAGGAAAACACTCTTGGAACAGATATTTATGGATGCACACCAGGGTATTAACCTGTACCATTGCTGAGCTCATTCTCTTCTCTGTTAAGCTTGAAGTTTGCTTTTTGCAGCAACCAGAATTCTGCTTCGTGCTGTACAGAAGCACTCTTCAAAAGGGAAAAGCACTGCATCAAAGCAAGATTTCTACCTTGGACTATGGTAAATTTCTTGGCAGTCTTTTTATTATATTTGAGGCATTCTCAGGCAGCTGGGCCTCATTACAGGCTATGGAGCTTTAGCCATTAACTTCAGAGAGATCAGGAACAAGCACTAAACGCAAAGACGATAATTTAAAGCATGTCAAGCAAGAAAATGAAATAGTATAGAGCACTGCTAATGCTGTATGCTAAGTGTGCTGCCTGGTGAGTGCATACACACATGGAACCATACATGCTTTGAGACAGATGCTCCTAACAGAGGTTTTGTTTTCCCTCCAGCACGGTGTGGCAGAATGAACAGCTGAAAGATGAGGTCCATCCCTCCTGCTTCCTTGTACCAGTCCTTGTACCAGACTTTGAGCTAAGTCTCAAGTAGATCTGGAGCCTTCCATATAGATCTTCATGTTCCATACACCACCAGTAAACACATGAGGCTGTCTGACCCTTCTGCTGTGCTGCAGAAGACAGGTCTCAGGAGAGGCACGTGTAGACGGACAACACAGAATGTAGATGGACAACAGAGGGACAAAGCACTTGGAATTTATCAGCAAATCCAAGCACTTGCAGACTAGAAAGGACAAGAACCCCCAAGCCCAGGAACAGTCAGGGGGAGCATCTTCACCCCATGTCCTTACTGACACCTGCTGCGGCATGTCCTGCCAAAGAATGAACCAGCAAGGCAGACACTTCAGTGGAAACTTCAACACTAAACAATTCACAGCTTTATAAAGCTAAACACAACCTCACTGATGACACTTGCAACCCTACCAGCTGGCAGTGTTGCACTTAGGATGCATTTCCCAGGTCCCCAATGAGGCAGAGATGTTTTGTTTGGGGTTTCATGTGAATTTCGTGGAACAGAGAAGGGGAACTTTTCTAATCTATCAAAACACATAGACTTAATGAAGGCCATATTTTTAGAAAGCTTTGAACTTTTATTTTTGAAGTCTTAGAAAAGAAACTCTCCCCCATCATTCATTTGGCTTGCTCACCACTACAGAGGTGTTTTTTGATCCATTTGTGGTTCAGCAGCAATGTGCCAACATGCCTGTCAGGTCTATCCCATCTGCCCCAAAGATACCAGCACTCATTCTTCATCTTTTTAGTGTAATTTTGTACATTGTGAAATAACACAGCTCCAACCTAACCCAAGTTTAACCTTAGCCTAACTCCAGGACTTGCTTAGCCCCAATCCTCCCCCCAAATATTTCTGCATTTCTAATGAAATGTGTGAGTGTAGCAAAATTTCACCTTTCATCCTACTGAGGTTGTGCAAATTTTAACTGAACCATATTTTTGTGAAAGGTACACTTAAAAAGAACTTTAACAGCTGCTCTCAGTTAAACTTCAGGTGATTAATTTTGAAGTAGATTCTATGAAAGAATGAACAATAACAGCAGAAGGTCGAGGCATTAATATTAACCTGTAATAAAAGGAATGATGTTTAAACCATTCCTAGAAATAAAAGATGAGTACCTGGTCCTAGAGTGCTGGAAGAAGCACATAGCTTAAATTATATCCAATCAGGCAAAATACAGATATTAAACATTTATGAGCAGCTTTGATATATTCTGAATTAATCAGTTCTGCACATTTAAATGTTTTAATATTTAATGCTGCTACCTCAACAGTCCTGTAGAAATATTAAACTTCTGTGTAGTCCTTTAAAAGGAATGGCAAGAGATCTTACTACACATAACACCTGAATTGTGGCTGCGGGTTTTGTACCGGGCTGTGCTTTGTGGAGAACCATGATTATAATCTATTGAAATACAACTGAAATTCTCAACATTTTCACCATGGATGAAACAGAAATAAGGACAGTAATAATGAAAGTAACAATTATTAAGCCAGGGGTAAGTACATGTCCAATCTGATTAAGTCTCCTGGGCACGACGGATTACTCATGAAGGCTTACTAATATCATACTTCCATGAAATCTCTCAGATGAGTGTAAATGGCATGCTAAAGGCATTTTAGACCATGTAGCATATTAATGTTAGTGTGTTAGTATAGTAAATCTTCTCCAAAACACCAGCTGTGGTTAGAAAAACGTATATATAGATATTTAGCTGTCCACAAATTCTCTCACTGTAAAAAGCAAACACTCTAAAATATTTCTTCACTGCTGATATGGTAATTTTAAATACAAGAACTGTAGAGTAATTTATGAGTAGTTTTAAAAGATGGTGTTTAAGAGTATATTAAAGTTGAGAATGATGACATGAAGACCTTCTCTAGAAGAGAGTCATATATGATGCTGATTCCATTATTAAAATGATTGCTTTGATTGTAAACATATTTCTGAGATTCTTTGCTTTATTACCTCTGAATAAAGTAAAAATTACTTGGAAAATTCCTAGATAAAACACTACAACACCACAACAATACAAAACCCTTGAGGACAACAAACAGTGTAAAGCCTATGCTATGAACATATATTCATTTCTAAATCACTTGGACTGACAGTTTGGAGTTCAGATTCTGCAACACCTGAACTCCTGCCCATCTCTTTGCTCTTTGTCAATCAGTGTAAAATCAATGTATAGTTCTTATTCTACATGGGTTTGCCTGCATTTTCATTATAGACCACAAAACTGAAATTACAATACTATAAACTTAATACTGCTGGTAAATTCAAAGAGAACCATAGAGATGAGTAATACCCTACAATGAAGCTACAGCACATAAAAATCAGTATATGTAGGTCATTAGCCAAGACACAGCCTGTCCCTCATATGAACTATTCTTAAAAAACAAAAAATTCAACAAAACCACTCTATGCTCCTGCTAACCCACACTCACACCTAGAGACCTCAAACAACCAAAGCTTTCACACACAAGAACCCCTGCCCCAGTAATCACCCTTTGCTGATTTCACAATATTGCTGGTAAGAACTACAAAAGTGGCAATAATTCTGTCCTCTAGTGAGATGCTTGTAAGCAGCAGCCAGGGTCCTTTAGGGAACTAGCTAAAATAAAAGTGGGTCCTTCATTCCCGATGCTGAACATCATTGTCCAAGAACAAACATACAGACATGAAACTATTGCAGGCAGTTGCTTTGTGAAGGGTCGTGTTTCCATGAAAAACAAAGTATGAGAAGTTAAGAGAAAGGCATGAAAGAAACTGCAAGGACATAATCTGAGAACAGCCATGAGACCAGAACACTCAGCTGATGGAAAGGCCCTGAGAATGGCCACACTCTTTCACATTGCTTAAGGAAATCATTCAGAGATGATCTCTTGTCCCCGTACATTCAAGGAAATAAGACTTCCTTAGAATAAGTATGAGATTACCACAGAAAAAAGTTACTTTCTTTTTTTTTTTCCTTCAAAGGATTAATATGGTCCTAAAAAGAGATAATCTCAGTGGGATCTGCTATCAATGGAGATGTACTACAACCACTGCATCAAAAAGGTGCAACTAACAGACAAGACACAACTCTCACAGAGGGACACATGACATAAAAGTGACCCTCAACCAAGAGTTCAGAAAGAGTTTAAAACCAAATTTAAATGATGAACCAAAGCTGGCACAAAAGAATTTCTAAAAGCTTTTAAGTTTTTTGCCAGAAAAGTCAGGGTGTGCCTGGCAGATAAATGGGACTCTTCTTGCAACAATCATGGCAAATGGGGAATTTCCAGGTCAGAAGGTGAATTAATTAACTAATTAGCAGCCTGACCTGACTGCACAGACTAAGTTTTCCCCCAAAACAGGACAGTGAGAAAATTTGGGATAACTGTAAATGTGTTAAGAAAGAGAAACTCTAACACAGACCTGAACAGATGAGCAATCACACTGAGAAAGAGATTAAAGAATTAACATCCCTCCCCCCCAAATTATTACATAACAACACAGGTATCTTCAGAGGTAAACTTGGACTTGCAGAGCAGTATCAGAGAAAAGAAGTTTTCCAATACGTAGCATGGACTATATATGAAAGGATGGTGGATACTGGCCTGGATCACTATTGTTTCAATAGACAGAAAAAACCCTGAGAGGTGAACCCCTAATTGGCTGTTTATGTTGCTGACAAGGCTGGGGAGATAACTTGTTCCCTTGAAATGTAGGAAAACAGGATCTGAAGGGAAGTGATGGAGATCTGAGAAAGATTTAAGAAAGCACACAAACCCTCTTCAGATTTAAGAATGGCAAAAAAACCCACCAAACCCTTACAAGACAATAAAATTGTAATATATTAAAAATGAAGTGCATTGAGATGTAGCTCCCCTAAGCACTGGCCATTGTGAGTGGTGCTCTCGTGCCTCCCTGGGCAGAAACACAAAGGCAGCAAGAAAGGACAGAGTCACTAAACTCTCTCCAGAGGCCCAGGATCTCAGGGGAGCCTTAGCTGCTAAAATTTCAGAGCGTTTGAGACAGCAGTCCATCCATTTGCAAACCGTTACTGAAAAGCTGCAGATAATAGAGATAATAATGATAATAAAGATGGAAACTGTGGTTGTAAAAGGTCAAACATGAGATGTAGGCAATGCTAGCATGGAAAACCTGTAAGGACAAAGGAGGGTCTCTCCCCAGTGGCTTTGCATTTAAGCAAGGAGCAGCAAATAGTTCTTTATAAGCATTAGGATTCACTCTCCAAACCAATAATCATAAAGAAGAAATTATATTGCACTGCATTACACCACACTGATAAGCTGTAGCAAAAAAGAGGTATGGAGAATCTGCTTTCTGTGCAGTGCAGAGAGCTGAATGAAGATGTTTTAAAAACTTACTACCTTTTATCATGGGTAAGCACCCTGGATGTTACAACAAGTTCAGGATGTTTTCCCAGACTGACCTGAAGAGCAGTGAGCAGCTAGTGGAAGCAGATCCAAATGACAAGGAAAGCACAGCTTTTACAAATACACTAATCCTCACCAATTTACATTGATGGTTGTTGCTTTACGTGTGGGGAGTGAAGCAAGCAGCCTTTCTTGGCCAGATTGCTGCATCTAGGGGATATCTTGAGGCAGGAATTGTCAGAAATTAAATTAAGGGAGAATGGGAAGTGACTGATATGCATATGTATATAAGACAAATATGGAAATAAATACCCCATACATAACACAGCAAAGACATACATATGCCATTCCAGTGATTTATGCATAATTAAGTCTCTTGCTTGCAAAACAAATTCCTTCAAACTTGTCACAGGTCTAATCATAAAGGAGAGGAAACCTGCAGGTCCCAACAGCAATCTCTGAGTTACCTACATGCAGAACTGCACAAGTTTAAATTACTCATTTGAAACCTAATTTTCTTTCAGCAAGTGAAAATCTTTTTCAAACTGGCTAGTAATTATAAAATAGCAATACATAAGTCTGTCAAACATCTGTGCACCTTTAATAAATACTTGTCTAAAAGGTAAGGTTGCTGAAAAGTTACAAACAAACTCAAGGAGGCATTTGAAATGAAAATGTCTTCAAGTTACAGCTAGAGCACTGTTTAGCTCTGTGCATTCTGTGCTATGGGGGGTCAAGGAAATAATACCAGTAGTGGAATTGTAAAGCATATTAGGAAGGCAGGTGCTGAAGTTCATTGTTATGCTAAAAAACTCCTAACAATCTTCTATAGCAATTGCAGCTGTCTTTCTTTTACCAGTGTATAATAATTATCTATCTGATTAGCAAACGTAACCACCTGCAGTTAACTGGTTTACCAGTTTAACTACTTGCAAGGATGAAATGCCTTTTAAAATCAGGCAAGTTAATGCTAAAACTAAAAGATACTTTCAAAGTTTCATACTGAAATAGTATTTCAAATGGTTGTGGTATTATATGCACTTTGGTACAAGTGCTCAGAAAATATTTTTTCTAAAAGGTGAAAAAGTGTCCTAAAAACAGTCTCGATAGATTTTGAAATGACAGGTAGCTCAGACAGTATTTTATGAAGGAAAACTTTACAACCACATTTTTATTACTAGATATATCCGTCCCACTATAAGCACCCAGGACCTCCAGAGAACACATTCAAATCTATACAGCCATTACATGTGGTCAAATTCTCCACCTCTCTCTCCTCTTGCCTCAATGACTGTAATCTTGATTCTTGTATGAAAAAGCTGTTCCTCTTCAGTATTCTTCAGCTGGGCTTGTAAAACTGTATCTAGCCATTTTTCCAGGGCCATTTGACAGCTGAGTAAAAAATTATTATTTTTTCTCATTAACATAAGTCATCATGGTAAAGGATGAGGAGGGTAGATTTTCTATCTGAGCTCTCAAATTTTCATGGCAATTTTGATTGGGGTGACCTAGCTCTTTCACCTGATCTCACCAGACAACAAAACATTTAGCAATATAGGCAATTTATGTCAGTGTCCTCCTACGAAATACACAAGTAAAACTGTTACACTTTCAGACAAGAATTTTCATTAAGGTTTTTAATGTCTCTTTGTATGTATTTATTGGCTTTGAGATAATTTGAAGATCACAAAAATCTTCCTCTTTCTTTGTCCTACCTTAGTTTTCTGTGCGTCCCATCAGAAAAGACTCACATTTGAAACCTGCTATTCTATTTACCTTGCTACCCTTGTAGCTTCCTTTTATATCCGAACACGAGTTTTTCCACTCCTTTCCTGCTTCTTCTCATCTAATAGAAAGCAGTCCAGCAAGGAACATTTGGGTAAGTCTCATTTCCAGACAGAAAACTGAACACAGAATAGAACACAGAATCACAAGTGTGTTTACCCAACATGTCTCTCACTAACTGTTGATCCCACTGGCTGATTTCAACTAAACACAACAGAAAGGTAAACATCTGAAAACTACTATGTTTCTGTAAACCCTCTGAAAGATCTGTACTGTGAGAAAGGTGTGCAGTCCCCTTCATTCCTCCCCACTCTGGTTTCTCCAGGGCCCTAAGCTTTTGAGTATCCATCTGGAAATAACTAAAATCTGAATTTCGCAAAGATTTTGAGCACCTGGATGCCAATTAACTTAATCTGCACTTGTGTGGGCTGGAAACCTTCGAATACATCATCAGCACACGCGATAGGTATTTAGAACCCAAGGCAGTGCACGTTGCTGTGCACATCAAGACTGAGAAACCGAGAGCAGTCCTGCAGGAACAAAGAAGGAAGCTGAACCACAGCTTTAAGCAAGGTTAAAGCAGAAATGGATAACTGCAAACATAAGTGCTCAGCACTATGCAAGTGCTAAGCAAAAGAGCTTTCTGTGTCCAGCCCAACCACCTCCATGGCTGGGGTGAAGAGTTCACGGCTGGTCTCTTTGTCGCCTTCGACATTTTATATGTTTTCAATAACCCATTTCTTTTCAACAATTGAAAAGTGCTTTTGAAATTTAATGTGCAATAAACATAATAATGTGTATATTGATTTCAGCAATAGCAATACATTTAAAGCCAGACTTTATCAATGCCAATTTGCCATTCAGAATGTAATTCTGCAAGTAAGGAGATCTACATTTATGCTTTAAACATTGAGCTGTCCATGTACCATGGACAAATATATATGTAATCATCTGATAAGGATTCATAGCAAAATATTATTAAAAGAAAATCTGCAATGTTTAGGTTCTAGGGATTTATATTTACATGTAATTTTACATCTATATTTACATGTATTGACTCTGCTTGCTCCAGTCAAATCCACAAGCTTACTTGTGTGAACCACTGTTGCAAAGTCAGGCTGCAAATCTGCTAAGAAACTGAAATTTTGCAAAGAATTAAACTTTGAGGAGAGAATTAGGGAACTTTTTGCTTAGGAATTTTGGGGGTTTCTTTAAAGGAAAGTGATGAGTAGACACGTATCACAGAATCACAGAATCTGCTGAGTTGGAAGGGACCCACAAGGATCATTGAGTCCAACTCCTGGCCTTGTACAGGACCGTCCCCAAGAGTCACACCATGTGCCCGACAGTATTGTCCAAACACTTCTTGAGCTCTGTCAGGCTTGGTGCTGTGACCACTTCCCTGGGGAGC
>JAWWLV010000045.1:12075497-12101025 GCA_035041135.1 Platyrinchus mystaceus
CCATGTGCCCGACAGTATTGTCCAAACACTTCTTGAGCTCTGTCAGGCTTGGTGCTGTGACCACTTCCCTGGGGAGCCTGTTCCAGAGCCCAACCACCCTGTGAGTAAAGAAACTTTTTCTAACATCTAACCAAAACCTCTCCTGACACTTCAGGCCATTCCTTCAGGTCCTGTCACTGATCACCACAGAGAAGAGATCAGTGCCTGCCCTTCTTCTTCCCCTCATGAGGAAGTTGTAAGTGCAATGAGGTTTCCCCTCAGTGTCCTCTTCTCCAGGCTGAACAGACCAAGTGCCCTCAGCTGCTCCTCATACGGCTTCCCCTCAAGGCCCTTTACCATCTCAGTTGCCCTCCTTTGGACACTCTAATAGCTGAACATCTTTGTTATGTTGCAGTGCCCAAAACTGCCACAATACTCAAGGTGAGGCCACCCCAGTGCAGAGCAGAGCGGGACAATCCCCTCCCTCCCTGGCTGGCGATGCTTTGCCTGATGCCCCCCAGGACACAGTTGGCCCTCCAGGCTACCAGGGCACTGCTGACTCATATTCAACTTGCCATCAACCAGGACCCCCAGGTCTGTTTCCACAGCGCTGCTTTCCAGCTTCTCATTCCCTAGTCTGTAAGGATATCTGGGGTTGCCCATCCCAGGTGCAGCAGATATTCTAAGTATCCAATCTTCTCAGCACCTCTTCCAACTTCTACTCTCACTGAACCAACATAATTCTCTTTTCCTACTTTCTGAGCAAACACCCTTTTTGCCTTCCAAGAAGAGGCAGCCTGGGGGATCCCTGTGCCCCTCAAGCCCAGCTGCATGCCAGGATGGTGCACGAGTAGGTAAAGCACACGAGCACTTGGCACCACATGAACCTTCAGCATCACCTAGAACGGACACAAAGGTCTGTTTAAGAGCCATTTCCCAACTGCTCACCCTGTTCACTACAACACACCTTTTGAAGGCGTTTTTTAAACACTTCTGCAAAATCAAAATTTGAAATGTGTCTCGTCTTTGCCCCTCACTGAGAATAAGTTGATGTGTCAGTTGGAGGCTGGCATCAACCATTTTTGGATGATTGGTTTCAAATCCTCTAATCAGCTTACTGTCCAAATAATTGAGCTGTGGGTTAGGGAAGGCCTTTTGAGGCATGAGTGAAGACATTCTCCATCCAGCCCCCGGAGCAAAATTAGAGCTGTCATTTCCAGCCCCCCACGTTGCCTGCACCTTCCTGCGTCAGCCAGACAGAAGCTGCTTCAATTGCCCAAGTCTATCCTGACCCCCAGCTCCCTACTACCTGTGTAGCTAATAGAATTGTAGGGCAGCACCTTTATTTTTCTGAGAAATATTGATTTACTATACATGAAAATTTAAAGTTAGGATTTAGATATATATTTTTCTTTTATTTTGTCAAAAATTATAATCCTCGCTAAACTACTCTTATAAGCCACTCTATGAAACAATAGAACACACATGTGACAGAGAGGAAGCCTAACTCAGAAGTGATATAAATAGGAAGGAAAATATATACATTAGTATTGGACAGAGTAATGGATGCAGAGTGAGATTTTCTACTTGCACAGGCAGCCCATAATGGGCTTTAAAACAAGGGCAGCATCCCGTGGGGTGATTTCATCCCACGCTGTCCTTGCTTAAAGGGAACAAATTACTGGTTGCCAGTAGGGATGATACAGCTGCCAGCTCCAGCACTCCGTTTCTGGCCATCCCACCTGGTTCAAAGCCCCCTCACAAGGGTGAAACACCGTTTTCCACCAGAAAACAGGCACTGACAAAGTTTTCCCCTTCCCCCTGAGCTCACACCTCCCCTGTCTATACCATCCAGGACACCTGCCCCTTTTCACAGCCCTCCCTTTTTTCCAACAGCTAAAGAAGAAATGTGTTGGGAGCTCTGTTTTAGTCTTCTCTTCTCTCACAAACTAGCATGCCCTGGTTTTTATATCTTCCTTTTATTATCTTTCTTTTATTACCTTCCCTTATTTCCTAGTTCTCTGTAATTACATATTGGGACATCAAACAGTGAAGCAGGGACTGTTTTTGAAGGCTTTTATAATTAGCTTTTCTATTGTGTCCTCTAATACCTCCTCTGGCTTTAGACTTACATTTTTCTGTTCACAACCTCCTGAACATATGGTGGTAAATATGCAGCATGCTGTGAGCTTCACCTGGAGTCTACTTACAATATATCTGCAATGTAAATAACAGACTTCGTGTCAGTCAATTAATCACACACCAGTGCTTGGCAGAGGGCAGGCAGATTGCAGGAAGAGAAATTGGAAAGTGGTGTCTTCATCAGTGTTGGACTTCCAAGTACTAAATATTACCTAGCTGGCATCTTTCTGTGGCATCACTGCTTTTACCCAAAACTGTTCTATTACAATGGCATTAGACTCAATTCAAGGCCAAATTCTCCACTCATCAGGACCACTTTGGTAACATTTCATCCGTTGGAGTAATGTTCCCATTTCCACAGAATATGACCCAAATGCAAATTTCATACAGAAATTAAATAAAATCAAAATAAATTAAATTAAATTTAAAGTGATCCCAGGATGATGCACAAAAATTAAATATTGCCATTCCGGTAAAAGTATTTCTTTTCGGTAAAACAAATTCAAATTTAATTATATTACAGATGTGTTTTATTCTTGTTTTTGCAACAGTGCATATGAGCAGGACAAAGTAGTTTGTTTACTTGATTCACTTTATTTAACTCAAGGGATTCATGAGGATATGATCAATTATAGTCACAAACACATCATTTAACGCTGTAAAAAAAAAGGACTCTAATTCATTTGAGCTCTTCTAATTTGAAGATCTCAACGGATTTTCTGTATTACATTAAAATTCCTGTTATTCCCATGGAGGACAAATAAAAATATAGAAATAAATCACCTAATATTTAAACACACTTCGGTGGAGCACAGAACAAAATGTAAGATCTAATGGAAAGTATTTTCCTAATGACAATGAAATATCATGAAGGGAAGGAAAAAGCCTGTTTATGAGTGAGATTCTCCCGCATCTCATTGTACCTGGACCTGAACTCGTCTCTGCTGGGGCTGGTGCCCAAGAAAGGCTTTGTCCCAAGGCTGGCTTCAGGCAAGGGAACAAAAAAGTGCCTTCAGCCACCTTCCACTCATCTCACATTGCTGCAGTCCAGACCTACATGTCTTCCAAGGGGTTGTGTTATTGTCTTCACCTTGTTTCTTCCGAGAATTTATTCCCACTACACTCTTTTTTTGCAGTTGCCCTTTACAGAAAGCTCCTCTTTAACCAGAAGATGAAGAAAAACTTTTCAACCTTTGGCTTAAAATTAATTAATCAATTAAGATCAACCTTCAGCTTAAAAGCCACTGACTTCTGATGGCCACCAGAAGAACTGGTTATATGTCCAGGACATCAAATTATCTTCTAGATATGACTAGAAACCTAAACCCACCACTGCTCCTAAGGGCTTTGGTGCAAGGATGGGAGCAGAGGCAGCCCAGCACCCTGGGCACCCCATCTATACCTCATCCATGCCCATCCCAGTGCAGGGGGCCTCTCTCCCCACCACTGCCAACCTCTGCTCACCTGGAAGAGGGCCACACATCCCCCAAGCCATCCTGACCATGCACTGAACCCCTGGACAGTCAGGGCCTGGTGCCTGGGATCCACAAGAGATGATGCAGAAGTGTGTTTTTTTATTTTCAGTGGGGAAATAAAAGCTCTTCTCAGTGGGGATCAGTCCCTCATTACTCCATCCCCCCGTGTAGGGTGGAGCAGAGTCTTACCCAGGTGTTTCTGTGCCTGAGGCAATTGCAGAGCCCTCTCTCCATGAGTTGTCCTAGGGCTAATAAACAGCTGAGCTCACTTGACAGTCTTCACTTTTAGCAATGGCATGACCCCCACTCTTTTCACTCTGCTGGCTACCAATTTCCATGAAGCTTTCAGGTCTCTAGCATCTTTGAGATCTGTATCCCTATGTTATGTTTGACTGAAGTTAACCAACACATTCCAAATGGGGGAGGACAGACAGCATACTGACAGTGCCCTAGGAAAGAGCCTGTTCACATAAATTTTCTTCAGGGACAAATATATTTATTTGCAAGCATAAGCATGTAGAAAAGGCAACCACACCACAGCAATGTGAAGAACATTTATTCAGCATATTGGTCTACAGTGCCTTATTATGCCAACAGAAACAGCACCAAAGCAACTGAAGCAAAAAATACATACATACAAATACATTTTAATATTTGGGCCATTACTTCAGAGCAGCCCATTCAAACTGCAGCACCCACTGGATTCAATTAGGAAGCTTTTTTCTCTGGACAGGACTTGACCATGGAGCAATGGCTGAGTCGGAAAAAAAGACAAGCCCGAAGGCAGAAGATCTTGTAATACTTCTCAGTTAATTTATAATCACAATGCTTTTACTCTTAAAATATAAAGAAATAAGATGTTGTGATTAAGATGCAGAATATCTAATTTGAGAGATGCATAAAAGGAAATCAAGAAGTGCTATCTATCAGGAAGATAACTGTAAAAGGAACTAGTATTCCCCCATCCTCACTATAAATCTTTCACTGAAAAGAACTACTATGCTATAAAGAACAAGAATTTAAAAAAAAAAAGAAGAAAGAAAAATGAGACATGTTAAACACTACCTAACAAGCTTCATGACATGATCACAAAAGTCTTAAATTCAATGTCATAAATTCAATACCATCAAAAGATTCAGCTACTATGTCCTTAGAGATGGTGCTATGCAAGTCAAGCACAATATTAAAAGACACTGAAATCTTTAATATGTGTTAAATATTTTAAATTCATAAATCTGATTCACAGAAATATCATAGAAGCATCATCAGTCCTTCTTCCCTTCTGACATATTTTTTTTAATAGATTTGCCACAGTTTCTGCAATTAAAAGATATCCCAAACATTTACAGAAAAACAGATGAGACAGAAAACTGCCCTTGTGGACACAATCATGTGCAATCATTATGCTTACTCCAATAAACACCTCCAAATATGCCAAGAGTAATACCTGCATATATTTAAATTACCACTTTGAATGAGATTAGATTTAAGGCCTTCCACCTATTCCCAGAAGCAGCATGCAGTGAATATACCTTAGAGGTATTTTCAAGGGGACAATACCTTGTTCAAAAGTACTGAATGTTGTGATACTGCCATATATAAAACCCTCTTCTTTTAGTTTCACATTTAGGGCACATAAGCCTTTATTTTCTGTTTAAATGTACTAATCTTCTTAATGGTATAATCAAGGCTTTAATATATAATATTATCAGTTTATATTTAGAAAGAATAACCATCACGTTAGTGGTGATGGACATATCTTTCCATTCATCTGACTATAAAATACCCTGAATAAATCCCTTTCCCTGATTCATTTCTGCAGAGACAGCAAGCAGCTTTATTTTATTTAAAAGCAAATCATTCAGTTGCAAAATATTTATAGTTAGTATGTAAAAATTCTGCTTTAGGTTTGAGAAACATTTCTTTCTTCCTCTATTTCTCACAGGGAAATGTTCCAGTTTGTAGCTTTTTAAATAACACAGGATTTTGCAGGCTACAAATTCAACAAAAGGCATTCCTACAGTGAACAAATCATGAAAACCTAAATTATCTTTCCATATCCTTCCAGAGTTTTGTGTTCTTGGAAAGTAAAAATGATCCTGAGCCCTTGGGTACATTTAAGTAAGTTTATATTTAAACATATCTCCAGACTCTATTTTTTGTTCTTTAAACAGAACTGGGAGATCTCCTAGTAATTCCTAATTCCTGCCCAATATACCATCAGCTTTGTACCAGGTAAAAAGTGCCCCCCTCAATACAAAACCCAAGCCACATCTAAGCCACAGAAACGTGGTCTTCCTGGGAGATATTAAAGGGGGATTTCCAAGACACCAGGCAGTAGAGCTGTCTTTTGGCATATGACAGGCACTGCGCTAGGCCTGCCATGACACATACAGTAAACATAATAAACAGCTGCTCTACACCCAGAACCCTGAAATACATATTAAGATCTCTGCCACCTCACTCACATATATTTCCTTGTGGCACCCCTTCTGATTCTGAAGAGCACATTAAATATTTAGTCACACAACATGTAACTATTCATCCCAGAAGCAAGTTGATTGCCTGCAACAGAAAAGCTCAAGAAACAGCAAAATAAGGGATATCAGAGAACATAAGCGTACAACTAAAAGAAAATTTATTTTTATACTTTAAATATACCAAAACATTTTCAAATTGATCAAAAAGAATAGAAGAAATGTAATGTGTTATTATCATTCATTCCTGATTTGCTTCAATGTTAAATGTCTACATAAGATACCCACAAGTAAAACCCAAAATTAAAAAGGTCATCAAATTCTGGCCTAGCTAATTACAAAGACATCAATCTCTCTATATCCCAGTTGACGTAAAAAAGCACAAAGAAGATGATTCCCCTCTAATTCAAATGCATTACAACCACTCTGCACGCTAAACATAATAAACACATGTTAAATTCAGCCAAAGAGATGAGAACTGAACTGGCACACAGCTGGAACATTTTCTAGATTGTTTGACCAGGGCATGTTTTTCCTACCGATACATCTGCCCAGCAGTTTGGGGGGAAGTCACTAGATGGAAGTTGTCAATGCAGCGACACTGTCAGAGCCATGAGCCCCAGCATTTTGAAAAAGGAGAGAAGAGGGGAAAAATCTAGTAAGCTGAAAATCTGACTGCTCCTTCACACGTGGTCATCTCTTCTGCCTCACCTTTCTGCACCTGGACACCGCGGTCAGCCTTGCCCCAACACAGCGCTGCCCCAAGAGGGATGGAAACTGCCGTCCAGATGTTCTGCTTGAGACGTAAATTAGAAAAAATTTCAAGAGGGGAGTAGGATTAAAGCTTTTCCTGCTGCCCAAAGCTCTTGTCTCATCACTGGTATTACACAATGCATGAGGGAGCTGTAGGCTTTGCTGGCACTGTTCCTATTTCATGGTGATGCCAGTCCTCCTCCTCCCTGGAGCACTAAAAGCTGGAACACTCCAAGGTGTCAGACAGAACATACAATTTTTGACAAAATACAACAATTTGACCATTCTGAAGATTTGAGGTACTATGCTTACTAGCACCTGTACGAGTTCTGTACCTCATGAAAAATCTCCATGCTCTAGAGAAAATTAGAACAAAAAGCCTCCCTGTTTCTCACTGTTTGCAAGTAGAGAATACCTTGATAACTGCAACAAGAGAATACTTGGTAACTGCAACAAGTGCAGGCTTTGTAAATCTGGAATGAAAGGCTCTCACTAGTCGCTCACTAGTGCTTCTTAGCAGTTAGTGATGCTCAATCAGGAGAAATATTGTACTGCAATTAATTTTACAATGCGTTTTCTCAAATGGAAAATGTTGCAAATAGGAGAAGGATTTCCTCTCTACTGTAATCTCACTAATTGGGAAAAAGGCTCTTGGGGGGAGTTGGACATTTTAGGCAACATCCCAGAAGAAGAATAGTCAGTGTGTAAAGCACCACTACCACTGTTCAGAGACAGTTGAGAGTTTATAAAATCTATTTGTATTAAGAAAACAGCCAGATGCCATTGCATTGGCACTCTGTCGGTGATGAGTGGCATAAAGGCTCCCTAACATCTGCTACCACTTGATAAAACAAAACTTAGATCTCTTTGAGTGAAAAGGTCCACAGAGTAATCCGGGCTGCCTGGGCTGGGGAGGGAACAGTGCTGCCAGCTCCAGCCAAACCCACACCTTTTCATCTCCACTGGCTGAGGCAAATTCTGCAAACATCACAGCTCTGCTGGAACTCCTTTATACTCCATAACTGCATTAACTACAGGTTGAGGGAAAAGCAGGGCAGTAAAGAACACAGGGATCACTTTCCTGAAAAAATAAACCTGCATCTCTCAAATCCAATTTGTATGTCTGCTCTGGCAGTTCATTTCTATTTGAGGTGGACATCCCTGTAAATATTATTCCATTAAAAAAAAAAAAGATAATTTTAGAAACATGAAGGACTATTTGACTAGTTCAATGAATGACAATTCTACAGATGCACTGCAACAGGTTTTCAAGTTCAGAAACAGAAATATCCTTTAAGACATCCAAAAGGAGGCAAGTGACAGATCTCCTCTAAGCCTTTTTTACTGAACATTGCATTAGGGAAAAGATTTCTGCTGAAAAAGGAAAGTGAACAATGTAAAGCAAAATGTGGTCAACTCATACATTAGTAGCCACATAGCAACCACAGGTATCACTATAGAAAGCATGAGTCGGTTACCTTGGAAATGTCATTATTGCTACCAACTGTGGCTTGGTGCCTTAAAGAGAGAATTATTATTCTCTAATTTATTTTGGGAACAAACATGAGGAGAGTGGTCTGAATCAGATCTGTTCAGTGGCCGGAAATTAAATGGTCAACTTGTCAGAAGTAGAACTGTTCAATTTTTGGTTCAGTGACCAAAATGAAAAGAGAAAGAAAGAAAAAGAGATCAGCTTGGTTTAACACAAAAAGGAGAAGTACTGAGGGATCTGGCACAAAAAATAAATTAAAATATCAGTTAGGTCAATATGAAAATCTTCAATGAACCCAAAACAATTAGATAAAGAATTTTGTTCAAGCAGAAAAGTCTTATTCCATTTTCTGATTATGCAGGTAAGTTCTTTTCTTTTTCTTTTTCACAGTCAGTTTCACAATTAAGATACATTTACAAAACAAAAATAATGTTTTGAAAATATCAGTAATATATTTCAGATGTTTCTCTTCTCCCCATTTTCCATTAAAACTTTTACCACATTCTACTCAAATAAATTATCAGGTTTTATCCTTCACAAAACCAGACTGTAAATGAATTCACTACGAACATGGCAATTCTAGCTAAATTAATTCATAGAATCATAGAATGGTTTGGTTTGGAAGGGATTTTAAATATTATCTAGCTCCAATGCTCCTGCCATGGGCAAAGACACCTTCCACTAGACCAGCTTGCTCAAAGCCCCATCCAATCTTGCCTTGAACACTCCGAGGAACAGGGAGTCCAGAACTTCTCTGGACAGCCTGTTCTAGTGCCTCACCACCCTCACAGCAAATAATTTCCTCCCAGTACCTAATCTGAACCTGCCCTCTTTCAGTTTAAAGCCATTCCCCCTTGTTCTATCACTACATGCCCCTGTAAAAAGTGCCTCTCCAGCTCTCTTGTCAGCCCCTTTCAGGTACCAGAAAGTTGCTCTGAGGTCTTCCCAGAGCCTTCTCTTCTCCAGGCTGAACAACCCCAAATCTCTCAGTTTGCCTTCATCAGAGAGATGCTCAGACCTCTCATCATCTTCATGGCCCTCTGGACTTGCCCCAACAGGTTGATGTCCTTCTCATGTTGGGGGCCCCAGAGCTGAACACAGTACTCCAGGTGGGGTCTCACCAGAGTGGAGCAGAAGGGCAGAATCACCTCCCTTGACATCCTGGCCACACTGCTTTTGATGCAGCCCAGGGCATGATTGGCTTTCTGGGCTGCAAGTGCACATTGCCAGGTCATGTCCAGCCTCTCATCCATCAGCACCCCCAAGTCTTTCTCCTCAGGGCTGCTCAATCTATTCTCCACCCAGCCTGTATTTGTACTTGGGATTGCTCATACAAGAACTTTATCAACTTCAAAAATTATTTAACAGGGTATCAGTCATCAGCAAATCAACTATACTAATTGGAAAGCATAAAAATATTTGCCTCAGGTTTTGGATCTTTGTACTAACTAGAATGAGATTCTGAAGGCTACAGTAATTTTGGGCCAGAGTCAGAAGAACCACTGTACAGAAATGTTGAACACTGAACTTTAGCCAGAGACCCATTTTTTTCAAACATAAGTAGCACTTCATAAGCACTGATTCTTTAATTTTGATACCTTTCATCCCCCCGGACTTCTGCACTGCAAGGCTGGACAATGCTTTGTAAAACCAGGATCTTTGCCTTGGCCAGTTGTGCTGTTTTGTTTTTCTCTGCAGTTCTTGGTACCAATGTTTTCATCTAATGCCCAGATAAATGTGTCTAATTCTGGAAGGAGGGTTGTTTTTTTCTAGCAATGCATTTCCCTTGTGAGATAGGAACACTGGAAGGTTATTGTGGGTTGGAAACCACAGCTTGTTTAGCCAGAAAGATAAATATTATCTATATTTCTTGTTCTTTCCTATCTATTGTATTGTCCTGGAGAGCAGTGGGAAAAGTGGAAGGCAAATGGCAGAGACCTTGCCAAGCCCCATGACATGATGAATGACTTCTCACATCCCAGGGCTTGACATGAAGAGAGGCCACAGAGGGTCACGCTGCTGTTTTCAGATGTTAAAAAGCCTGATCACCTACCCATTGCTTTCATTTCCAGCAGAAAGAGCTCCCCATGCAGGACCCGCCCAGCTCTTCTATGAAGTATTCCTCTGCAAGAGCATGGCCACCTACCCAGGAAAGCTGATTTTCGGCATCCTTGTTAACTCATTTATGGATATTCTACCAGACAAGTTGAATGCTGTGACCACAAAGTACCTCTCAGCCATAGAGAGAAAAATATTCCTGGATTTCTTCAAGTCTTCTGAGCAGCAAGGGTTGTGTGCTCTTTTTCCCTTTCCTTCCCTCCTCTCCGTATGATATGCACATGGACTGACAGACAGCTTTCACTGTCTCCCCATACATTCCCAAGGAGCATCCTACATATGCTACTTGTGGACAACCAATATGCAAATCCCTTCAAAACAAGCTGGGGCAGGAACCACCTGTGGACGGGATGCAGCAGGATGAAGAGGGGAAAACAGCATTTGCTCTTGGATTCATGCCTGTCCATGAAAGGGAGCTCTCTTGATGGATTTCACTGTACAAACTGAGGGGTTTTTTCTTTGCCAACTTCTGATCATCTTAACTGCACTCTTGAAAATTACGTTGGCAAGATGGAAAGAGGGAAATCGTGAGGTCCCTTATTCTGTGTGCTTTTCACCAGCTGGACCACTCAGTGTACAGCCACATTGCAGCCAGGCTCTGGAAGGGCACATGGGATAGGGTGCCAGCATCCAGCCACCCGTATCAGCAAACAGTGACAAGGTGGACAGTAGGAGACACTGGCATGGCTGGAGCTGCAGCAGGCAAGCAGACCCTTTCCTTATCTCAGATCTGTCAGGTCATACCTGTTTACTTACAAAACTATCCTTCAAGCAGACATGGGGACAAATAAATTACTCTGTATAATCTGAGGCAATCAAAATTTTGCCAAGTGTCGTGCAAGAGCTCTTGGCATTTCATATCAGTCTGGTTTATAATTCAGTTCCCTCAGCCCAGTGTGTACAGCCCTGTCTCCTGTGGGAAACAAGCAGTCATAAACATGAGTATGTGTGAGTAGAAGCCATTCTGGGAAACACAGACCTTCAGCCTTCTGATAATTAATCTGCTCACCCTGCTGAAGATAACCAAGGGCACTGCCAGTTGCCCCTCTGCTGTATCTTGGAAAACCAAAGAGAGAAACCAGTGACCACCCTGCATGGCTGCATGACCCAAGGCTTCTGCTTCCGGAGAGACGTAGCAATAGCTTTACACATGGCTTCACAAATGTTTCCAACACCCAGTGAACCCCTATACCCAGAAGGCTGGGCTTATTAATAATACTTCTCATCCAGCAAAACTAAATCAAGTTTTACTGCAGGTATAATAAAACAAAATACTCTGCACTGTCCCCTGGAGCTGCTCCCTCCTCTGAGTAGGTAGAGAGGAAGAGGGGAGGAGGGGATGGGGGTGGAGGAATGCAAGGCCACCACCCATCTGATGTGTTTCCGGCTGCCACCCAGCCCTTCAGCAAGGAGGTGGGGACAGGCTGTCCCCCAGCACATCACCTCCCTCCTGGGGAGCAGCTCTGTGGGGAGCGCCGGTCCCACTGCAGGGCTGGGTACACCCCGTGGTGTTTGTCACCCTAGGGCACAGGAAACGGGGGCAAAACTTGGGCATGCACTGACACACATGCACAGTTCAGAAAGAAACCTGCAGGACACAAAATTTTAGGAAGGTCAATTCTGAAAGAATGCAGGGGTGCAGAACATAAGACTTAGGGTAGGGGAGGTGGATTTGTTGCCTACTGTCACTCATTGCTCTTGCAGGTCAAACTTCAACAGACACAGTCTGGAAAAGTGCCATTGATTTCACCCTCCCAAGGAGATGCTTGTGAAACTCTCACAACCAATATTAATATCAAAGCACGAGAGAGGAGCAGGGAACAGTCACTTCTGTTTTGTTCCCAGAATCAAAAAATGTGGCAAGCGGGACCTTACAAAGGCTGTGACAAACAGCCTCCACTTTGTGATAAAAGCCTTTGGGAAAGTGTCTGAACTCCTTGCCTGCTCCCCAGCAACTTTCACAGGCCACTCATGTCCAGTCCCCCAGGACTCCTGCTTTCTCAGCTGAGATGTTCACATAAAAGGCATTGCCTACAACAGGTCATGAGGAAACACTGCAAGGTAGCAGTCAGGGATGTCCTGATTCCCCAGGAAGATCAGGATTCCACTGGGGTGGACGGAGGGGAGCCTTGTGGATGGAGATCCCTACCAGCATGCAAAACCCACATTCACCAAACAGCATGCCCAAACAGAAAGCCATGCTGAGAGCAGCAGGACAAGGGTGAGCAGCCAACAACTACACCACAGGGAGTCTGGAGTGACGCAGGTGATGCTGAGGTCAGTGAGACGAAGAACAAGCCCGCAGGCGCCTCTGCCTGAAGCTAAACTGAACCCAGCTGCCCAGAATCACTGTGGTGCCACTGAGGCATCACCTGCTCCAGATGGTTGCAGCAGACAATGGCAAGGAGCCTGTGGCTCCGTGCCCAGCCACTGGGTGCCATCTCCAGCCCCAGCCAGGATCTCTCCAGCTGCAGAAGGACAGAGTAATGCCTGGTCCTGGACTGTGGAATAAGCAGGTACAAACCATAATGTCCCCCACAAACCCCAGTTCTCCCTCTCCAAGCAGGATGTACACCTCTCAAAAATGGTCCTATTTAAGGCAAATGCTTAGTGAGAGATATATTAAAACAAAGTCTTCAAAAAAGCCCACTTCCATGACCCTGCTCTTCCCTTTAGGAAAAGAGTCAAAAATATGTCACCTGTGGGAAGCATCTGAGCTCTGAGGAGACCTGGAGAAGGTCCCATGGGCATGGACCAGGGGAATCTCTATCTCCATGATGCCACTGTCCATTGGCAGAGCCCACCTGAGCTGTGCAAATTGTGTGACGCACTATGGCTTTCCTTTTCCAGGACTGACCTGAGGGAAGGAGGGATGCAGGAAGGCCACCTGCCAAACAAGGAGGCATCGTCTGACAAACTGGGAAGGTCTTTCCCTGAGCAATGTAGCAGTGGACCTTGATAGATGTTAGAAATTGCACTATCAGAGTTTGTTCTATGTTTATCCCATAGGTAAGTCCCAACTGGGAGGAAAAAAAAGGTAAGAATTACACAAATATTCCAGACACACATTTGCACTCTGTGCACCTTTCATGCCCAATGAAAAGGCAGGAAATGTTAACACAAAGAGAGGAAGCACGTTAAAAAGACTGAACCTTTCATCAGAGACCATTGAAATTCTCATAACAAGGGCCACTATGAAAGGTTGCTTATTCTGAGGTAAGACAGTGCCATTTCCTTCCCTCTCCGTGCAGCAAACACTCACAACAAATCCAGACCACAGTGGTAGGCCATGAGGCACACAAAGCAATTAAAGGTTGCATCTGAATCCATCTCAGCTGCATCACCACGGCTATGATAGGATTGAAAATCATACTGCCACCAGTCAAGATGCAAATGCTGTAGTATGGTACCATCATAAAAAATGCTACAGTATTTCAAAAGCAGTGGCCTCCAAAAATCCAAATCAAAGCAACAGTAAGGAAAACGAGAAATGCCACAGGTCTGACAATCTCACCCTATTCTTCCTAATGAACCAACAGGGGTTTAGTGGAATAATCAATACAGGAAACAATGGAGAAACATCCTACACACCATCATGCAATAGTAACCTACTTATAAATCATTTAGTGGTCCCCTTAGGTCTTGAAGTACAAGACTTATCTCTCGTTTTTTATATATATCTATTTATATATAATTACAGTTACTAATTATTTATAAGAAAAATATATGTTAAAAATTTCTACTTAAAAGCAGTTTGTATGAACAAACTTTAGCAATGAATTCCACAGATAAATTATGCATATTAGAAAATATCTTTAAATGCAGAAATCAGAAAATATGTGCAATATTCCCACTGAAACAGTATTTTTACACCCTTTAACTTTTTATAGGTTTCTTTTCTTCCTTGACTTCAATGCTGGGTGTCATGCTATAAGAAGGTCCATGCACACATGCCAGCAGAGATCATTTTTTCATGTACACAGACCACAGTCTGTCCTACACAGACCCACAATACCAACAATACCGTGTCTGTCCCACAGTCAGATGTCACCTGACGAATGTGGGTCACGCCAGCACGCCATGCTGGCTTTGATTTCTGTTATTTGGGGCAATCAAGTCTCCTTTGCAGGGGGGAGCAGCCCCCTGATGAGGGAAGAAAGGATTTAACCGGAGATTACATCTCTTCTGTAAATTTGCAAGAAAGGCTCATTTAGGCCTTTCTGGACCTTCTACCTCCTTTCATCAATCCCTTGCCTGACAACATCTTTGGCTGGGCCATCTGCTGACCGCTTATGTGGCCCACAAATTAGAGTGATGACAGCTGAAACGGTTGAAATTTAACATCTTCCCTGGCAAAACACAGTTTGTAAGAGGCTGTCAGCTGTGACCTTGCCTACCTTTTTCTTTTAAGGTTGGAACCCTTCATCAGTTTCTGGTCAAGGGATCCTAAAAGCATGACTTTTTAAAATTTGCAAAGATATACCACATGAACTCTGGGTCCAGAAAAGAGCTTCAGAAATACAGACAATGCATTAGTCAACATCAAGATCTAGAAGCCCATATTCACTCAATAACATACTAAGTAAGGCTCAGATCTGAGAAATTAAAACAGGCCACAGTACTCAATAAATCAGCCTTCCTTTTGCAAAGCTCACTTTATGCACGAAAATCCTAAATAAAGCAGAGCAGAGTCAGGGTGCACTCTGGGGCTTTGGTGGGTGAGGGCATTTTAAGCAAATGCTGACCCAAGATGAAATTTTTATGAGCTATGAAACCCTTAGGCAGCTGCAAGATATTGCTCAGGACCTCAGAGGAGAGACTTGAAGATCAAGGGTCCCTCCCATTCATACTAATGCCCTCACCATTGCTACCTATTGCCGGCCTCACATTTTTATTATGTGTCCTGTAAGAGTTCTAAAATAATCCCTGGAGCTAACTGGACTCCCATAAGCAAAACTTTTTTCACACTTCTTTAGTTTAAAACAAAAAATTACAGAAGGCTCAAAGATCAGAGGAAAGTGTAAGTGGATGAGATGAAAGCTTTTGAGGGAATACCTTGCAAAAGACTCAAGAAGCTGACCTGGTTCTCAGGCTGATGCTGGAAAACATGGACCAAAATCTGCTCTTCTGTTGCCACTGCACTATCACTAACATCACCTCCTTCCTGTACATTACGTACTTCTACTGACTCACTAAAAGCTTCCTATACTTCAGCATAACTGGTAGAGAAAGTATCCATAACTGAGTTTCTGCCACTCAGTTATAATCCTGTTTATACCTCAAGCAGCATCACTACTTACATTTCAGCTATTCTTTCTTCCCTTCCCTCACTTCAAACTCAAACATGTTTTTATTTCCTAATAATCTGAAGAATAACAATTTACAATGAAAATACCCACCAGAAATGTAAGTAAATAGATACTAAGTCACAATCTGTATTTCTTAAATACAGCAGTTGAGAACAAAGGTGGAATTGGACAGACTTTAAACAACTTTTTATCAGTGCTGAAAGAGTGCATGAATACCATTTAAAATAGTTGAAAACTGTTTTTTTACAACCTATCATGGCAATGGTTCCAGACAATATACAGTATATCTAAGAATAGTAGCAGTCATTGATGGAAACTGATAACGTTTGGGGACTGAAGGTTAATCCGTTCTGGAAAAAAAAAGGGAACAATGGAGAGTGAAATAGAAACTCAGGTCTCTTAAATAAAACTATTTTAAGGACAGAATGATGAGTTTTAACATCAATCATGGGAAAACATTTCAAAGTTGTTCCTAAAAGATCTAAATTTGAAACCTTGGGAAAAAGGAACTGCTTGCATTTACAGCAAAAAAAAGTCTTAAGGGATAAGACAAAATACAGTGTAAAGATAATCCGTTTGTATTTTTTAAACACTACAAATCAGACTGTTCATTTTGAGCTTTCCGTGATTAAGGTCAGTAAAGACTCAATGTTCAGTCAAGTTTATCCTTATTTCTTTATGCAGCTCCAATGTACTTATCTGCCTATAAATCATGGTACATGCTCTCAGCACTGAAGGTACATTGACATGGATAATCAAAAACTGACTGCAGATTGCAAATAAACCCAAATGAAGTTGTATAAAATTTTTCAGTTTATAGTGTTGTTGGCTTGATTTTTAATTTTTTTTTTAAGAAATTGTATTCTGCTCTGTATATTACAGGGGAAAGCCCAGGAGAAAAAAAAACCAACAAAACAAAACAAAACAAGATCTTTGCTGTCAACCAGCAAAGCCACAAGCAAGCCAAGCGAGCCCTGATGCAGCCCTCTGAACACACGACCACCCCTTGGGTGGAAGGAAACTGAGCAGGTGCCCACATTAAACCAGTGCACACTTTGTCAGTTTGCATTTGAGCAGGCGCATAACTGCTTTGCTCAAGGACTTAGTTACATTTAAAATAAACTAATTCAAGGAATAAAAGTCTACCAAAGGTAATAAAATGGTTTACTGGTGCATCAAGGCAGTCCTCTATATAAAAGAGCATATTTATGTGCAGCATAGGTCTGGTCCTATTCAATCAGTGATTAAATATTTACTGATTGCAGGAATAGGGACAAATTTAGAGTATTTTTAAGGACTAGGGGAGAAGTGCTAAATCCCAAAGTACCTAATTTAACTATGCAAAGTAGGGAATATTACTGCCTTTGTTTTTCTTATGAAATTCAAAGGCACAGGGAAAAAAAGTGCCAGACTCAGGGTGTCAGAGAAGCCACTTGCAGAAGCTCCTGTGCTTGCCCAGTTCCCAGGCAAGTGTCTTCTGCAACACATGCTGTTCCTCTCCCTTCGTGCTGGGGCAGCGCCACAGAAAGGTCTGAGAGGCTCTGTCACAGCTCCACTGGCTGCACAGGGGCTTGACTACCCCTGAGAGCCCAAGGAAATGTCTAAACAAATTAGCAGAAAGTCGTTGGCTGATTTTTTTTAATCAGAATTTTTTCTCATCCAGCCCTTGACATGTGGTCATCCATTTCATTCCTCTTTGAACCTGATGCTCTTGGGTGCTACCGTCGCCTGTCCCTGTTGAATGAAGGGGCAGTAAGGCAGTAAAACAGGGCCTCACTGGAACTTGCAAAGATTTGGACCAGTGTATTTTAACATGCTCTCTGAGCAGGTGAATTTGCATTGTACATATGTAAATCTCCCTTTGTCCTGTGCTTCTGTGCAGCATCTCAAAACTCCTGCTTTTTGTCCCCAGAAGACCACCTTTAAAGTTTGATTTTTAAATGAAAAATGCTCAACCAGTGCAGACTGGCATTTTTCAGCATTGTTTAACTGCACTGTATAAAATTCCATGTTGCTTCAAATTATTTCTTCAGATTGTATATTCTGAGGGTTTTTTTCTTTTGCTATATTTAACACTGATAATTGTTATATTTAAAAATATTCAAATGAGATATTTCAGAGTATCTAACTGATTAAGTGTGCTTAGCTCACAGATATATCTGTTGCACTGTGCATAGCAAATAGGCAGTGCTTCTTGCCTTGGTTTGGCATGGGTAGATGTTTAATCAATGCACAAATCCAAAAAGAAATTTGTTTGGTATCAGTTAGGAGGCTGGCTCACACCAAGGTGTACCTACACCTTGCACTGTGTAAACAAATTAGTTTCCAAGTTTGTCTTCTGGACTTTCTTCTGTGTTTATCTTTTGAACGCGTGCAATTTCTTTACACTTTCTTAACACGGTGGCTTTAAGAAGATACCCTGACACGCTTGGGTTGCACCCCCGCTCAGATGTTGGCCTCTGGATGGTGCTGGGGGCAGCAGTGCCCGCTTCAGACGGAAAGGCGAAGCCGCGGTGCCAGTTTCGGAGGGGCAGCGGGGTTCAGGGTGTCCCCGGGGGAGATGGCGCAGCAGCGGCGCACGGAGCGCGCTGGGCGAGGCGCGCAGGGCCGGGGAGCGGCGCGGGGCAGCAGCGGCTCCGCAGACTCTGAGAGCGGACAGGGAAAAATCGCGCGAGGCACAGAGGTAAATTCAAAGTCGCCGCGTCTCGCTCTGTCAGATGCAAAAACAGCGGCGGAAAATCCACCCCTGGCCACCTGAAAGGTCTGGCGCGCAGCTGGGGCGCCGCTCTGCAAGCTGGTACTTCAAGAGTCAAAAACCCTTCTATAAGGGCGAGAGGGAGAAGAGCATCCCCGGAGAAACAACCTCTGTCCCTGCTCCTCACCCTGCAGGACTGATGGACAGCCCTGCCCGCCGTCCTGCCCGCAGCGGTCCCGCCACAGACCTCTGTCCCTAGACCAGCAAAGGGCATTTAAACACCGGCTGCAGGCTGGAAACCACGGCACCAGCGATGACAGGGGGTGATTCGGTTATTTACGTGGCTGAACCATAATTTCAAAAATCCAGGATTTAAAATAGGGTAAGATGGAAATCCCAGCTTCTTTTTTCCCTCTGCACATTTGTGGTTCAGCAGGTTGAATGCCATTTACCTAACTGGAGTGTGTATTACAGGCTGGAAGATCTGGGCGTCTGTGGAAAAATTTTATCTGGTGAAGTCATGTAATGGATTGTTAAAAAGGACAATACTTTAAAATCAAAAGTTTCACATGAATTTGGTAAAGCTATATTGGTAAAGCTTATACATAGGCAAAACCTTCGGGACCCCTTAGATTGTGTGAAAATGAATATTTGATGTGTTTGGGTTTTATGTCTTTACAGTAAAAATTTCAATCAGAATCTTCACATAACTTAGTTATTCAATGATTTACCTGAAACTTAAATTCTGAGCTGGAATATATCTAAGTCAAAAGTTTAACTTCATATTTAGCCCAGGACCATCACACAGTATCTGTTTCCAAACAAAGTGGTTTAAATAAATATTTATTGACATTTTCTCTGACTTTCAATTGCCTATTGCTGAATTAGCTGTTATTATTCTTTAGCATTGCAAACCCCAAGAAGACACAAAGAAGAAGGATTAGACCTTTAAACAGTCTCTCACTGTTATGAATTTAAAAATGTTTCCCACATGGAAGTTTTCTACACAGAGCAATGGTGATGAGGCTGTTGAACGGCACAGTTGCTGGTTTCCAGGGGCACTGCAGCCGAAAGCAGGTTCCCACAACGGTGTACCTGCCTGCGAGGCTGTGCTCAGCCCTGGACTATGTCCGTCACCCAGTACAGCCCCAACGTACTTTGTGAACAACTTTGCCTACTCTTCATTCTCCTCCGCCTGGGCGCTTATAGAAAGCACGTTAATTAATTAATTCTGGGCACGACCTTCCATCTCCAAAGCCACCTGCGAGTGTCTGACCCCCAGCCCTCGCCAGTGGCTCCTTCAAGGGGAGCAACAGGCTGGCTGGCTGCCCCGGCCGCGCTGGGCCGTTCCCCGCAGTGACACATCGCGGTGACCCGATGGCACCGCCAGCTGCGGTACCTCAGAGCCCCCGAGGAGAGGGTGATGCGCTTAGTTCAAGCCGGCTCCGAAAGCCGCTGGAGTGAGAAAGGGACAGATTGCCGGCAACTTGGGAGGCTCCGGGTCAGGCTCGGGGCCGGTTGAGGAGAGGGGACTCGCAATTTCCTCTGGCTTCGGGCTGCGCCTGGCTGGAGCCGCGCTGAGGCGGCGCTGGGACGGGGGCGCGGGCGGCGGTCCCCGTGCCCGGGGCTGATGGAGACGGTCCCGCACGCCGGGGTGCCCCTCCGAGCCTCCCGCCGGGGCTGACCTGGGGCACGGCACACGATCCCGGGGTTCCCTGTCCAGAGCGCCCGCTTTCCCCCCACCACTCTCCTTCCCGTGGGACACGCCGGGGCCGCCCTGGGGACGAGCAGCGCCGAGCACGGCGGGCGTCACCACCTACCGTGGTACTCCTGGCCGGGCACGTAGGCGGCGGGGTTGCCCGCGATGTGGAGGGCGATGAGCACCTCGCCCTGCTCGCCGTCCCCCTCCAGCTCTCCGTGGTGGGTGCAGAGGAAGAAGAAGGGCGAGAAGCGGGCACGGGGGACAGCCGCCCGGCCCGCCGCCAGCAGGGCACCCAGGGCGGCCAGCAGGCAGGGCCAGCCCCCGGGGACGCCCCGCCGCCGCTCCATGCTGCTGCCGCCGGCGCCGCTGGGGCATCCAGGGCACGGCGGGGCCGGCGCTTCGCTCCGCTCCGCGCCGCGCGGGACGGGGCGGGACGGACGGGACGGGGCGGGCGCTGCCCCCCGCCGCGGCCCGCGGGACTTCGAGGGGAGGCGGGCGCGGGGCTCGGAGCGCGGAGCGGAGCGGGCAGGGGCGGCCCCTCCGCGCCCGACGAAGGTTTGCGCCGTCCCCGCCTGCCGCTGCCGGGGTGCGGGGCACGGAGCTGGGAGTGCTAGGGCTGGGAATAATTTATTTCCCCCGGTGTCGGGGTGGGAGGGAGGGGAAGGTCCCTCCCCTCCTCCTCCTCCGCCTCCTCCTCCGCCGCCGCCCGCTCCTGCTGCTCCTCGCTCTGCGCGCCGGTGTGCGGTGCTGCCGCTGCGGGCACGGGGGCTGCGAGCTGGGGCTCTGCTGCCCGCCCTTTGTCTACCGACGGGTCCCTGCCCCCGCCCTGCCCCTACCTCTCCGTCCACGCCCCAGCTTCTGCCCCCGTCTCTGCTCCCGCGTCCCAGCCCCTGACACTGCCCTTGCCTTGGTTCCTGTACCTGCCCCTTGTCCCTCCTCCTGTCCCTGTCTCCGCTCTGCACCCTGACACCTGAGTCCCTGTCCCTGCTCCCTCCTTGTTCCCATATCCCTGTCTCTCAGACCCAGCCCAAATGTCTCTGCTTCTATCCCTTTTGTCCCATGCTTCTGTCCCTCTCCTCCATCCCTTGTCCTTTTGCCCTGTCCATGTCCCTGTCCCTCAGCTTCTATCTCTCTGTCCATCCCTCTGCCCCATCCCTCTGTCTCTTTGACTTGTCCATGTCCTTGTCCCTCTGTCCTAGCCTCTGTGCACCTGCCCCATCCCTTGTCCTTTTGCCCCTACTCCTCTGGCCTGATCTCTGTTCCTTTGCCTCAGCCCCAGCTCCTGCCCTCGGCCCCTGCTGCTGCCCCTGTCCCTGTCCCAGCCACAGTTCTGCCTCTGCTGAACCCACTGCTGGGCAAAAGAGAGATTTTTGCTTAAACCTCCACTGATATTTTCAACATGATACACGTGCACACACATCCCCAGGGGTAGGTCCAGCAGCTCTGGGGGGCCAGTCTGTAAGTCCCTGGGAAGTGCAAGTAACTAGGAGAGGGCTTTAATGCCCTGAGAGTGTGTGCCCAGGCCCTTCATCCCAGGAAGAGGGGCAAATCCAGTGGGGACCACAAGGAGAATGAGCAGCTGAACACAAAACACTGGCAAGTCAAATAATTCATATAAACATACATTTTTACCAAAGCAGAGTTGACAGAGGGACCAGAGCATCAGGAGATGGGAGCAAATCTACCACGGTTTAAAGCATCCACCATGCTGCTACTGGACCCTGCTCAATGCCCAGAGACAGCCGGGGTGAGCATTAGTGACATGATGTAATTGGAAAGGAGAGCCTACCTGCCAGCATTTTTGAAGTGCAAAACTGGCACAGTCCAGGGGCTCCCTCCTGTATTGGCTTCAGTGCCAGAGGGAAAGGCTCCCTCCACAGAGGCACAAGCCACATGGATGGCACCACGCAGCTGCCCTATGTCCATGCAGGCTGCTTCCCTGGCCCACCTCCCACCCATCTGATGGAGATCCCGTGCACAGTGGCCCAGGGGACATCCTCACCATCTGCCCAACCTGCCTTTTCCTCTGGCTCAGCCTTGAGTATGAGTTCACTGCCACCAGCAAAACTTTGCTGTGGTTTCCTGTCTTACTGGGTTGCGTCTCACTAGGGATGGAATGAGGTGGTGTCTCTCCTCAGCTTGGATGGAGAAATGCATTGCATCTGCTATAAAGACAACAGGAACTGGTGGTGGACCATGCATGGGACAGGATACCTCCCACCTCTGGTTAGTGAGTGTCCCTGGCCACTGCCATGGAAACTTTGCAGTAGCTAGTGAGGAGCTGGTTTGGCTCCAAGACTTCCTTTTTGGGTGGTTTATTTGTTTTTCAACTTCGGGTATTTGTTTGTTTGTTGGGTTTTTTAACATCTGTGCTCCTCCATATATTTCAATGCTTGTAAAAGTGACAGACTAATAATACCATTTCCTCATGCCAAAATATCATGTAGGCAAAAGCTGTGCAGGCTCACTGGTGAAGCCACTGCCAACGGGATGTGTTCTCCCTTGTGCACTCTTGCTTCTCTCCACCAAGAGCTTGCCAGCCAGGCCAGGCAACACCAGAAGGGCTTCGTCTGGGCAAACACACCCTGGCTTGTGCCTGCTCTGCCCAGCAGTCATGAAAATTTGGCCAGTCATTTTGGGGGGGAATGCTAGACGTAGCCAACTCTCTTATTTTACGAAAAGGAAAGTGGCAGGGAAAGGAGTTGATGGGATCCCACTGCTGTGGGAGGAGGGGATGCTGTCTGCCTTTGCTGGGATGTTGCTGTACCAATTGCCAGCAATGCCTTCTCTTTTTTTTTTCCTTTTTTTTCCCCAAGATTATTTTCCCTAAATAATCTTGCGACCATGTGTGTAGATTACCAGCAGATTTCGAGGCTCAGACTATATCTCCCTGAACTCACTAGGATTTGGATAGGGCCCATGCTGATGAATTTTACAGAATTTTCTTTGTTTCCAGCTGCTTAGTATCCAGAGCATCCAGGATTGTTACTGCAGCCAGCCCACATCTTTCTTCTAGGAGACATTTTTGTTACTTACCAACCAGGGGACAGTCAGTAAAAGAAGGCAAAAAAGTAACAGCTCCACTTGGAAGTCTTGTGCCTCTCCTGAGTCATCTTCATCCTCCAATTCTTTGTTATGCCTCCCTCTCTCCTTTCTCCTTTGTTTCTTACACTTTCACAAGACCTCTAACCTCTTCTTCATAGGGCAGGATGGGGAAGTCCCACGGTCATGGCATGCCGTCTCATCCAGGCTCAGTTGGTGGGGAATCCAGCAGAGACCCACACTGCTGATACTCAAGGACACAGGATTTAAATGAACCATTTGGGACCTTAAACCCCATTTCCTGCACCCTCTAGTCTAGAAATAGTGTAATAGACATTCACTCCAGACCAGACACCTGCCTTCTCAGACCCTACCCACCTAGGTCAAAAAGTGCTTCCCAAAACTGTCCTGCACATTTCAGGCTCATCTTTGCATAGAAGAGCAATGCTAATGATGCCCATCAGCAAAAGAGGAGGACCCATGAACTCCATGGCTTTGCATGTCCCTACAATACCAGGAAGACATTTGCTGAGACATTTGCAGGGAGCCAAGGCCTGTGTATCAGAGGAAAGTATGAAAAAAAGAAGCTTGCAGACCCTTCCAGGTTTTGCCTAAAGGAAAACTTCTTCCTGGCCCCAGCTCCAGCACAATCTCACTGATACAAGCAGGATTTACCCATAACTCACCCCAAACTACACGTGGTGTGAAAGATTATGTTACAGCCCAGAGCACCAGCACCCCCCACTCAGCCCCTGCCCCTGAGCAGCCTCCAGCCTGGCCAGGCATAGAGGGAGCCTCCCACCAGACTGTCCCACTGTTTCACAGGAGGCCAGGCATGTCCCAGTCGGATTTTGCATTGGCTTCATATCCCCTCACTGCTCTGGATAAATACGGTACCTGGTTTTTGAAGATCAAGAGGTTTATGAAATGTCTTTGGTCAGAATTTCCCATTCACTCTTCTCCCATTGACAGCAAGGCTAAGATATTATTATTAATAACATTAAAAGAACTATTTAAGAGAAGTGATTAACATCAACCCCTCTGCAACAAAAATGAAAGCTTGTAAAAATCATAATAATCTCTCTTTTCTCATCCGAGATCTTCATGTAAATTACAAGTATTCCCTGTTAAAGGCAGGAAGTACCTCATGCTGCAGGGTGGAGGTTACCACAGGCTCTCACCCCTCATGCAGTATGTTTTTTAACACAGAAAACAACGAGGTGTAAATTGAGATGAGAAATGAGTAAAGACTGTTGTCTGCAATGGAGAATGCAATAGGTGGAATGTAAATAATTACTTAGGAGGTATGGGCCTCTTTCAAGCATGGGAGGGAAATCACAGCACAGATGGATATGGCTGCAGTCCATATTAATTTAAGGAAGTGATTATTCAGGCAGTAGAGTTGCTCACTTCATTCAGGGAGAGAGCTCACACCCCAAAAGCAGAATTGAAAAGCACATTAGCAGGTGAGGAACTGTTTTATTAATGTGGCCACAGCAGATAATTTTGAAAGGATCAGGTCAGGCTGGGAAACTATTAAGTAACACCAAGTAATAAGGAGCTTTGTCCAAGCTCCTTGAGTCTGGGTAAAGGCTTTCATGGAAGAATGTAGAAAAACACTCTTCTCACTGTCACCATGTGGAGAGTCCTGATGCACATCTTGTCCCCAGCTTTCAACAGCTTTCTAGGACAAAAATTAAGGAAACAGCCTAGACTTTCTTCATAATCAGCTGCAAATAAGCAAGAGCCATGGAGCACCAAATAGTAAGTATCATTTATTACTTGTGATCTGAAAACAGAATGGCAAGCTGAAGCACTTTTGACTTTTTCACACAATTATAAAGCTATAAAGTGGACTTTCCAAAGACATATCTTTCCACCAAATCTTTATTTTCTATTTATCCATGCAAGCACGCAGTGCTTGTATGTCTTTCCTCTTGACCACTAGATGTACACACAAAGCAGACCTGCTCTTTTGGCTTCCTGGAAGACTTTCCTAAAGAAAGACATACTGATGGCTAGAGGAGAATGATGTGATGGACCTGCAGAAGACTCTGCAGCTGATATACGGGATGAATGCCCATGATCATCCTTGAAGAAGCACTGCTGTGTCACCAGTGGCAGTGGTACCCCTGGGCTCAGCAGACACTGTAGCTCACACATGTTCTTGTCAACCTGAGACATAAGGGATAAGTTTTCCAACGCAGCAGATAGTTTTCTGGAGTTGTGGAATGCAAGATTTTCAGCAAATACTTGCAATGAAACCACAGCACAGAACCAGATTGAAATACTCAGGGCCAGTGTGTCATTCCATCCCCAGCCCACCCCGCCCCCCCCCCCCCCC
>JAWWLV010000045.1:12101125-12134497 GCA_035041135.1 Platyrinchus mystaceus
TTCCCTCCCCTCCCCTCCCCTCCCCTCCCCTCCCCTTCCTTCCTTTCTCGTGCCAGACGAAGACTAGTAAAAAACCCAAATTGTTGAGGGGGACCTCTTCTGCCCACCACAACAGGTGGGCCATCAACCCATAGAAGCACTTCTTCTGCAGACTGGAAAGTCCTCCCTCAGTTATCTCAAGGTGAATGGGGTCTCTTCATAATCCCAGTCAGGGAAAGGAGTGGGGAGGATGGGTCTGACCATGCTAAAGTGAGATGAACCCTATGTCTCTTGGGTCTATCAGTGAAGTTGGAGCTTCAGTGTCAGTAAAGTTTGGCTTCAGTAAAGTTGAAGCATCTGACCTGTGAATGCTGGACAGGAAAGTCAAAGTAATTAATAGCTATTTGATCTCACTTTTTCTTGCAAAACAAAGTCTTCTGTTCATGAAGCCTCCTTGTTTTCTTCTCCTATTTATGCAGGGACTTACAAGAGAGGCCTGGCACTCTGGAGTTGCCTTGGCCATGCCAAATAACCCTTTGGGATGAATCCCTTTTTTGTGCACAGGACTTGTCACAGTCAGATAATAAAGCGGTTTTGCCTTGCCAGTTACATGAACTTTGCTCTTAAGCAGAGCCCAAGTAATTTTTAAACAAAGGCCTAAATGTGAAATTATAGGCAACTTCCATGCCTATGTTATTACGAGATTTTAATTTTTTCTAGGGTAGGAACAATAGCAGCTGTTTGGCTGCTCCATTTTCCAGTGGGCTGGTACAATATGCATCGTCTGTAAACTGACATCTCATGATTTCATCTGAAAATAGAGTATTTAACTGTACACATTTTTCTCTCTCTTTAACTGCATTTCACTCCAATGGGTTTAAACTTGTATTTCTTTATTGCTTATTAACTTCAGTGAGGTATGAATATAACAGAGAATATTGAAAGTCTTTTTTTTTTTCAGAAAGGCATTTCTTTACAAACACTGCTGATGCTATCAAATAGGCAAGCCTAAATCCTTAAATTTGTTATTGATCTTTTAGTCATTAAAAAGAATATAGGCTTTAAAAAAACCTCCAAACCAGGGAACAAATATTGAAAACTCTCTATTTTCTGGCTTAAAAATAGTATTTAAGGGTGAATACTTTCAAAGGGCAGAAAGTTTTTATGCTTCAATATCTTATATATTTCATTTTTATGGGATTGCTTTTAAGATGTAAATTACCTAGAGATTTAACTTTATGCTCATGCTTAGAAAAGTAGGTAATGGGAGGGACTTTGAGCTTAAAATTATTCTGATTATCTGTTATGAATAAAAAATAAATTGTCGAAGACAAATACACAACAGTCATTATGATTCTTACTTTTACTTATTCCTAATTTAGATAATCTTTCCTTTAACGTACTCTTTTGGATGCAGTACAGGCATAAGAATATACTTTATTCTGTTTCTGATCTGTGGTGCTGCTGTGCCCTATTACCATTGTGTGATGAGGGTACCTAAGTATATTTAAGGGAATTCCATTTGACTCTGGTTATTTACAATTCTAATGTTCGAACTTGTGTTGCAAATCAGATTTTCAATGTACTTTAAATAAACACATCTTATATAAAGAGGCATCTCCCACAACAAGTATTCATGTCCATGACTACTCTGTCCCACTATCCATTTGCTGCTCTGGCTTTTCATGAAGAAATGATGGGTATTTACCCATGTTACATCTGCATACTGAAGTTTCTAAGGCTTTCATTTACTTGCAAATATTTATCGTGGGTAGCCTTTATCTGAAGAATTTTTTAAATGTCAGTGACCACAAAAGAAACTCTTAATCCATTTTACTGCCTAATTTATCTCTCCCCTTCGCTATTCTAATTTGAATAACCTCAAGGACCCAAGGTACACAGGGCTAACAGGCCAGGACAGTTTTAACAGATTACTTTGTGAAGAAAGTGGGATGTAAATCCTGGGGAAGTCTATAAAAGATATTCCTTCTCTTTCCTTTAACAGTCACTAAACTTTCAGAGATCTGGAAACACATTTTACTGCAAGTTTAGAGGGCTTTCCTTTATCATATCTGTCTTTAAAATGGATCTAAAATATGTAATTTGTGTGCATGTCAGTGGACCTGAGCATGGAGATCCAAGATTCAACACTTTTATCTAGGGCACACAACTGCAGCCCGCAGGGCCGGGAGCATTTTGCGGGATGTATTTTGTTTGCCTACTGTCTGCCACAAAAGCTCTTCAGCTGTGGCTGCAAATACAATCCTAGCAAAAGCTGAACGGTAGTTGCATCAAAGCTACTTAAAATACCCACAAATTTATGCAAACCCTGAGGATAAGTGGGAGCCCCACTGATGGGCTGTGGCATGCAGGAGGGTGGTGTCCCTGGGCAGAGACGAGGCTGCAGCATCCATCCCACCACCCCTACACTCCCCGACACACAGCCGGGTGTGGGACATACACGGGGGTGTCAAAGCTCATAACTTATGTGAGACCCGGTCACAGGGGCCACCAAATTCTCAGATTTGTTTTTCAGCCCATCGACATAGGGGTTAATGTGTTGCTTGCCCTCAGTGATTGAGTTGCTGCATTTATGCACTAAACTAAATGTCTTTTTTTTTTTTTGGCTTTTTTTTTCTCTGTGGTTAAAGAGGATCTTTGGAAGTGGGAGTGGGAGCCTGGCTCTGGCTTTTGACATGAACAGGATCCCCACAGTGGCCCAGCAGCAGGGGCTGGCTGAGCACCAAGACAGAGGCAGGCAGGGGGTGAAGGTAAGGGCGCTCTGCACAGCCCTGTGAGATGGTTGGGGAGTGCAAAGGGACTGTGTGTGTGTGTGTGTGTGTGTGTGTGCAAGTGTGCACGTGTGCTCTCCTGCGTCCTGGAGGTCTGCAAGTGCCTTGGCACACACAAGGGACAGCCGGGCATCACCAGCAGCAAGCCTGATCCGTGGAGGTGAACGCTGCTTGAAAATCCACCTCTGTCACAGCTTCAGGAACCCTTAAAGCCAGACACACGTGGCCCCAAGCCTGAAGACAATGACACATGGGTGTAGTGATATGGGTGATGTGAAATGGATGATGCTATGATGAAAAAATGGGAACAGAAAACAAATGGTAGGTAACTTCTTTCTTCTTCCCAGCACTCTTTATTTATTGAAAATATCTCGTCAGAGCCTTGATCCCCAGAACTGTACAGTCATGCTACTTTTATTTAATTTTATCTGCTTGTAAATTGTAAAATTAGTTGTTTTTCACAGCAAGCACTATCCAAGTAATACGTCAGGACAATAGAACACAGGGACAGCAAACAGTGACCTTGTGAATGCAGTATGGAAGTTAGGAATGGAAACTCCATTTCAGTTTTGAGCCCCAAGATGACTTTTTCAACCAAAATAAGACTCATTGGAAAATCAGATTCATAGGTTAATTTAAAAATATCTTAATTCTTATTAGCCGCAAAGCAAAGTATTAAGATAAGCCAGAATCTTATAGAATAAGCAGATATTTTTCATTATTCCAAATCCTCCACCAGAAGTCTAAAATTCATCACTTATGAGTCAAATATTCCTCCCAGCTCCCTTTAAGAAGGTCACTGAGAAGCTGCTCAGAATGGTTGTCAATGAAAATATCTTGTATAATATAAAGTATAAATGAGACCACAGCACTTTTATCCCCAAGACGAATCATGGTTATACTGCTAAGGAGGGATCCAGCCATTGTGAAAAAACTACCAGGCTACCATCTCTGCCCTGGGCTTCTCTTGGGGAAATCTGTTTCTCCATGTCTCAGTGTCATCAGTTTTAACATGAGACCATATCAACTGGCCCAGGACAGGCAGCAGGCTCAGGGTGTGACTGTACTAGCTTAGATTCTGATTGCAGTGCTACCAAGCTTCCTTTACACTAATGATATGAAGTGGTCTGAGTAAAAAAAAAAAAGGAGCCCGCTTCAACAACTTTTAAGTGCAAAGGTGCTCCTGACATCATTCCAACACCCATTGAGATGGATAAAAAGGCTCCACCAGGGATGCTGAGCTTCAGATCAGGGCTTTCTAGCCAAGTTACAACCTCATTTTATGAGATCTTAAAGATTTCCAGTGCCAGAAACTCTACTGCTCTCTCTTCAAGATGTGAGGGTGCTTTTTAAACTATTTGACCTGTTTCAAATATTTTCATTTTTAAGGCAATTGTCCTTCCATTCCCCATGTTGGACTTTGCTCCAGCAGTGCTAGATATCAGAGCTGAGTCACAGCAGAGGTGAAGGCACATCAGCTGTGAAGAGATGCCCTCTTATCCCTCTCTCCAATAAGCTGAGCAGATCAACCTCTCTAAGTCCCAGTGAGCTCCCTGCTCAATCTTACATACATTGGTAACTCCTCAGGAAGCACTCCTCAGAGAGCAGCATCCCAGCAGATGTGGGTCCTCCCATTTCTTGTATGACAAGGTGCACAACAGTGTGAAGACACCACACTCATAAAACTGAACAGGCTTTTGGAGAGCTGCCATGGAGGGGAGGGGGTGAACCTGTGAAAACGGTGTCTTAAAATACACTGCTGGGGCATCATGTGTTGACTCGTAACAGGTTTAAAGATTTCTGATGGCTGTCTATGGAGTTGGAACAAATCCTAGGGTGCACCTGTAAATCCCTGCTCATCTTTGAATTTATTCTGTTTTCTCAAAATTTGTCTGAAGCCCCCCAGGATGCCCCAGCCCCACACAGGGGATCTCAGCAGCTCCAGTGCAGCCTCATTGCTCAACTTCATATATCCACATATGAACTTCTGCCAGTCAATAGTAGCTCCTTCTACAATAAAAATACATGATCAGCCTGAGTGCCTGTATGTCCCTGCAGCCCCTGTCCTGCCCCTGGTCCATGTGACTGTACTGTCACAGTGGCTGCCATGTCATGATCTTCTCCCTGAGACACTTCTGTTATTAGGAAGAACTTCTCAGGAGTTGGGACTTTTTTGTCTCCAAAATCCTTTCTGAAAGGATGCATGACACAAAAGCACGTGACACCAGCTTGTGTCCCTAAAGAGGAGGCAAGTGATGTCTCTGAAGTGACCTGGGGAGACTTGGTAACTTACATATCCTTCCCCTCTGCTCTCAGGCAGGGCTGGGGCACAGCATTGTCTCTGTCACTTCATGGTCATAACAGGGCTTTATCAGCCATCACAGGGGGCTCAGGGTACTGCTCCTGGCAACACTATCTGGCTAATTTCTTGGCCTTTCCCTTGCTCCTCCTTCCAGTAAGATAAAAGGAGTTATCTTCATTAGCTGTACACACAGACTTAATTCCTCACCGCAGATCTGGAAATCCTTTGTTTCCAGGCATGGGTGCCACTCCCACGCTGCTGCAGGTGCAGCTGCAGGAGCAGCCATGTCCCAGATCTGCCGGTGGGCTCTGCTCCGTGGCCAGCTCTGCCTGTCCACCGTGTCATCCTTCTGGCTGGGTGGGCAGCCACAGCACCTGGGGCTGGGTGAGAGAGCAACAGCCACCTCACCTGGGGACTCCCAACGGGATTTTTACTGCAGAGGTACCACCGCCACTGTGACCAAGTGTGAGACGACCCACGGCTCTGGTTTGCAGGACGAGGTGAAAACTCCTCTCAGCCTGTAGCTTTGCCTTTGCCCTGTTAGGGCTGCACATATATCTGCAGCTTTGCTGGAGCTGAACAATCATGTCCCACCGCCCAGTGGCCCAGGGCGTGGGGAGGGGAGCATTTCCTTGGTGGGGCCAGAGAAGCTGCATCCACCTGTGAGCAGCCTGGCTCAAAATTAAAGGATGTTTGTAAAATATTCAAGAAGCCTTGAATGGAAGAAGATATAGAAATGCAAAGCATAGTATTCTTTTTTTTTCCCCTTCCCTTTGGCAAATGGCCTAGAAAAGTAACAAAAAAAAGAGACAGAAATGCCAGAAAGTAAACCACCTACTGTTGACTCCTGGAGATAAACCAGAACATTGTTCCAAGAAGCAGAATGCTGCTGTCATTTCTCCTGGAAGTGAAGAGAGCATCGCCCAGCACTGGGGAGGGGAATGAGGGAGAGAGAAAGAGAAACAAATGGTTCAGACAAACCTCTCAAAGGGAAGTCAAGGTAGTGCCTGTAAATGTGTTTGGCACAGAGCAAAACAAAGCACGATGTCACGTATTTAGAAAAATCATCACTGTGGGAAGTTAATGTGGCTTCAGAGACACTTGTGATATTTAGCGGGTTACAATAGTTTGTTGTGGATCATTAGGACTCCCACTCCTGAGGAAAGATCTTCTGGGTATGAGTCATGGGGACCCTGCCTGGCTGTGTTATTCTGTCCCATGGCACCCTATTGTCTATTATATTTTCTTCTCCCCGCATCAAAAATGCAGACTTTCAAGTATACACTTCCTGACACTTAGAGCAAGGACGGAACCACAGGGACTGCAGTTGGCTCCTTGTACTCCTTATGTTATTTTCACTCAGTTTTTGCAATTTTAGCTCTTTTGAGCATAATAGCAGGTTTTAAGCAATATACCTCTGTTTGATTTAGCATTAGTTTGTGTTTACTAAAGCCCAGCCCCATCACTAATGAAATTAACATCAGGCTCAGAAAGATTTGACCTTTCATGTGGGTAATAGTGAGGTTACAATATTCGGTTTCTCCCTCTTTTGAAGGTTATTGGCCAACAAAACGTAATCCTGGGGAAAGAAGCACAAAATGTGCTTGTGGGCTTTGGCACAGCTGCTTAAGCAAGTCCTGCAGTGGCCCTTGCCCTGCTCTGCCCCTGTGCTGCTGGTAACATCCCTCTGAGCTCCAAAAACAGAGCTGATTCAGCACCTACATCTCTGCTGCTCCACCCTTGTGCTACAGCTTGAGCTGACTTGGGCAGATATTTTCTGCTGCTGACACCATTAGAGCAGCAGTAACCTCTGGCAGGCAGGTGGGAGACAGCTCCATCTTCACCCGCCGTTGCTGTTTGCTTCATTGCCCATGAGCCGAAGCCCTGAGGAGCTGAAGCTCCATTTGCAGCCAGACCAAGCTGTGGAAAGTCAGCAATTCACCTTTCTCATATTCTTTAGGGATAAAACAACAAAAGCAACAAAAGATTTAATATAGCAGTGTGCTAAGTGAGTTAGATTGTGGAAATCATGTCTCCAATAACTCACTGGCCAGTAGCAGGAACTATTGATGGCATCTTTACTCATCACAGTCAGCTGAGTTAAATTTCCTTAATGGCTACTTCCCAGCCACTATCACCACTTTATTTCTTCATGTTTTCACGCACTTCACCTGCTGGGAGGATGTTACCCATCCGCCTTCGCGCTGCTGGGTAGCGGATGGTCCCAGGCGGCAGAGGAATGCTGTATCTCATTCCTGCCCTCCGTTACAGTGACACACATAACAAAACCATTGATGAATTGTACTCTTCCTGCAGGCTACTGGGTCTGTGAAGGATCAAAGTAAAAGTACATTTTCATAACTCCCGGTGCTTAAGGAAAGTAATAAATAATGGCAATGCTGTGGCTGTGTATAGACTCTGTACCCAGGGACAAAGCATTTCATGAACGCAGGTAAGAAATGTTATTCATATTTTATACAAAAGGGAACTTACAGACCAGACAATAGGTAATATTTTTTGTTCCATGTGCTCATTGTATTTGAACAAAAGCTATTTTGATAATGTCACATTTGGCACAGCTCTGCACCATGCACTCCAGTGTACAGCTCCAGAGCTGTTTGCTACCTACTGCGATGATGACTCCTTTGAGTGAAATCTCTGGGCTGAGCACTATGACTGGAGGCACATCAATGCTCCTGTATACTGGTACAAACATGTCCTCATAAATTACTTATTGGGTAAATAAGGCATCCAGCCCTTGTAAGCCCCTACCTAGACTGAAATGCTGGGACTGCACAGCCTGAAAGGGGCTGGGGTTGCTAGTCCATGACTTGGGGCAGCACACTGCCTTGGCCTTCCCACCTTACATTGGCCTAAATAGCTGCTTGCAAAGCAAGGTGATGGGGAGCACCAGCTCCCAAAATCTGTGTGCAGCCTTTGGGGTCAGGTAGATTGATTCAGGACATGCTCAAACACCATGTGCAGGGTAACTTGGCAACCCAGTGACCAGTGCGGGAAGCTGGATGCAGTGGGAGAAACTGGGGGGGATGACTTTGTTCTTTGTTTTAAATAGTATTTTTCCCACTCTGATTAAACTGCACTGCAGTTCATTAACTATTCAGGTGTTGTCCGCTCTTTACAGAAGGAAACGTGAGATGACAGACTATTTAACAAGTTCATTTTGAGCACAAATTGTGTTTAAGGCAGGAAAAAATATTACTTCATGCAAAACTTGGGTCGGTGTAATTGCAGGTCTGACTGCTTCGAAGATGAAAAACCTCTTTCTTAATTCAAGGCAAATGTAGCAGAAATAATGTTTAGAAAAGAGGTGCAGGTAGGTACACAACAGGGAGTGCAATTTTAATATCCTGAGTACAAGATTTTTTAAGTCTTTGTCTGACCTGCATTAACATACTTGGTTACATTTCACCTGCCACATTCATCTTTGTCAGTTTCTTTTTCCCCTCTGTAATTTGTTTGCCTGTGATTACTCATGTTTATCTCTAGGGCTGATGCTCTTGGCCCAGTTCATGCCTCCTCAGAGGCCCAGCACTGACCCTGTAAGTGCTGCAGGATGAGGTCCAGCTTAATCCTCCACAGGCACAACCACTTGTGGTTCCTGCAGTCTGCCAGCACAGGCACATCTTCAGCACCAGGAAGACACTCTGTGGCCCAGCCTCTGGATACCTGCCCTTAAAAATATGCAGTGAGACCAGGAGTCCATTAATCAGAAGGCAGCAGGTAATTGCTGACATGCTCTGAAGTTCAGGGCAAATCCACACGTGATGCTCCAGCTGTGCCTCACTGTGGGGTCAGAGCACTCCCAGGTCCAGGGTCTATCCTGGCAGCATCTCATTCATGCTCCAGGGTGAAGCATCCCTGTGCACCACCACCAGTCTGGGCCAGGCTTCTGCAGGAGCCAGAAGCCCTCTGTAAGCTGCTCTCATCATTGCTGGCTCTCGGACCTGACCTGCCATTTGAATAAGGACTCCAGCACTGTGGTGAGTCACAAGCCCTTTCCTCCACCCTCTGCAGGCTGGGTGGCAGAGGGTGCTCATTCCAACACAGACACCTTTGTTCAAGAAGCAATATATCCAGAGGTAGTAGTATCTGGAAGGGACATGGGCTGAGGCTCCTGGACACCCTGTGCTAAAACCCTTTTAAGTCTGGGACTCCACAGAAGGTGGGCACCCTCCTCACCACTGAACTGTGGAGCAAGCAAGAGAACACCAGCTCTGCTGATCTTTTCTGAACATTGACCTACACCCACATAGGACAACCACCAGGATGGGTAGGTAGGCTTTGGGAAGGGAGCGGGGAGAAAAGGCACAGCTCAGCTAGGAATTCAGATAACATCGACCGCCTGTGACCCTCCATCTCCACTCAGTGGCCCCAAAACACCATCATTAAGTATGTTTGAACCAAGAGCTGCTGCCCAGGCTGGGTCTTGTCAGTCTGCTTGGTTCGTCCATCCTCTACACCCATCTACCTCCTTGGTCTGCACTCACTCTTCTGCGGAGCTCTGCAGAGGGGCCCTGAGCACCCCCTGAGCTCCAGCAGAAACTTCTTGAAAAGTTGAAAACCTGCTGATTAGCTGTAATAATCCTTATTGTAGTCACTCGCTTTTGTGCTGTTTACTGAGTCTCACATACCTCCTGATTCAATGTTTTGTAAATTTAGCTCTCTCCAGCTTCAGCTGATGTGTGGATGCAGACGCTCTGAAATGCTATTTATTCCACGAGTGAGAAATGACTTGATAATTTATGGGTTGTTAACCCAAAGTTGTACAGGTTTTTACCTCAGGGAGAGAATAAATACACGTCTCATTTCAACACATTTTAGACAATGTGCTCCTTTTTAATGGCTTCCTTTGATTTTACTCTGAAATATGTAGACACTTCCTCCCAGGATTCTCATGTGGGAGCTTCATGCTGTTCTGTCAGGTTGCATATTTTCCCCCTGAATTTCTTAGAGAAGATCTCGCTTATCTGAATTACAAAGATGTTAACGTTGTGTTGTCACTGTGAATATGGAGTTTAGGCAAAGATTTTATTCTGATTAAGAAATGGAAGAGTCGGAGAATAATTACTGCATTGGCAGTGTGAAACTTATAGATGTTTAAAATTAATCAAAACATATTTACTTATTTATAGATGTTGAAATTAGAATATGCTTTTACCTGAAAGTAAAAGAAATTGCTTATACAGCTGGAAAGTGTAGCAGAGATTATGTGCCTGCTATTTGTACCCTGAGATGAGGGTATAACTGTAAAGGATATATATTGGTGTGTTGGGTGAGGAATTTTTAGGCAACAGCATTTGACATCACAGTTCAAGGATGAAAAAGATTTATTGATCCGTGAGTTAAAGAGTGACCCTGGTTTCACCTCTTGTTAGTGCTCTGTAGGTTGCATTTAAAAACTGTAACAAAATGAATCCTTAGCCTCTGATAAATGTTAATCTGTCCCTCAATAGGTCACAGAGGAGCAAAAGCTTGGAGAAGATGTTTAGCTCCACCACCTGTTTAATTTAGAGGATATTTTCATCAGATTAGGGTCAGTTTTGTAGGTTTCTTCCATCTGCCTTCCTGATAACATCATTTATTTTGATCTATAAGAATCTCCCAGACCAATATTTGTAAACAGTGACTGAAGTCATGAGTCAACATCAACATACAAGATGTCAAACTTGACAGGAAGGTTTATTGTGCCACTGGGCTCAGCTTTGCATTGCTAAGGTAATTATTAAACCCGGGATAAACAGAACTTTGATCCCATGTGTATTTTTAAATGATTGACACCAGTCGATTTTACAAAAATGCCATTTTGAAAAGCCATTCTCATAGGAATTCATTGTGTCAACATAGAAGGTGTCCAGTGCAAGGTTTAGCAAAGTTAAGTATCCCATAGCCAAGGTGCTGGTGTGGGGTGCAGTGCAAGGATCTGCCAGGCCTCCTGTGATTCCCAGCCAAGAGGAGTGTGAAATGTTCACATCCCAAAGGAGAAACCAATTCACTGACATCACCGACTAGTGAGAAAAGGTGACCCTGGACAGGGAAAGAGGGGATGTGTAAAAGGATAAAAATGTGCATTGCAAAAATGCAGTTGGACCTCCTTCTCTTTGAAAATAGTTTCCGTCTTTCCCTTTAGTCATGGGAAGACTGTTTAAGCATCTTCCCTCTGTGGTATTCTCTGAGTTCAGCTTCATATTGGACTAACACTGTCCACCTTCCTTTACCACATCCCTTCCTGCGTGAGAAAGGTGCTAAGTGCCCAGTGAAAGAGGCAGGCACCTGTGGGATGGGCACTAGCACATCTTAGGCACTGATCTCAAAACACTGTCTGTGACCAGAGTTGAGTGCTGAAGGTTTGTGTTTGTACATGTGTGAAGGTAGGGAAATTTGGGGATAATAAGCAAAGTTAGGGAAAGAAAGGAAATACAGGAGAAGTGAATCTGGGTGAATTCAGGTGAGCCTCTGATTGCAAATGGGAGTCCAAAGCACCCAGCATCAGAGGGGCAGATGGGCTGATGGGAAGGGACCCCGCTGCAGAGATGCGCCAGCCCATCTCTCATGGGGAAAGCTCATGCCTGCAGTGTAATAACTCATCACCAAGAGAAGAGTAGATGGGACACTTTGGTAACCATCCTACTCTCAGGGTGAGTCTGTGCCTATGAAGTGCTTACCTGTGCCTTGGATCTAAGAACAGTTCTGAGTCCTGTAGCTGGTCAAGAAATGCCATGAGGGCCATGTACAGCTGTATTTTGGCAGTCCTTAAGGTTGTTAATAAGAAACCAAAGACAGTGCGTATGCAGAAATCTGAGGTATGGATGGGCAAAGCAGTGAGCAGCAGCATTGACATTTTCCTTTTTAGTCTTCTTCACTATACTGGATTGCTTGGAACAAAATGGCCAGTCTAAGAACAGCTACAACCCCAGCACATGAAGTGTAAAGAGGGATAACCTAATTCATTCATTACACTTCTATTTAATTAAAGAAATTATTTCTATAATTTCATTACAGAAATAACTTCCAACAATGTGCTGGAACAAAATTATGTTTCCTCCACTAATAAAATTTTGTGGAAGTATGTAATTATACAGCTCCTGTATTTGAATTGTATTGTGTACTGTACAGTGGTGTGTCTTACGACTATGTAAATTTAAAGCCCTAAATATTTCATACTAGCCATAAAATAACATAGTGTAATCAAAAAGTACGTGATGGATGGAAAGCATGGGCTAGGTGTGAGGATGATGAAAACTCATCTGTTGGCTTGGCACTGCCATTTGGGTGTTACTTGTCTACTTTCTTTGAGATCTCTCAGGTAATTTATGGCAGATTTTGCTGCTATTCCTTGCTACACATCCCTGCAGGTGCAACCATTAAAGTATCCACAAACTGTCCTGCTCTTCTTCACGTGGAGCATCTCTTGGAGAGAATGTCATGGCTCAGGATCCTCTGTAAGACAGCCTTAAGACAGGGATTCCCTAAATCAGTGCTGAAATACAACCGGTGGCTTGAAATAATAATCAAGTGAAACAAAAGTCCTCTTACTTACAGAGATAAAAAAAATAAATCTGCAGATCCGCAGAAATCTGCAGAGAAAATCTGCAAGGCAATAGCATGTGAAACATCAGCATGCTTCCTAATAGCTTCCCTGTATCACCCCCAGCAAATGGATATCTACAATGGTGTCATTTATTGTTGATGACTGATAATAGGATTACTGCTCCCACATCTAAGAAGTATGGCATCCCGAATAGCATCGTTTCATGCTGAAGGAAAGATGTTATTATCACATCCTGTCTTCACATACTGCTCAACCAGTTATCTGTGCAGGACTCGGTGTACAGCTCTGAGACTTTATAGGATATTATCATGTTATATGAAATTCAGACTGCTGCAGCTATAAATCAAGAGGACACCTTGTATGGTGGTTGATTCTCCTTGGAACAGCATCTCTAGGCAGAGGCTCTGTTCTCTGAAAGATTAGAGTGTGGTTTAAAAAAAATGTTGCCAATGAATTTATAGCTCATGAAAAGGGCAGGTTTAATAGTTTTGGTGTTCTTTGTTTAGCAGTCTCATATGTAGAGCATGTGGACAGCACAAGCTTGTCCACAACTCCTTAGGAAGACACCCAAACCTGACTACAGAATCTCTCCTTTGGAAAACTAAGGGGATAATTAATTTTAAATAGTTTTCTTCAGCAGCATTTCCATCTACAGCCACAGGGCCTTCTACAGAAGGGCCCAATCTATGCCACTGACCAAGGGCAAGAACATCAATGCACAGGGAAACAGTAGGTGCTGCATATATTTAGGGTTCAGTTTTGGGGGCAGCTGAGCTGATCCTAACAGCTTGTGGCTACCAAACGACGCCCTTCCCTGTCCCTCCCCAGCCATCCTGGAGACCTGGCAAAAAGCTCTTCAGTTTTTTGGCTGAGTTAGTTTTAGGCTCACAGCAGGGTGAGACCAGTTCCAGAACTGGCACAAAGCAAACAGTAGGAGCACATGGCCCAGGGCAGGGGGGAGACAGGACTGGACCCCTTGGCCAGGGGAGTTAACTCACCAAGTCTTGTGGGAATGAGCCCTTTTATGGTGAGGAATGGGGGAAGGCTTTGAGATGCTCGGCTGGGCCTTTGCTCTCTAGCCTAACACAGCCCATGAGGATCAGGAGTGCTGAGCCTCAGGACCACAGGAACTGATATTCCCGCAGTCTCTGAGTATTTAGTAACACAGATCTCATCTGAGTCCTTCTCTTATGTTCCTTCCCCAGCAGGAGTGAAAACTGCATTTGTTGGGCACAGGAGGTTGGCTTATCCTTCACAGAGAAACTATAGCTGGAAGAGAAACGCCACCTTCAAAATCCATCCGGCTGTGAAAAATGACAGCGGTATGGATTTTCACCCAAGGTGAAAAGCAGAAAGCTTTCCAGCCGCTCCTAGTTTTCCAACTGGGAAAGCAGAAAAAAAAAGCAGAAAGCTCTTCACAGCCGCTCCCAGTTTTCCAACCTGCCCCAGTTGGAACTTCAGCTGGAGCCATCTCTGCTGTGTTGCTGACTATGAACACCTGAGCAAATACCTTGTCTCCTTTTGCTGACAGGAGGCCATAGTATTCACAGGGCAACTGCACCAGGGCATGCAAAGGAGATTGGGGTCAAACATTAAGATATATTCATATAAACTGATTCCTAATTGAGCTGTGAAAGGGTCAATTCCATTTCCAGGGATCAAAATGCAGAGGTGGGCTCTCCTATCTACAGCCCCCTCCATAATCCACTGGAGTCAGAAAGTGTCTTTGGATCTTCCCTTCAAATGCTATTAATCCTCAGAATTTAAAAAACTTATAATGAGAGATCAAAGCTAAAATTTCAGCAACAATGAACTAATTCTCCCAATACCCAAATATGCTTAGTAGCCAACACCAGGAAGTTAGACTAAAGCAGCAGGTTTTCCTACAGACTTTTCATCTGTGCTGTTGCTTATTTCACAAAGAAATGTGTTAAATTAATTGAAGAAACCAACTTTTGCACTTCCCATGCTATTTCACCTGTGTTTTAAAAAACAGACCTGAGAAGGGAAGCAGCAGGTTTTAAGCTTACACCAGACTTAAAAACTCCTGTATACTTCTCCTTGGGACACCCAGAAAACAAAGGGAAAGGATGTTACAGGATGTACTGGGGAAAATGATGTTAAGAGCCTTGTAAGTTAAAACCCAAGCAGTTTATGAGAAAAAGCAGACTGATGCAGTTTAGCATTTAGGACTCAATCAGTACAGGGAAAAGTTCTGTGTACAAAGAAGTAATCATTTAATAACAAAGTTCTGTTGGTTACAAGTTAAGGCTTTAAAATGCCCACTGACTATAAAGGCTTGTAATGTTTCAGGGGGTTATTGCCTCTGAGAGGTGTTGCCACTTCATTAGACATTTTTGTATTGTTCAAAAGCCTACAATGCTAAAGATGTGCTTTCTTCTGCCTGAAATAATGCCTGAGACTTGAGTGAGGGGGTGAATGTATGGCGTATACTGCTCATGAATAAAAGATGTGTGCAGCTAAGCAGTCTAGAGTGTTCCTCTCTTAGGGGATTAGCTCTATTCATCAGAAAATTTTAAAGAATAATTTTTAAAGACTATTTTTTTTTTCTAAAGAGGAGGAATCCAAGTGGTTGAGTAATGGTGAGGATGCTTTAGCAGAAGGGGTGACAGGGAGGGAGCTAGGGAGGACATTGAGCCTCATCGTGGTCATGGGAGACATCTCAGTGCTGTCCCTTCCTTCAGGCAGAGGCAGCTCTCTGTGGTGAAACACCACAAGCCCCCCATGCATCCCGCTGGCAGACACAGCCAGGGAAACTCACCCCGTGGCAGAAGCTGTGCTGAAAATGTGGCCTCTTCTAAGCAGGAGGCTCACAGCATCACTCTGACACTTAAGAGGAGGTTGTGACCATGGCCCAACACTGCAGAACTTCAACTTTCCCTCTCTCACCTGGGGTGTACAGCAATAAATCGAGCTCCTGACTCCCCGCAGGTCACCCTCTGTCCAAAGGGGTGACCACATCTGCAGCCCTGGCAACATGCATGAGTCACTGCTGGGATCCCAGGTACGGCCTCAGAGGCTGCCTGAAATACAAAAATACCTGGGCACTGACTCCCAGCAAACAGCCATCCGTGTGTCTTACAGGATTTATTGGGGAAGGGTTTGTGCAGGATCGGAAGATGCACAGGTGTGAAACTGCTTTGCTGTAGTGTAGCTCTCTGAGACTGGCACTCACAGTGCTGCTGCTCTTGCATCTGAAATACCAGTGACAGTAAGTCAAGGAGGGGGCGCTATATGAGGAGTGGCTGAGGTCACTTTGTTCAGCCTGGAGGAGACTGAAGGGAGAACTGCAGTCTTCAACATCCTCATAAGGGGAAGTGGAGGGGCAGGTACCAATCTCTTCACTCTCATGACCAGTGACAGGACTCAAGGACACAGCAGAGAGGTGAGTCAGGAGAAGTTTAGGTTGGATATCAGTAAACATTTTTCATCCAGAGGGTGACTGAGCACCAGAACAGGCTCCCCAGGGAAATGCTCACAGCACCAAGACTGTCTGAGTTCAAGAAGCATTTGAACCACGCTCTCAGGCACATGGTGTGACTCTTCAGGTGTCCTGTGCAGGGCCAGGAATTGGACTCAATAACCCTGACAGGTCCCTTCCAACTCAATGTATTCTATGATTCTATGAAGTCACCAAGAGAAGGGGAAGGTGCTGCACATGCTGTCACTGGCAGCTCAGGGCAGCACAGCCATTGCACCTGTCTACAATAAGAGTCACACCAGACACCAAAACTGGCCACATCACCCACCTTGGACATGGAGCTTCTGGGGGGAGGACTGAAGGTTGCTCATGGAGAGCAGCCATGCAGCTCCAGCCCAGAAGCAAATGCATGGAGTTACTCTGGCTTCCTCACAACAGCAAGGGCTTTTTAAGCTTAAAAATGTTTCAAATGACATGATGAGAGGCTGCTACTGCTTTTATGTTTGGCTGAGAGGGAAGATACAACCAGTGCTCTCCAGGTCCCTTTTCAGTGGCTCAGAAGTTTTCACTTATGTGCACTTGCCAGGACTGGGACCAAATCTCTAGCAATGGATGTCCTCTGCTTTTCCCAAGCCTCAGTGGCACAACCAGGTACAAACAGTTGCAGTGTTCCCCCCTCGTGCAGTCTTTGTATGCAACCCATCAGGAACTGCTCTGCACATGGCAAGAAGAAAGGGAAAACCACTGTATGCTCCTGACAGTTTTAGCCTCCAGATATCACCTCTCCATCTTGTAGTCCTTATAACACAATTTTTTCCTTTCAGCTCTGGATAATATTTGTTTTCCATTCAATTTGGCAGCAAATGATCAAAGTTGTTTTGTGAAGAATCACAAAAAACCCACAGCCCTGAAAATGTGAGAAAAAATGAGAAATACTCCTGTTTCTATAACGCTGTGACTCTGCCCGCAGGGTTAGCAAGCAGTGGATTGCAATTATAGTTTGAGCATCTATTTATTTTATTGCAGAAAAAACATCAGCATGTGTGCTGTATTTTTTTGGCTTCTAAACAGCCCAGTAAATGTACATCAAATTGAGAGGTGTTGTATAATATATGAAAAGAAGACATTTTGATCCGTGCAGCAAAATGAGAACTATGCAAATTATTAACAGTTTATATGGAATAAAGTTTTACTATACATAATTTTATGTGCTTGTACAGAGAATCTGTAATCCCACTAAGGAACATTTACTCTACCTATAATAAATGAGGGGGTTTTAGCATGAGAAACCTTTTAAGCCAATAAATACCTAAAATATGGAAATTAAAACCAGCATTGGAATACACATAGTATCCAAACGTAATCATCACATTTGTGCTTAACGACTGCAGTATTCAGCAAACTCTACATTTTCCCTAGGAATACTTTGCTTTAAATTCCATATTTTTTTTTTGCCACATTTCTCACTTAAAAGCTTTCATGAGCTTTTGTACTGTTGCCAGGCTTATTTTTTGTTTATATACAGGTTCTTGCCATGGAGATATGTCCCTGACATGAAGGCATCCAGTACAGGAAATGACATGCAATGCCTTATTCTTCTAGTTTAATTAATGCCCTGACAACTTGGCAATAAGGCTACAGTGAAGAAAAGGTCTCTGCAGGGAACCGCAGGTTTTGAGCAATAAGAAAGCTGTCAAAATTTTACTATATATCTATAGTAACATATCGAACATCCAAAGATTTCTGGAAGGCATCTGTAGAAAAGAATTCAGAAGAAAAAAGGTTAGCATAAAAATGATGTTCCTTAACCTACTAAAAATAAAAGAATGACTTTCTCAGCAGCCAGAGTTGGAACTGGGTAAGCAGCCTACACTGACTTACCCGTTTCATGCAAAAAGAAATTCCAGGTTTTAATGAGCGAGGACTGTTTGACATAAACAATAAAAAGGATTAGCCTGATCCCTGTTGAGACTGGTCCTCTTCTGTGATTTAAACAAGCTGAATGAAGAGTAGATCTGTTCCACACAGTAATCCATGTAACCACTCTAGATCTCTGTGACCAAACCCATATGCCCAGGTCTTCTGCTCCAAACTTCTTGTCCTTCTTAGCTGGAAGCACAACAGCAGCGTCTTGGCACACGGGCAGGAAAAGGTGTCCTCTCTCTCCCCTCTGACTGGTTCAATATTTTGAGAAGCATCAAAGATAACATCCCCAAAGGAGATTCCCAACAGCTCTCAAAGCAGCTGCAGGCACAGACCTCAGATCATCAGAAACCTGTGGTGATCCATGTCCTACTGAAGAGCATCATTTGATATTCATGATCTTACTGTGCTCTATCTGATTGCCAGATGAGGGAGCATGTTTCTACAAAATTCAGCAAAAGAACGTTCCCAAGAGACAGCGATGGAGAGAAAGTTCTTTGCCACTCTGGTGGCAAAAGCCTTGATTATATTCTTGTTGTCTTCATGCACAATCGTGCATGAATCCTCACTTTCCCAGGAAAGGAAATTGAGAAGTAAACAGCAGACCAAACTCAGTACTACCTGACGTCCTCCACTATCTCCATATCTCTTTGGCTGTGAACATGAAGAGATAGCACTGTCTTTTCTGATGGATGAGATATTCTTCAGCTAGTGATGGAAAACAGCTGCCCATGGGCACACACTTAATTGCCTTCCACACCAAAAATTCATGTTGTACCCTCTGAGAAAAATATAAACCAGCCACATATTTATGTATCACTCTGAAATCAGGATTTGTGACTCCTTTCATGTGAAGGCTTCCAAGTCATATGAAAGCTTATAGCTGTCACACGCTACACAATACACAGCAGTTTTAATTTCCAGTCTAATTCCCTGCTTCCCCACTTTTTATTTTAGCAAAAAGATTAATTTATTTCTGCAAATACATATCAAATGAATCAGAGGGATCAGCTTCAGCCTATTTAGGGGTCTGACTTTCAAAGAAGGTGTGGATGGTGAACAACAGAGGTATTGCTGAGGACAAAACTTAGCAGAAAATAACTGTGGCTATTTGCACAAACATCGTATTTGTTTTTCCTACAATCAGCTGCACTCCTGAAATTAGATGAGATTTTTTTTTTAAAGGATTCTAAGCGACTAGAGAGCAACATGCTCAGGATAGATACACACAACTCTAACGATAGCTCCAAATATGTTCTGTCTTGCCTGAAGTGAAGAGCGGCATGGAAGAAGCTATTTAAGGTTCCTGCACATGCCCCAACCCCAGGCTCAGTCAAGTGAAAGAGCCCATGCTGACAGAAGAGGAAGCTCCCCTCCTCGGGAGGCAGGAGCTACAGGTTTGTTTACATCACTGGAGAAACCATGTACTTGTCTTTGGTTGTTCTTCTCATTTTTCCCTGAAATTCCCAAATCTCAACATGACGCTGTTCTCAGAAGTTTGAGCAGGACTCCCAGCAATTTTTGTTTCTAATGATTTGCATCCTTAAGGAATAATCAAAAATGGCATAGAAAATGTAAATGTGAGGAAATGGGATGGTATTCATTCAGCCATGCAGCTGGAATTCAGGAACTGCTGTAATTGCACGCAAGTAACATCATTTTCCTCCCTTGTAGATATTTTGCTTATTCACATCACGTCTTTCTTTTGCAGAGTTGGTTGTTGCCGAAGTTCCTCCACGCTGCAAAATGAAACAACTGCTCTCTGCTGTTGATGTTAGGCTGGGATACTGAGTTGCACCAGGGCTGGCATCCAGGGCAGCATCACAGACAGAGCAGGGCACTCGCTTCCCCATGCAAACTGCTGGGCCAGGTGGGAACTCTCAGTGCACTGGATGCAATGGTGGAGAAAGGAACAACAGGAGCTGAGACTGTACTAATGGAAATGGGGGAAAGGGAAAAACAGCACCTATAAATACTGTAAAAACTCTTTAACTTAAGAGACACAGTGAAAACAGCAAGAATATAATCAAGGCTTTTGCCACCAGAATGGCAAAGAACTTTCTCTCCATCACTGTCTCTTGGGTACGTTCTTCTTTTGCTGAATTTTGTAGAAACATGCTCCCTCATCTGGCAAGGTTGCCTTAATGAGAGGTTACATACCTTACTCTCGGCTATTCTTCCAACCATTCTCTGACTCCCAGGATTTAGGAGGTGCCTGTGTGAAAGTCCTCATTACCTGTACAAAGACATAGGAAGTGCTCAGCTGCTGAACTACCAATACACCGGCTCCAGGAAAGCCTGACAGCAAAGCTCTATTTCCCAGCCCTACCAGTCCTATTTTATTCCTCTGAACTCAACTATGTGAACAAAGTACACGAAATAATGAGCAGCACATATTTCCCTGAGCAAGAACTGAATGCAGAAAAGAAACTATTTGCATATTAGAAATCCTGTTCTGTAGAAAATCTGTATGTGCCAGGAAAACGGAACATATGTGCTGAATGAATTTAGGCAAAGCTACACCTTCACTGTGCTGCTTATGAAAAATCACATTTACTACACCAGTCTGACACTGACATGAGCTTTTCATCAGCATTTCATCAAAATCAAACAAATAGGAAGAACACCAAGAATAAGACAACAATACAGCATTCATGGTTCAACATACTTCACCAGGATGTGGAAGAGGACCTTGCTGAAGCCAAACACCTGCCCTCAAATACCCAACAGCTCCCTCTCCGAATATTCAAACAAGTGCTGGCAGGACAAAGACAGTATGTGCCAACAGGTTACTTGAACAATGCACATGTGCACCATGGTGGGACAGGCAGCCCACAGCAGCCTTCCTGCTCTGCTTGCTTGTGGGAGGTCCCTTGGGAGGTGTCAGGCCCTGGAGCTGGCTGTGCTTGTGGCACAGTTCTCTGCAAGAACCATTTCAAAAAATAACGCAAAATTGTAGTGGGAGGGTACAGGAAGAAACAGAATACAGAAGTCTGGTAGAGTTCTGGATACTTCAAAACCTCAAAAAGTTTGATAAGAGTTGCCCAGCTGCCTACCCAAAGAGTAGGCAGTGAACATGTATTTTCTTCCAGTACTTTGGTGCCTGGTGGTGGTAACTCCCTTGGAAGAGCTGTATGACAAATCCTTTTTGGCAACTGCAACACACCAATGGAAATGATTTGCAACCAAAACAAAATACCTGCCTGTTCAAAACCAGTGTTTGAACCAAATGAAAGGAAGAGTTAGCAATAGTTCTGCTGCTTTGAAAAAACGAGGTATTGGCATTCACTTGTTCGACTTAAACAGCATGGAAATATCACTGACCACAGGCTGCAGTCTTTGTCTTACTTAAATACTCTACTTCTAAGCTTCTTGATACCAGACACCTGGATACGTGGTTATTCAAATATATGGCTGATACATTGCTAATGTGCAATAACAAGCAGTATGATAAAGATATTGCCATTGAGCTGTTGCTTTTTAAAGACAACCCCAAACACAGTTTTCGGGCAAATGTCATGATAAGGGCTGTACTTCTGCAGATTCAACTCTGCTGGCACACACAAAAAAATTCTCTATTGTTTTCAGATTTATTTCTTTAAATGGTTTTAATACACATGCACAAAAATAAAAAATCAAAAAGTAAAATTGAGCTCATTCCATGTTACCTTTATCTGAGTATTGTACCATTTATATGAAGCTGCCTGTTCAGAGCAAAAGACATCACACGGATGCTGAGATAAAAAACACAGTTTTTGTTAATTATCTCCCATTCAGTTTTCTAGTGGAGCCATTCCAGTATCTACAAACACATAAAAATTTTGTATTGTCTACGATTAGACTTGCTAATCAAGCTGCACCTTTATCCCAATGTATATTTACCAGCAATGATAAGGCACTTCTGTAAGTTACGCCATTCTGTCATTGGGAAAACTGAAGAAGTTACTTCACCTTGGGTAGCATTTACTCCCAGATGGAATAAATCTTCTGTTCCACAATTATCTAGGCTGACTAGAACACACAGTATGCCAGCTCCAGGGAACCCTCAAGAATCTGCTGTTTCTCTCTTCCCTGCCATCTCTGTCAATACAAGTGCAGAGGGAATATCTAATCCTGAGATACTCAGCTGGGTACATTTTGCTCATAGGTCACGAACATGTAGTATCTCCTATGTTCCTGCAGGGAATCCTGCCCTTCGCCCTATTCTCCAGGCATGGCTGGCTGTTCCAGTTATGAGAGGAACACACAGCACCTGAATGGCCTTAGCAAAAGTACTGGAATAACCAATGGTAAAAGTGAATGTATTCTCACATGGTGTATAAAAGCATCAGCACTCAGAAGACACTCAAATAACCAGTTTATTTCTTTAAATCACCCCAAAACAGACACAATAGTTACAGGGACTGTTATGGTAGAAGCAGCAGGTTCAAGGAGAACCAGAGTAAGACAAATCACTGTCAAAAAGAGTAAATCTCCTGCTGTATTACATGTGGATGCAGCCTCGCAAGCCTTTTTAAAATATGAAATCTCCATGTTCTGTGTATGAAAATGCAGCTGTTGATGAAGTCAGAGCTATTCAAGGGCACTAATTTCTTTGCAATTGATGATAGCTGCACTTCTTTCTCCATTACTTTCTCCTTTGAAGAACAAGACCCTGCTCCTGCTTATGTTTGGATCAGCCATTGGAGACAGGCACTAAGTAATATAAGACTATTATAATGCTTTGCAACTCACAAATCATAAAAAAATTCTCAGGTATTTTAAAATACATACTGCAGCACTAAAGCATTGAAGGATTTCTGGTTAGCTCAACAACTCTCTTGCTCTGCATCATTTGCACAGTTCTTAAAACCACCTGTAGGAAGGATGAAATCCTGGCCCAGGAGAGGGTAAAGTAGGCCACACCTCATCCATGAAAGTGGGATCTCAGAACAGAATATTGCCAGGGTATCTACTAAGAAACTCAGCAGTAATTTATAAACTCATTGACATGGCTATATAGAAATATTTCTAGTTTGTCAGAATAAATCCTACTATTCATCATCAGCATAGTTATAGCCTACATCAATCATCTGCACTTCAGTCACCTTGTTCATTCTCATACTCTGCTGATTCAGCTTTAATTTTATATCACTCATACAAGTCTTTCACAAAGGTCACAAAAGTGCCTTCAATGTATGGAGAGTGGTTCTGTGTAATGGCTCCTCAGTTACTACTCCTTCTCTAGTTAACCTAATTTCAGTCAAATTAACTATATTCCACAAAAAAGAGTATCCTCATCCTTTGGATTTACACTGGAAATAATCATCTATACTCATCAGGCTATTACAGGAGACATCAGATTGAAAAAACAGCAGCAGAACCAAGTTTTCTCACTGCTTTTTTTCTAAGACCCTTATTTCATGTCTTTAATTTGTGCTTTGAACTTGTAGCTAAGGATTTTTGAGGTCTGGTCTCCTTTGTGGGAGTGACCAGGGTTTACCGAAAAAGAAATTTTAGTGACTCAAGATTTGTAGTACTTAACAAATTGGTATCAGTCCCATCATGTTTCATATATCAAATTTTAATCCAGATCAGAAATTACAAAACCCTATGATCTATTGCTGTTGTTTTCCACGGACTAGTTTACATATGAACACTTAGAAACTTCTTTCCTCTCCAACTTGCAGCCCTAGGTAGTCATACAGAAGATTCACAAGAGCTGAGCCCAGTCCAACACTACCTCATAGACAAAAAAACACTGTAAAGTTTAGCCCAATGTTGACCTTACGGACATTTTAATAAGTAAAAACAAAAGAAGATCGTAAACATCTTTGAAACAGGTTAAGTGTTTGTATCTCAGCTCTTCAGTAAGTGTGACAAATGTTGCCACCTCATGGACAGGTGCAGGGTTTGATTCAGCTCAGCGGTAGGAAGGAAAACAGATCACAGAGATGACTCATTGCTGCCCTTTCACACTCTCCTGAGGGAGGAAGCCAGAGCTTGGCCAGAAGGATGCTTTTGTCACTTAGATTCACCTGGAACTCATTCATTTGGGTCTGAATCCAGAAGAACGGCTACACATCCCACAACGGAGAAAAAAAGCCCACCAAGCACAAAAAACCCCCCCCAAACAAACAGCAACCCCCCCCAAACAAACAAAAAACTAACCAATCCCCCCTCCTCCCTCCAAAAAACCCCACAAGCAAAAAAAATCAACCAACCAAAAAATACCCTAAAGGAAAATAAACAAAAAAGAGAAAAGGCTACCCATGTTCAGAGTATTTGACCATCACCAATATCAGAGAAAAGGGGCAGAAAGACAGGTGACTTTTCCTTGGAAAAAAACATAATATTCAACATAGGACCTGGCACGGTCTTCTACTGTCAAACACTGAAAACTGAGCATTCAAGAGTAAAACACCTGAGTAACAGGCTGTGGGACCTGGAGTTTTCAAGAGGGTGACAGAAGTCTTCAGATTGATGAAGATCATAATCCCCAACTGGACTAGGGGATTTTAATGTTCTGTAAGTTGAGAATCTTTTACTTGTAACCTGTAATTGTAGTGTATTCCATCACGTATTTCCACAGCTAAAGTTTTATGTTATAATACCACATTGATTATTTACTGTTCCACCTCTTTTGGGGAACTGCTGCAGAAATACTCTGTCACCTGTTGAATTTCTCCCTTTCTGATGAAAAGGCAGCTGTGCCATCCTCTTTACAGGGCAGAGATTGTTATAAAAGCCATTACACAGTGTGTATCAAAGTACGTTCATTCCAAACAGCACTATAATTAGCACTTTATATAACTGGATGAGCATAAAAGGACTATAATATGCTGAAGCAAAAATAAAACATTTCAAGTTTGACATAGGGATAGAACTTTAAGAATCAAGGATTTCTTTTTTTAAATAGAGCTCTTTAAAAATAGATTCATAGTCAACATTTATGAATGGTCTGAAAAAAGACAGTATGGTGTCTAATTGGGAGTTTCCTATCATCATGATCCCCATGTAACAGTGTAACAGTCTGCCTACATACTACTGAAGAGAAAGAAGAATTTGTACCAGCTTGATTTTTAAATATGTTCTTATGTTTATTATACTTTGCTACCCCACTCTCCTAAAATGGTGGCCTCAGGAAAAGCTGCTTTGGCAGGCAATTGCAAAGATTCCTGTGGAGAGGAAGTGAAAAGACTGGGCATACAAACAACGGCTGCTGCCATGTTCAAAGCACTGGGGAGAGTTCATAGAGCAAAATGCAGTCCTAAGTAAATGGGTTTCAGGCAATTTCAGTGTTAAGATAACATCATTAAGAGTAGAACAGATTGTGCTCAAACCCTGCTGTTTATAATTAACACATTGCTTCCAAATACTCCAGGGTCCCTGGTAAATAGTCCTCTGCTCAGATCCACCCAGACCAATCAGAGTATTTTCATCAGGTTCCATGCTGGGCCAGCACCTGTTTGGACAAATCCAAAAGAGCCAAAATACTCTTCTTTCTGGCCAGCTAAGTAGAGAGATGAACACAGCTTGCCTTAGTCATTGTCACAGTGTCCATATGGCTGTGAAGCTTGTTTTCACAAGAAATCGTACAAGTACTTTATTATGTCGAAGTTCACGGTCCTATAAACAAAAACACAGTATATTAGAGCAATCATCTTAACCGTGCTAAGACTTTAACCTGTTTGGAAACAGCACACGCGGGACATTCTGCACAATCAAAACCGAGCAATATCCCCATAAGAAACGCAAGCAAGGATTAATGAACTTTTAACTTCTATCATTATTTACAGTACCTCTCTTCTGCTTATTTAAACTTTGTAATATTCTGAAAAGGAAATAAAGCAACTTCCTAATAAAAAATGGAAGATTCTTATTTCAATCATTAGCAGTAAAAATATATCAAAATTAGTAAGATTATATTTTCATATAGTAAACTTGATACTCTAGTTGGTGATGCAAAGCAGCAACCTTTTATGCTACTGAATGTTTTGTTCATCTCCCAAACCACCTGTTTTAGAATTTACTACGTAACTCCTTCCTCTGTACTCATTTGCAGTCTGCGTTCAGTCTTGACAGTAGTTGACCCATGTTCATAGCTAAATTTGAAAAATCCAAGAATGTCACTCAATGAGATAGAAGATTTTAATGTACACTTTTGTACTTTAATGGCAGGCAAAATGAAACAGCAGTAGAATATAACATATAATTATTTTTTTTGTCTCCAAACTCATTCTTCTATACAATCTAACACTCAGACTTTGGGGTTTACTGTTTGAATAAATAATAATGCAAATTACTGCATATAATGACAAGTATAAAATTAAAAGGTTTTTTTTTTATAAAAGTATTCAATGATGCAAAAATAACAGCTAACAATGCAAAGTGAGATTAACTAGCTGAATGTCTTATTTGTTAGACTAAAATAATTTAATATTCTCTGTTCACACATCAGCCTGTAACCCACTTTTCAAAAAGTTTCTATAAAACATCATATTGGACAGAGAAAAAGTTTAGAAATCCCCAAGATACATAACGGGAAATACTGTGTTGGAGTCTATTTAATAATCCAGTGACAAATTTAAAGAAATAAACTACCACTGTTAGACTCACATGTCATTGTGTCACTCAAAAACAATGCTTTAGTTTCCAGGCTTTCCACAGAAACAAAATCATACAAATTGTAACAAACGCTGACCTTATCAACTAAATGAAACACAATTGTCCTGTCATAACTGGGTTTATTACAGACTCTCTGAAAAGATCCACTGCATTCAAGAGAACCCTACGTCAGCTAGAGAAAATCCAGGAACTTAGGTTTAAAATTCTTAAAACAGGAAGATTTCTAACAAAGAGATGTCCAACTTTACCTTCAGCTAAATGTTTAACTATTACGTGGTAGAAAGCATGGAAATACGTCCACAAAGGCAGAGTATATGCAAGAGAATAGAGCCAGACACGGGGCTCTGTGGTACTGAAGAGACTGTACCCTGTCAGCACTTACCACACTAAAAGCCGCCAGCAAAAGACAAGTTTTTTTACTCTTTTCCAAAAACAGGTGGCTTTTTTTTTAATGCAAACTTCCCTTTTGCTTATAAAATACAGAAAATGAAATGACAATCTGAACAGCTTGAATGGGGGTGGGGAGGGAAACAGCATCCTTTTCTGTCCCACTCTTTCCAGCCTTCCATTGGAAAATACGCTGGAGTAGCAAGGCTGAGATGGTAACAAGGCTGAGGTATCTGAAGATTTTATTGATTAACAAACTTATTTTAGTGCTATTATAGTAACAGAGAAAGAAGAAACAGAAGATGAGGTGCTTACTTGATGTGTATTTTGGTAGAATTTGCGAAGTAGTTCTTCTCTGCAAAAAATATAACCTCTCCCATGGGTGGTTAAAATCTACAGTCTAACCTGCAGCTGCAAGACTACAGCACAGATAGAAAATGAAATTTCTTAAAGCACAGAAGATCATGCCTTCGCTCCATTGAGAGAAGAGGGAAGCCCATTTATCTGAGTTCATGAAACCTTGTCTTTTTACATACCATCCTCCTTAAAGATTTAACAAATACGTTTTATTAAAATACATTTTTCAGCCCACAGTATAACAAAGGAATAAAGCGAGATAAAAAAGGGAGGAAACAGGAGAAAAGCAGAACAGGCCAACTTCAAAATCCAACTTCACGTAATTTTAATGGCCCTATCTATGTAGCACAGAAACACCTGCAAACTACTTGGAGGGGGAGAAAAACAGAACTGCTTTCTTCCTCATAATATGTAGGAAAAGTCAGTTTGGAGATATATATATATGGGTATATACATATATATATACACACACATACACAGATGCACATCTGACCCAAAGGAAAGCAAGGCGAAGCACTATACCACGCACTGAGGGTTGAAGTGATAGTGTCTCTGACAACTACTTTCTCCCATAAGCATGAGGGGCATAGCACAAGTTTTGGTCCTGTTTTCTGGCCATCTCTACCTTCCAGCAACTTTATTGGAGACAGTGAAACTTCTAAGGATGTTACAGTTGCAAGGAGAGGGCTGTCATTCAAGTGTCTTTAATCAAGGATACATACAATGTGTAACTGTACACACAATGATCTATGTTGCTGAGCAGATGGTCTGCTGTACTTGGTACCAGGGGGAGCTTCTTCAGGGCACCATCCACAAGAGACTTTATTGCTGGGAACAGCAAACTGACATAGCGAAGCCGTGCAGGTCCTGGCAGTGTGGTCAGCCAGACCTGACCCAGACAAAGTTCTGTTCTATGGCCTGTACAACTGAAAATTGAAATCAGTGTATCTGTTGCATTTACTGACAAGGCTACTGGACATTTAATAGCTCAGGAGAGCAACATGTGTGCTGAGGTTATAGCATACAGTTTACACCACAGGTTCCTCTGAAATCCCACATTACAGAGAAGAGTTGGCCTGGAGAACGTTTCTCCTTTCTGACATGTCATTTCCAGGCTCTGTTCTGGCTAGACTGTTTATCCAAGACTTTCTAACAAGCTGGCTGAAGCAACAGGTGTGAGGTAATGCTGGTGGCATTTGATAAATATGAGACATAGGCCTGATTGGTTTTTTTGTATTGTATCTATTTCTGTCTGCAGATTATCGACATCTCTCCTGATGGACCTAGATCTGTTCTCAGACTTCAAGACTGAAGGCTCTGAATTAACAAAGCCACTGATATACCTACACTCGTTTATGTATTGGCTTGTATCAACTACAGATCACACAAGACAGACTATGTTGAAGAATTCTTATAATCTATGTTGTTTTTATATCATATGTGTGACAAACATTGTTAAGAACAAATATAATTTTAGATTCAAATACCATAATGTGCCTTCTGGTAATAAAATGGACTGAAATTTTAGAGCAGTATTTTCACATGAAGTCCCTGACCTTTATTAAGCATAAAGACAGTATGTTAATGTAACACATACTGCCACTGTAACGTAAATCCTTTTTTCAAAACAGGATTGCACTATACTTACCTCAACTTCTCATAAATAAGACAACTCAGTCATTAATTCTTAGAAAACATCCATAGATTTCTATTCCGGTCTGCAAAGAGCTATGGACTGAGACTTGGTTTGAAATCTCTATTCAAGTCAGCACATACAACAGTAAATGAACTGTAACAGGCTCACCGGGCAATAGCTCTGATGAAGTCCAGAGATACAGTACATTTGTATCGTGGTCCTTCAAGCTGGTCATTCTGGCCAACCATGGATAACAGCTGGAGAGTCACAAGAGAGGTGATCTACAAACAAGAGAAACTAGGAACATTAGTAACTTTTGTTAACATGAACAGCAGTAGTCAGCTTGGTTTTTTTAGGTTTTTTATTTTTTGTTGTTGCTTTGGTTTTAGTTTTTTGTTTTGGCTTGGTTGGTTGGGTTTTTTTTGCAACATTTGCCATAATTCCTGTATTTCTCTGGAAAGTCATTCTTAGTTGCTCACTGATCTACACATAGTTCTGCAGCTTGCAAACCCAGGAATGTATATGAATTTTTCCATTACATTTACAGCACAAGAAGTGAGAGATACAGTCTAAATGCTTTATCCTTTGTATCAAGAAGAATCCTGATCAGAGAAACAGAAATTATAGGCATGAGCTGAACATTTTTCAAGTCTCTGCCTGACACCCAGGAGAGACTTGGATTTTCTTTCCTTTATACCCGAAGACCTCCTCTTGAACTTTCACAATCAAAGCTGGATATTCCTTCGCCAGCTCATAGAACATTTTGAACAGATGGATGTTATCACTCTACTCCAGACAAAAAAGAATTTTAAGGTTGGAAAGAAAAGGCTGGAAGATTGTGTGCTTAAAAAGAGCAGGGCTTGAGTTGGGAGAAATTTGCCTACAAACACATAGAGTCTCTTCACAGAGCCATTGATTATTTTACCAAAATAGCAATGTACCAGCATAATTTTTCCCTATCTTTGTTCTTCCAAATGGTAACTACAGCATCACTGAAGTGCAGTCATGGGATGTCACCATTGAGTACAGCCACTGTCCCCCTGCCTCCTCCTAACTCCCAGGGGATAGAAAGATGTAAACTCAGAAAAGAAAATTTTTTCCTGGCCTTTGCAATAGATGGCACTGACAACTCAGGGCAACAAGGTTACAGTCTGTGACAAACTGGTATCTGATCACAAGTCTCATTTTCAAAAACCAGCCAACCACAACCCACTTCTGTGTAATGATAATAGCACACTAAGGAATTTCTCAAGAATAATATATGAGGAAAGAAAGTGTCAGTTCAAACCTTCAAGGAAGCACATCGCTATAAAAAGCATCAGCAAGCTCTCACCGGTATCAATAATAATTAAAAAACATAATCCTAACTGAGTAGTAACCCCACTCTTTTGCTGAAAATATACCTGGTCTTCAAATTTGTGACAGTACTTGCAGGAGGCAGGAATAGTTACTGAAGTTTCTCCTTAAGTGGACATAATATAAGAAATTGACACCTACCTGAGAACAAAAAAATACTGCCACCAAGAAAGAGGCAATTTTTGTAACAGCCTGTGCTTAACTTTTTTTATGTGGCATAAGGCAACAATAGCTTTGATGCCATCATTATGCAAAGTCTTTGCAGTTTGGTGAAGGAATGCTGGCCTACACAGTCACAAAGACAAATTCCATTTACTTAATTTAGATCTATAAATTACATGATTTATGAAATTTTAGCATTGACAGCATTTAAGAAAATTGAACTCAGTATGTGGTAAATGGCTCAAAATCCAGTTCATTAACACTTTGAACGTATCACTGAATTGGTATAAACCTCGAACTTATTACATGTTTATTTTCTTAAAACACTCATGAGTTTGAGAGCACATTCTTTGTTCAACAAAGTCCCTATTCAGTCAGTGAAGAAGCATTATGAAGTAATCTGCTGTAACAATTGCTTTACACCTTTGTGCACCAATACTGCCAAATCACTTCTCCAATACATACTTGTAGCTGACTCCACCTTCAGAGACCACCAATGAAGCAATAGCAGCAGGCTCCTAAAAGTTCCCAGTGAACACAGCAGAAGTCTGGACAGTGTGGAGTTGGACCTACCTCAGTTTTATGTGGGATGTAAAAGACTCAATATACAATATTACAAGACAAATGAGGCTACTGATCATCAGAGTAACACAAACTTACTTACCAAACTGCAACCTTTTACTAAAGTCTTTCACAGTACTTTGCTTAATACAATGTCATCACAGGGAAGCAAGTGCTGAAACAGCAAGTCTCAACCCTGAGACCACTTAAAAAGACAGCAGTAGAGAGAACTGCCATTTTCAATTCATGCAGGCAAGGAACAGTTTTATATATAAGAGGAGTAAATAGGGACCAGCTATACAGAGAGCCAAATGTTAGAAGGTAAAATACCTAATTCATTAGTTTTTGGAGTACAATTCAAAACCCAGTTACAGATGCCTAGCCCATACCTGGAGAAAGGCAGAGACCGCCAAAGGACAAGTCCAAAAGCCTTCCTGCTGAGGGAGCAGCAGCCTGGAGCTTTGTCTGCACAGCACTTTCAATGGGTTCAGGAGGAATCAAAAACAGCAAGGGAGTTCTATCACTCCAAAACAATGACTTCTTCATTTTTTCCTGCTTTATACAATATAGCAGGATTGTCCTGCTGCTGAGTCAGCCACAGAAATGGACAAGACATGTATTTGGTGCAATAAATTGATTTGTTAGAAGGTACAACTGTGGTAGATGTGGGAGTACTAAATCCCTCAAATATTTTGTGCTGAACCTATCTGCCTACACCCAATAAATCAAAAATTACTGTCTTCACCAAATGGCTAAGAAATCTTCTAGAACACAGAAGGTTCAAATCCCTCCTGACACAAGAGATTTGAGCTCCTCTTTGCTGAATGTCTGACAGCTACCTCGATGGGGGCAGAGGAAAGAGGAAGAAAAAGCTGTGCACGGCATTAAATCATCACCAGATCTAACTTCCATTCCAACTGCTTCTGAAGCTGAGCTATTTTGCATAAAATTGCAATCGTAGAGTCTCTCTGTGCCTACTTAAGGCATTCACCTGGCAAAGCAGGATACAGTGGAATGAACTGGGTTTAAGCCAGTGTATTTGCAGCAAAATTTTAAAGCTCACCTTTAACTTAAGCATTGAAAAACCTTACTTCTTCAAAAGTTCAGGTGTTGTACAACTTCGGAGGCAATACATTCTTAAATTAAGACACATCAAAAGTTTGAAACACAGATGGGAAAAGCATGAATGCAATGCCAAACTAATTGTATGTCTTAGCCAAAAATACCCCTCCACTTTTCAAAGCTTTTCTTCCTGTGTTTTTTTTTTTTTTTTTGTGTTTTTTTTTTGTTGTTGTTGTTGTTTGTTTGTTTTTGTTTTTTGGGTTTTTGGGGTTTTTTTAATACCATGGGTACAGTGGCTCCATTTCATGATCACAAAAGCTTGAGAAAAAACATCTGGCAAGAGCAGACTAGAAACAAGCCAGCAAAACTGTGGCATAAAAAAGGATATTTGTTGAGAATCTTTTGAACAAAAGAAATTACAGTTGGAAGAAATATTCTAGAGTTACTTGTAAATTTACTTAAATTGGGAAAGATTTAATATCAGCAAAAATTAGTAAGTAAATGAAATTTTCTACAGGAATAACAAGAAAACTGAAAAAAATATTACTGATCTGAAAGATATAAAGGAACAGGTTTCACCGCTATGTTTAAAAATAAGTCATGGCAGAGCTTGGTTTGAAATACATTTGAGTGAGAAACCTGCTGCTGAGATCTTGGATTCAAGGTGAGAATGATCATAAAAGCACAGTTGAGAGGTGCTGCCAGGAGGCAACGATCGCTCAGATTGCTTCTGGAGATGCACTGGTCAAACATGGACATTGAAAGCTCTGGAAAAAAACAAGCAACCCACAAGCCATCCTTAAAGGCGGCTTTTCCCCCTATCAGCCTGGACTAACAGATGGGGTTGCATCACTCCCCAAGCAGACACAAAGACCGCCTTTGTGAGCACATGGCTGTGTGGAAGTGAGAAGGATTCCAGAAGCAGGGTCTGTCTGCTGAGAAAGGCCACGCTCTTTCCGAGGCCACCACAAGAGCCAAGAAAACATTCAATGTGGTGCAAAACATGAGCAGGATTAGAACCCAAGATACAGGGAAACACATGGTTAGTTTGGGTGAGCAGTGACAGACTATCACAGGAAAGAGTCTGGACAAAGAGTGGGACACTTCTCAAATCCATAGGATAAAAAAAAAAACGTGGCCAGTCTTCGCAAATGAAGAACTGGGAAAGATCTTTTTACCTTTCAAGCCTGCGCAATGGATTTTTTAGGTGAGACACAGCCTGCGCTGAACTGAGCC
>JAWWLV010000045.1:12136991-12164621 GCA_035041135.1 Platyrinchus mystaceus
ACATCTTCTCTTCCCAAAATAACTATTTTCCAAAAAAACCCCCCCAAAAACACCCCCCCCCCCAAAAAAAAACCCCCACACAAAAAACCCCCCCCCAAACAAAAAACACAAACAAACACCAAACCCCAAACCAAACCCCAACGTAATTTTTTTAAAATGGGAACACTGAATCAAGATCCAGGAATCATCCCAGGACACTAAAAAGGCAATTTAAAAATGCAAACAAGAAACCCAGAAGGAAGTATTTTTCATCCAAATTTGTACTTAATCTGCAACATACTTTGCCACTGACAATTCAGTGCGGTGGTACAGAGTTTTGTGGAATTAAGAAAGCCACTGCTCACATTTATGGAAGGAAATACAACCACAGGCTGCTGAATACAAAGAACATCATGTCCCTGACAAGCATTTAGCCACAGGTAGAAAGAAGCTGTAACATCTACCAGACTACGCTCATCCTCTGCTCTCTGGTCTTATACTTTTCCTGCACATTTGGTATTACTTGGAAATAGACAGTTTTGCTGTCTAAGAAGTAAAACAGTGGGTAAACCCACTTTCGGTCTGACTTCATGAGGTTGTTGTGATGCATTAATCAAAAAAAAAAAAAGTATATCATCTGCACCTTCTACATCCTAGCACTCTGTGTTTCTCCTTTAACCTCCTCCTGCACCTCTGCAAAGGCTCTCTATTAATTACTGTACTCTCTCCCTACTCTGCAGTCTTTATAAAAAAACCCAAAAACCCACATGATGAAAATCCAGCTTCCCCCGCCATCCTTCTGAAAAGCTTCATGATATCTCAAAAGTATATGCACAGATTACCCCTGCCCACTTCATTGTTACAGTAACATCACTTTTTAAAAGCAGTTCAATAATATATTCATTTGGGAACTATTATTAAAGGAATATTTCGAAATGTTAATGAATTTGCTTTCCCTTCATTATTTTTATTCAATATAGAAATTAGGAAAAGGCTAGGTTTTTTTTTTTTCTCTTAGCACATCCACTTCAGCATTAATCAATTTGCCTAATAAGAAAAACAAAAATAAAAGGCAATTCACAACACTCTAGTCTCTGTCTCGCTCTGCTCATCAACTTGAAAAAAAAAAACAAACCATAAAAAACTCCACAGAGTGATGCATGGATAAATCAGTACTTCTGAGTCAATTCCCTCACTTTGAGGATCAATTAAAGTACTTCACAGAGGCATGAAATGCATGATACAAAATTGCTTAATGTGGTGTTTTCTGAAAGGATCAAATTATTTTCTGTACCTGAGGATGATTTGGAAATATTTTCAGAAATTTGTTAAGACCCCTGGAACTGATGACAGGAGTTAATTTTGATACTCCAAGACAAGCAAAAGAAGGTTTGAATGTATTTGCAATATGTTGAAGATGCATCTAATGTGCTCCATAACAACCTGGCAACACAACTCCTTGAGTAAGAGGACTACAGATTTTAGGATGGATACAGACAGATAATTCAAAAGTACTGCCCTTTCCAGTCCATACTTCAAAGTCTGAGCAACTGAAAATGGTAACAGATGGCCAAAGAAACACTTGGGGAATGATGTTTACAGCTAATTTGATTACTTAAGTCAGGTAGCTTCATAAAGTGGACACCAGACAAAGCCTGGCTATTTTTCAAGGCACAGGCACTAGCCAACACAAGTATCCTTCTGCCATCCCCTCATTCATTTCTGCATCAGAGGTCTCAGGTTCCAAAAGGCAACACAAAGACTGTTTTCCAGAAGAAAATCTTGGTACAAATGACCAAGCATATAACCTTAATTCCCCAAATCCAGAACTTTTTCACCTGTTTCCCCCCCTCCCTTCAGTTATAACATTTCTGTCCCACAGTGGCACCATTTCTAGATATTGCAAGAAAAGTTCTATTAAGAACAGAGAAAAATGTAACCTTAGAAATACTACTCACTACCTGTGATACTGATAGAACTTGATATATTTAAAGGAAGCCCCTAAATTTTTAATGCTATCTCAGTATAGAACAGTGTACATAGAGTTACCAGCCTTCTACTGCTATACGAAGGAGTTCTGTTTGTAAATATAGTTTTGCATTAAAAAATAATGAAAGCAATTAGGATTTCAAACACATCCTGAGGATAAAAATCAGTCTTTTGTATATGCCAAGAACAGAAATACTGAAATTAGGAGATTTCTCATAATCAGATGTTTGGGAATATATTCTAAATCTCAACTACCTTGCTTTCTGCAAGAAAGAAACAGATTTTCCATGTGTCTTAACTACAGTTTATTTTTGGATGATTACGATAATTAAGTGTTTAAAGACTATCAATCCAAATCTTGTATAAAAGCCCATGATATTAAGAATTTTTTAATTAAAATAACCACTCCAGGAAAATTTGACCCAAATAATTCCAAAATACAAAACTCAGACATTTCAACCACAAGAACAGACAAATGGTAAATACACTGCAGTACCAGGTGTGGGTCTGCTCTGAAAAATGACAATTCAAAGATACATTTATTTTGTGTCTTGAGATTGTTAAAACAAATCTTTACAGATTCTCCACAGTACCATGCTGCATCTCAACTACTCACGAGATGCATTGCAGAAGACCGCAATCAACTCCACATTCACTCTGACTACATAAACTCCACAAATTTTAGTGGTTCTATAATAGGAATAAATAGTAACAAAAACAAAAATAGAAACAACTTGTATCAATCGTTAAAGTATGTAAGTACATCACACTGGTACAAAACAAAGATCCCTCCTAGCCCAATGTGCTGTCTCTAGAAAGGACCGGCAAAGGATGCTTAGGAAAGGGTATAATAAAATTTCCCAACATACTGGGTCCTAGTAATCTTAATTTCAGGGACTTAGTAAAATCGTTCACACATATGGATCTGACCTGTTGAAAGAATAAATTTCATGCTGTTGTTGTATTGTCAAACTCGAGCTAAAAAAGATTGTTTAATTGTGACATTACTGCATCCATCAACACACTGGAGAAGTTTATTATTATGTGGCTGCACATATTAAAAACAACACTGCCTAGCTCTCAGCAAGAGCTGTATATATGGCACTGAGTCATAGCAGTTGCCATCATACCATTACGCCATCAAACGGTAGATAAAAAAATTCCTGAACACCTGATTTACTTCTATATAAGACAGTGATTATAATTTTATCTGATAAGTGATGTTGGATCCTGGACAAACCAACAGCTACAAACAAAGCTCTTGCACAACAGCAACTGAAAGGAAGAGTTACACTTCTGCTCAAAATCTTCCCTAACAAAATCAGGACAATTAAGTTTAACATCTTCCCCTATCTTTGTCAGCAGGTACCCTTGAGCAGAACAGACAGAACACCAAGGATGAATGCAAATTCCAGTTCCAGGTTGGCCAACTGTCACCACGAGGCACAAGGGAAGAGACTCTCTTGTCACTCTTCCCAGCAGCAGGAAATGGGCAGATCTGGAATCTCCCTTCTCTGAGCATGGCAGGAAACCAAATAGCCTCAAGAGGAATACTCTGTTCTGAATCAATAAATCTACAGCATTTTGCTCCAGAAGCAAGGGAAAGACAGGATGAAGACTGTCACTCCTATAGCTTCTTGAAAACAACTAAACAAACCATACTGTAACAGCACAAGTTGATGGTTGTAATCTACAGTAAGACATGTTCTTTTCATTAAAAACGGTATAAGTTTAGATATCCTACAATAGAGGCTAAAAATTTATAGCACCCATTTTTGCTAGTCTTTCTACAGAAAGCAAAGCTTTCAGCCACCCATGAAAAGTCATGAAATATTAAAAATTTAGATTCAATGACCCATTAAATACGTCAGATGCAACTGAAAAAGCTATTTATAGATATCTTTATACCTCTGCATAGATATTCTACAAAGTGGTCAAAACTAACAGTTTTCCATCTTTTATTCAGTTATACTTGGCTTTATCAGATAAAGAGCACGAAATATCATCTGTCAGCATGAAACATCATCTGTCAGCAATTAACTGTAAATCAAAAAAAACGTGTTCTTCAAACACAACACTTGTTTTTTATGCAGTTTCCGTCACCCTTTAACACAACTGTGAAATTCTGCTAGTTATGCCATGCATCACTTGCTTTTCTAAGGTGGAAAAAACCAGTTTCTGACACTTGTGTTTGGCAAGCACATGTGTTGGGTAAAAGCTACAGCCAACCAAGGCAGCCAATGAACTACTGAACCAGTGTCCTGCCACACCCACCAACAGTGCTGGTCAGAGTCAGACAAACGATATGTGGGAAAGGAATACCTGCAAAAGGGATGCGTTTCTTAGTAACAGTACACAGCCACTTAGTATTTCTTCTGCCTTCACAGCATTTGAGGACAATTCTGGACATCAGGAAAAATTTGTTCACTGAAAAGGTGGTTAAGCATTGGAACAGGCTGCCCATGGAGGTGGTGGAATCAACATACCTGTAAGTGTTCAAGAAACAACTGGACATGGCACTTAGGGCTATGGTTTAGTTGCCATGGTGATGTTCAGTCAAAGGTTGGCCTTGATGATTTTGAAGGCCTTTTCCAACCTTAATGATTCAATGATTCTAAAAGCATAAAAGAACTTCCACAAGGTGTCCTATTTTAGTTTCAGTGTAATGCAGTGCAATCAAGAAACATAATTTCTCAGGTTTCTGTGACTAATGAACTTATTAATTTCTGCAGGTAATAGTTGTGATAGCCCCTCTGTTTTTTGGATAATCATTGTGTCAAGACTTTTTAGTAATATTCAGTAATTATAAATCTGATTTTTTTTAAATACTGAAATTAAATCACTGCAAAAGGCTTAATCCCACAGAATTACTATACTGATCACCAAACTCTGAAAAATCCACAGAAGGGATCAATAGAAGGGTATAAAAAACCTGGAAAGAAACAAACAATCAGTGAAGTTTTGTGATCTCAACAGATGAAAAATAGTCACTTCATACTAATTGTATGCCTACTGCTATTGCCTCCTGTAGTGAGAAAATACAGGAGAAAACCAAAACTGAATAAAGAGAGAGAGGCAGCTGTGATTGGCAAAGACACTACTAGGGGCTGATGAAAAGCTACTTGTCATTCCAATCAACTGAGTTATATCCTAAACATTTTTCCACCTCCTTGGAGGCCTTTCACATAAGTTTTATGTAACATGGAAGTAGCTCCCATGGTTATCATCTGGAATCTCTTCAGTAAGCAGAAACAGAAGTATTGCTCAAGGATATTCTAAAATGTCCATACTAGAATCTGCTTTGCAGTCTATAAATGCTAAATAAAAGGTATCAAAGAACCAACTGGTCAGAAAGTGTTGCTATCAGTCTGCTATTCCTCAGTAAGAGAAGCTCAAGCAGCAGAGACCAAAATGTTTTGTGGGGTATGCTCAGGTGGTGAACACTCACCCTGTGGCCTGTCCCTCTCTGCCACTGAAGACTCAGACCTGCTCTTTAAGAAATTCTCAGCACATCTTGTCCAAGACCACACATTAACACAGGCAATGTGGTTACTGCCAGGAGCTGGTTATTGGATCAGGACATACAGACCACTCCTCTGAGCTGCCTGGCACTCTGCACCCTCTTCATCGCTGTCTTCAATTTAACTACCAGATCCTGCACAGCTTGTCCAGCTGAAGCACTACATACTGTTAAAACGTGACCAATTTTAACTGGGAAGTGCACCAAAACTTCATAATCTCTTTTAAGGCTATAACTGCATTTCTAAGACACAATTCTGCATTAAAAGAAAAAAAAAGAAAAACAGACCCCCCACCTCCCCCAAAAAAACCCAAAGATTCATACAAAGACTTTTCTGACTCTAAAACTATTCTCATTTATTTTATAACAGAGAAACTGTGCAATATAAATGCTACCATGGTAACAACTCACTTTATTGAACAAGAGAGAAAATAATTATCCCAAACCTGCATATCATGCAAGCACATGCAGTAAATTTAGTGCTGCCCTTTTTTCCCCTTGCTATTTTTCTTCTTGCAAAGAGAAATAGGTTTTGAATTTATACCTTATAGCAAGCCAGGCATCATTTTGCCTGTCCCTCCCACTTCTTTGTATATTTTACACCTCTTGAGTGCATGATGTGAAGGACCCAGTTACTTAGAAAAAGAAAAAGGGATTAATGAATCAGAAATGCTCTTCCCCCTCCTGAGTTAAGTACAGAAGACTCCTATGTAAATGCTTCACGCATTTGAAAAAAATGAAGCCCTAAGGCAAGCACAGCACATGCTTAGTATTCACTCAGTACACTTAAACAGGAACCCTTACTTTATAGTAAACCAAAAGTTATTCATCTCCAAACATAAATTAAACCTGATTTTACTGTTCTGTCCAAATATTCCTTGTGATATTATGTTTGTGAACATACATTTATGTACAAGGGACAGCAATATTTTCAGAAGAACTGCATGGATTTAGCCATACAAATCCAATTAATCTCAATAGAACTTGTATGGCTAAATCCCTGTGCTCAGCTTTGACATTTTAGAAGCAGTGGGGGAGGTTTTTCAAGTACTGAATATGTATTATATAAAACTCAGTTTTCTCAAAGAGAAATAAAATAGCATGTAGATACTTACAGATACCAACAAACATTTACTTCTGTAAAGAAAATCACATTCTTAGCAAAGCAGTCAATGATTTCCACAAAACTCTGTTTTACAAAAATAACAGTATTATCCTGCAGCCTATGAGATAAAACTAATCACATGTACATATTAGTTGGATAAATTATTCTTATTTTACCTCCAGTTTTGATCTTTTTACTTCACTTGCAGTGCATCTGCCTCTCTGATATAAAATGTTGAAGAACGAATTTAATCCAGTGTTCACAGTTGGAGGATGTGTTTGGGATGCATAAAATTCATGTTTTTAAAAGATCACTTTAAAGAAGTGACTTAGAAGTGCTGTTGAGAGAGACGATCTTATTTGCAACAGACCTTTCTCACTTTTTTTAGTTTATTTACAGTCCTAAACAACTTAAAGAGTAGAAATAAAACTACTCTCAACCAACTTCAGCAACAAAGAAAGCAGTTAATTTTGGCTAACTTTTAGGAGATTTCTTCAGGTACCAGAAACAATTTATGTGTACGCACATTCATGCACTCATACAATACAGGCTGTGCAAAATCTTAATTCACCAAGTTGTTGTCTTAATGGAGCTGGAACTCTGCAAACCATCCAAATACAACTTATCTCGGTATAGAATTCTTTCTGAAACATATTACTGAGTATATTTAATAATACTTATGAAGCTCTCACAGAAAATGAAACTACAATTCCAGTAGTTGAACCAGTAAAACTTACAATTTCATATCAAAAAGGCAACTCCTAGCTGTCTTCTCCCTTCCCCTAAAGCCCTCAACAATCAGTTGAGTTTCAGTTCATAAACCAAACACCACTAGAGACCTGTGTTTCCCATAGAGCAGTTGAACAGTTAAACCCCAAGAGTCTTGCAACCACAGAAGAGGCACAAATAATGTCTCCTTTTACAATAATTTAGGTTTTGCATTTGCCAGTACTTTTTGTATGGAAACCTTCTTTTTCCAATTCAAGTATAAATCATACAGAGGCAGTGGAGACATTTTTCTTTGTGTGTTTTTGTTACAGAAGAAAAGGTAAGCGACAATTTGAAAATTAGCCGGGCATATAAAGTATTTAACAAGTGACTAAAAGGACAAGTTCACCCAACAAAAGCCGTCATGCTGCAGTTTGTTTTTCCTGTATATGAATGGGTTAGCTAGTTGCTTACAGGAAGGTTTAGCCCATATACTAGTTGAAAAGTTTTAAAGCCAACTGTATTTCAAATAAATAATGACCATTCAAGTATTGTATCCTCAAAGACAGGAACAATAACAACACTTCTTGCCTTAAACGGATAATTAAGTTACTACTTCATAAAAAACTAAAGCAATTAGAAGCAAAAATGTTTCTAAAGCAAGGTTTTTCTGTAACGGTGTGTCCTGAAAACGTTGTAATATGACTTGAAACAAATTCATAAAAACAAGAACATTTACAAAAAATACACACTACCAATTGAGACAGTATTAAGCATAACAGCCTCTCTGGCCAGAAGCTCTCCTCAAAGCCTTCCTTGAATCTTGCTTTACATAAAAGTTGTAAATTTTGGGATACAGAAGTTCAGTATATCAAAAATCATCATTAAACATATATGATAAAATATTTAGTATTTAAATAGACTCAAATATAAAATTGTTTTGTGAGGAAGATTTCTATCCATTAAGCCTTTCCCAATGCAAAAATCTCAAATGCCCCTCTGTCCATGTCCCTTACAACTTCAGCTTTTCTACCTCCCTCACAACTCAGAATCACAGAAAGGCTGAGGCAGCAGGGATCTCTGGAGGTCATCTGGTCCAACACCCTGCTTGGGCAGGGCCATCTAGACCAGGCTGCCCAGAATATTGTCCAGACAGCTCTCAAGTACCTTCAAGGATGGAGATTCCACCAACACGGAAACCTGTGCCAGTGTTCAGTCACCCTCACAGTAGGAAAGTATTTCCTGACATTCCTCCTATGTTTCAGTTTGTGCCTGTTGCCTTGGACTAGAGCAGCAACTCTTGTTGCTCATTACATCCTCTTATACTCTACACGCTTTCTGCTCCTCCTGCTTCCCCAGTTCTCAGCCCAAGATGTACCCTGGGTGTGCCTGGGTCCTGGCTGGGTCCTTGCTAAACAGCCAGCACCAGGTCAAAGAAAAAACCCAACCTGTGCATCTGCTAAACAGTCTCCTGAACAAAGGGTATGAATGTGGACACCAATTTTCATTAGATTCATAAGACTTTTTTTTTTTTAAATTTGAAACTTGTGCCTTTCTGTCCATTTCAGCCAGATCTGAATAAGCTAAAAAAAAAAAAAAAAGGTGTTAAGAAGCCTTAGCAGAGCTATCTTCAACAATTTATGCTGCACTTCCCTGCTTCAGACAAAACAATGTTTGGATGTGGACAAACAGACAACTCAGTAACCAAATACAGACACGTTTATCCTTAATGACAAGTTTGTTTTGTGTTGAGACTTTTTTGTTTTCTGTTTGTCTCATTTTTTAAGATGTAACACAAATCCTTCTTTGAAAGAAATTAGAAAATCTAGAAAACTGAAATAAGCTCCAGATTTCCATGAAGCCTCTGACCAAATCTTCTTGGTGGTCTTTGGTAACAGTAGCTTGTTGAAGAAACCAAGGATGAAATACAGTCAGTAGCTACAAATGCATTCAGGACCATTTCTTTCACAAATAAACTGTTAGCCATTAATTCAGAAACATTCAGTTGACTAATAAAATGATACCTTACTTTATCATTTATCTAGGCTCAGAGCTTAACTTTTAGTTTCTAAATGCTTATTTTCTTCAAGAGACAAGACTCTCAAACTCCTGTCTGAGTGCAAGCTACAAAAAACTGTCTCCCTGCTCTTAGGCTGGCTCATCACCAGCCAGAGCGTGAGTTACAGTTCCCAGTGGCAGAATGCAGCCTATTCAAAACAGCATGATTAATTTAGCTAAAAAGAAAACCAAAAGCAGAGAGAAATGGATTAAATAACAACAAAACCCTACATACATATGGTCTTATGTGAGACTTGCCTTGTTAACATTCCATTTTTTTTCAGCCAGAGGGTGAAGCACTTGCTGGTACTGCCCGAGTGCAACTGCTGCCTCTGACACTATAACCTGAATCCTTCCCCCTCCCAACACAACCCAAGGCTGAATTCAGGTATTGTTCCTCCCATTACAAAGCAACTGAAAGAAAGCCACTGCCAGGTTCCCAGAAAGCTGGGGAAAGGCTTAACTGCATTTAACCCTTTGGGCTCCCTGGAACCAGCCAGAGGACATCCTCTGGTGCCAGGGACCCACATGGTTAATTCCCCTGTTCTTTGTGACTATTATATGCTGCATTTGAGAATGCCACAGATGACAGAGGCAAAGAGGAGGGAAATGGTGCTACAAAACAGAAGAGTTTAATTTTCTTCAGTGGGATCAGGTGTTACAATTCTATTATAAAAATCTAATGGCAGGACTAGAGAGATGCAATATGATATTAAAAACTATTCACTTTCTGGTTTTTCCTCCAACAAATAAATGTATTCAACTTGCCAAATTTGTTCGCTGGGTTCTCTGTAGGAGGAGAATCCAATAATGTAATGAAAGGATGGGAAGGCAGCTGTGCCCAAAAATACACTACCATTTCATTTATATGATGATTATTCACAATAAATATACACTGCTATGTTTCTTGTGCTCAGAATGAGAAGTAAAGACAGCAGTATATATGTAATGCTTACTGATGTCCAGCTTACCACAGCTGCAACTTCATATTTAGAAGCAACAAAGAAGAAGCTGGGACAATGAGGAAAAAATATCTCAAATACTGATGAAAGTGACTGGCAAATATTATTTAACAAAGAGGTTAAACATATTTGGAGGAAAACCACTGGTGACTTACACTGGGTTCACCAATATCCAATATAACCAAAGATTCCAGTAACCCACATGCAATTATCACTAAAGTCAGCTACTCAGTGAAGAAGCAGTCCAGACATCAGCTGCATTTTTATCTGAAGCAATTAGTCTGACACCTTAAATTCAACAAAAAATTAAAGAATTTCAGAAAAAGATGGCCTATTTCAAAACAGATGGATACCCAAATGTTTGCTTACCTTCTACAGTTCAAGATTAAATTATATATTTTATATATTATTTATTAAGTAGCATTACTTCATATCACATCCTCTTTCCTTGAACTTTTACTGTACATTCCTTCAGTGATCAAAGAGTCCTGGACAATCAGTCAAAGTTGGTCAGTCAGTGCTTGTGTGCCCTTTCATACAGATACAATTAAATTTTTTTTACGGCATTGCAAAAATAGTTACCTAAGACAAACAACTGCACATCTTTTCAAGCTGGAAAAATGTCCCTTTACAAATGTCTCCATTTATAAGCAGCGGGCAATGTGAAGATGCCTGTACTGTGTCAGTGACTGCCACTACAAAGCACTCCCATATCAAGGATGTGTCTTGCATGTATGTGCATGATCTGGAGCACAGGGCTAGTTTCTGTATTTCTCCAGAACAGTCTTCATTTGTTCTAACCCCACAACAAAACAAATAAACATTAAAAAACAACCAAAAAAAAAGCCCCTCCAGAAAATGAGGAATACATAGGCAAACTTTTATGCCGGTTTCAAATGCCTTCCTGTTCCTTTTAAAATACATCAGGATTTAACATCAAAAAGAACAGCTTTTCCCTTACTACCTAACGAAATCCAGTTAAAAGTATTATGAAGATGACAGTGATTAACAGTTACATGATGACACACTTGACACACATCACATCTGCCAATACTTACTTTTTTCGCTCTTTCATGCAGGTTTTTTTTTTCCCAAAAAGAATTTGGCATTTATTAGGTCAACATTTCCTAATTTAACATGCACAGGAAATTGTTTAACTAGCCTTTTAACATTTGGTAGCAAAATAAGAGTTAATCATTTAAGACAAATTAAACTGCTGTTTGTCAGTACTTTTATTCATATGAAAATGACCTTAAGCAAGCCTATCATCTGATGCAATAGATACTCTATATGGATTGCACTTTTATATGTAACACAGATAAGAGTATTGTTCTGCTCATGAGGCAGAGGGAGTTAAATCATGAAATATTCAGTTTTAATTAAGATTACTGTATCAAAGGCAAGGCTTAATGCAGAACTGAAGTAAGGATCAAGGTTAATGCCTATTCTAAAGCAAATTTACATAAATTATGTTTCACTAGTGTACCATGAGTCTTATTTTGTCAATTTATACGTGAGACCATTGAAATTAAAGGTGGAAAATATCTATTAAGTCATCTTCACTCTCCTCCCTCCAACAGAGAATTCTTTTTTCCTTTTTTCATGTTTATGTCTGAGCATTTTGTCCACTATCATTTGCAATAGCTCAAGCGGTGGAGCATTGCACTAAAACTTCAGGGCAGATGAACACACACTTTAACATCTCCAAAAGAAGGGTTTTTTATAGTATTCAAAGCTAAGACTCCCCTCATCTTATTTCATTACTCCTACTTAGACCTTTTTTGAACTTCTCTAAATGAATCCTTTCTTGGCACTTGAAGCCTATAAAAATACCTTCAGACATTTTCATCATCCCCTGGTAGCTATTTAGCCAAATTAGTGTAGGGATCATCTCTCTTCATCTGAACATCACCAAGCACACAGATAGCTATAAGTAATAATTACATGTGTTCATTTCCTTTAATCTTTCTTCACAAGTCATTCCCTTCTAGCCTTTAATTTTTGCCACTCTTCATGCCTACATCTTCTTTTAAGTGTTACTGCTTTGCAATTATTTTCCTTTCTCTGAACAGCTTTATTTCAGGTCATATCCACTTATGCATGCTAGCTTGAATTTACCACTTCATCCTGACTTTTCACTGATGTGTGTAGGTTTTTGTGGTTTTTTTTTTCTTTTGTTTGTTTTTTAATAAAACATCAGGCTCAAATCTCTTCTCTGTTCATGTCATACCACCACAGAAAAAAATAAAATTAGCTGCATTAGAGACCAGCATCTTAGCTTATTAAAAATATGGTAAATTTAAGTGCTACTACATTCAAATTGTTTATATTACTTGTTTTATGTTTGGCTCCTTTTCCAGGTTTTAGGCACCACCTATTTTGGGCAATTAGTATGAAACACCTTTGGGTTTTATGGTACAGATAATTAACCTTTTTTCTTTGTATTTGTCTGTTTTAGTATCTGCATAAACACTTCCACTCAAAAGAAAAAATCAAATGAGGACTTGCAACATTATTATCTCCTATCATACTGATGGCTCCGTATCATGTTTGCTACCTTTCTTCCTCATCACTCCTACACACTGAGTTATCCCCTGTGCCTGAGTACAATGTAAAGTTACAAAAGCTTCACCTGAGCCAGATGGAGAAATCTTTGCTCTCATCGTGAATTTCAGACACTGAATTAGTGTTAGAGTAGGTGTTAATCTAATCATGGAAGTGATAAAAGTTGATTTCTTTACTGTTAAGGTGATACTGCCATGCTAAAGTCTCCACCTGTACCTCTTCCTTTCTCCCAGTCATGAAGAGGTGGCCTGGTTCTGGTCACAGCTGCACAGAAAATAAGCGGTCAAACGCATTCCACAGGCTAGTTCCACAAAATGCCTTCCACAAGGTTTAAACCAGCAAGGTCTCACAGCTTTGTCTAGAAGGGAAGAAAAAAGGCAGGCCAAGGACATGCTGACCAGCGGAGCAGCCCACTGTGCAACAGCTCCAGTCACTCAGTCCCCATTGTTCCCAGTTAGCTACCCTGCCCCCTTCACTACTACTACTGGAAGGCCATCACATTTTATGACAGAAGTTGTTAATTTAAACAAAAAACCTCATTTTTAAAAGCTAAGTACCAGGGTGAATTTAAATGGCAAGTCTCTGTCACTATCAACTAGCTCAAAACAAAAGGTATATTTTCCAGGATACAATTAAAAAGCAATACGGAGATTTTGTGCCACTGATGCCTCTGCTATACCTGTTCAGTGAATCAGAATAGATTACTTCAGACTCCCAGTCTTCTAGACTGTCAGTCTAGCATCTTTCACAAGCACTACAGCCACACAAATTATTAAAAAGCTTTCCTCTACACCATCAGTGTCATACAACCATTAGAGGCCATTCCACACTAGAAAATATCTGTTGCAAAGAGTCTTCGTAGGCCATATGCTAGTAATAAATAAAAAAGGCTGGAAAAGATAATTTTATAACAACAATCTTCAGTTTTCTTCTCATGTCTGCATGGTAATCTAAGTCAATCTGTTTACTCTCTGTATCTACTACAGCAATTTTTTTTAATGTATATGTTCATTAGTTTATCTTTTGACGCTCTCTTTCATATTTCTTGCCTAGGTATCTAGAAAATGGAACACCCATTTTAAGTAGGTCACAGATGATCAACAATATATACAGCATTCTTCAATTATTAAACTAGCCCAACCTGGGTCTTCATCTTCCCTTCCTATGCTTTTCAATAAATATTCTGGCTACCACCCCATCTATTTTTTTTAAACTCACCACTAACCAGAGTCTGAATTCAGAACTTTTACGAAGACTTAGATGTTCTTCCTGTATATTCCACTCCTAATATTGCAATATTTTACCATGTTCACAGCAGGATAATGAATCTCCCACTCTTCATTTGTATTCTATTTCAAGAAACATTTATGGAAGATGAGCAGGCAAGAAAAGAAGTATGTAAAAACATGCAGGCTGAAAGATACCTCTCACTGTTCTATGTGAATTGCTATGGAGACCTACCATCAGGTCCCGTTAGAAAAAACAACACATAAATTTATAAACGCATTCATAAATAACTATTAGTTAGAAAACAAGACAATAACTTGAGAAGAATTTGAAAATACAGGAGTTTTGAAACTGGGGTTTCTGTTTTGTTCCTTTCCTTGAGGGTTTGTTTTGGGGTTTTGTTTATTTTGTTTTTAAAGACCTTCCTCTACATGGATAACAACAGTGTAATGGATGTTTATCTGAATGAAGTTAAAGTTATACCATTACGTGCTAATGAAACACACTTACAGACCAGTGTCTGCTTATCTGAATTACATCTGTCTTCAAATATTTCAATTTCAGTTTCAGTTAAGCTCTCCTCAAAAATCCACACCCAATCTCAGTAAAATTTTTAATTGTACCTCTAAAACACTTCCTGAAATTTAAATAACTGAGCAGCCTTTTAGATTTTTGGTAAATCTTCTGTGAACTCCACTTGCAGAGGTTATACTTTGCATCTTCATGTTTCATATTTCAAAAAACAAAGGTAAAAGATCCTACTTTTCTTGACATATTTGGCCTTCTCACATGGAAAAACATCACACTCAGAGCATTTTTCACAAGACACTTGAGCTGTTCTGTAGTTGCTGGTACTGAAATACAGTTCAAAGCTGTAGGGTTCACACTGCAATTCCAAGGATGTAAAATGACATATCATCCTCACCGAATTCTGCAAAATAATTTTCTATCAGGAAAACCTTGTCACCAAAGAGTCAGGGTTTCAGCACCTGTTCTCAGGAATAAGTCAAAAGCAGTCCAGCAAAAAGGGATGGGAAGGCCAACACCAGCTTGCCAGCCATGCAATGCAGTCCTGGACATGCTCTTCCCAAGTACCCAATGCAGTGTAACTTAATCTGCAGGAGTGGGTGGCAAGGTGTACAAATCAATCATTGCCCCCAGTCTGCAAATGTTTTGACAAGGAATATGACATCCAAGCAGGAATATTTGATGGTGGGTTCTTCTGTGAGAAAACACTTTTTAGTCCTTCAGAACAGACTAGCTTTACATGGCTCCAATGGAACTATTTGTATCTGAGGCTCTCTTGATTCCATTTCTAGAGGATGAAGCAAGATCAGTGCATCAGGACATGCCTCATTGTAACTTAGCACAGATTTTCATTCACAAAGTGGGTTTAGATGCTCATGTCCACCTCAGGGTGCACATCTATTTCTCTCCATTAAGTAGAAAAGCACAGCAAGTGACTACCTCAGATGTACTTTTACTGTGCAGACACATACATAGTAGAACCAATCTCACCTAAAATAATCACATTATTTCTTCTGTCATGGATCCTCCTTCACCTCGTGAGAAATGAAATCATACAGTGATAAGGACAGAAGCCTTTTGCAGCACTTAAAGTGCCTTCAGATGCACCATTTCCAGCCATAATAATAATAGTCATCATCATCACAGCTCTTTCTAGTTTGAGCTACTGTAGGATTTGTTTCAGCTTATTTTGTCATTCTTCGTATTTTAAATGAATAGTATTTGCAGCATTTACTAAGAATATAAACTTTTTATAAGTGAGATTTGCTTATACCCTGCTATCAATTTTCCACACTGCTCCCCCCAAGTAATTTCCAGTTTTCATTTCCATAGATGGAGAAGAGAGATTATGTAAATTCTTAACAATTCCTCATCTACCAAGAGGCATTCTTTTGTCAACAAGCTTCATATTTTGAAATCCTCTCTTTCAAATTAACTGTAATGCAGCTGCTTCTTTTGTCCAAGATACTGTGGCAAGACCCACTACCCGCTATCAAATGAACACAGCAAGCAGCAGAGGGTCTTTGGGGGAGGAGGGGTGTCAAGTTGAAAGTCAGTAGCTAGAACTGACTGCAGCTGGCAGGGCAGAAACAGTACAAGCATTCGCCAAAGTGATCCAACATATTCTTTAATGTACCATTTTGCTGCCTTATGCTCTTGTGCACAGTCTCAGTACTTTTCAACCTCATAAAAAAATGGAAGGGGTCCCTGGTAAAGATACAATGCTACAAATTTATTTCATGTGATACTGCAAAATCATTTGTATCCATGTGACAGGTGGGATATAAGTACCTAAAGAGAACATAATCTAGGTAGGGAGATGTAAGACCACACTAGGCAGGGAGAGGAGGACAAGGGATTATATGAGCACCAGTCCAAGGAGCACATCAATAAAGAGAATATAACATTATAGCCAACTCTTCGACCACTGATTCTGAACCATCTTTCTTGTTATTACTGAAGCTGCAATTGCATTCATTAATGTATGTGCAGAGGAGTAGAAAACATACTAAATAACCGAAGGCTTGTCAAATTATATCTTGACAGGACATCCATGTACTTACAATTCTGCTGAAGTAAACACCAAGGAGCAAGAACAGCTATTTAGGCTGAACGAGAAAGACGGTGAAAAGTACAGCAGGTAAAAAATCTGCCTTTAGTAGTTTTAAAGCTGGAATTAGTCATTAGCCATTCTAGCCACCAGGGAAGTGAAGAAACAGGGCATTCCATGTAACTTTAACCACAAGAGTTAGTTGTAGTTTTGAAATTTCATTTCAATTACCAGGTTCTATATAAATGCTCAATAAAGAGATGTTTCTTTGCCCAAATAGGTTGCAATTCAAGTGGTGAGAGAAACCAGCCAAATTATTTTTAAGAAAGATAAAATTTATAAAGAGTGTTAACAATGTCACCTGGGGGCTCAAAAGGTTCTTTTCGGTCTTTAATCGTATCTTTCTAGTCATACCATCTTAAGAGATTTGCAAGAGAACTAATGAACTCTACCCTGATTCTCTGATTTACCTTATCTCAGTATTGTGTCCCATCTTACATCTATGAACAGCTGCTGATTCTGGAATAGATTTCGTGCACACACTAAATGGTTAAAGAAAAGTGATTAAAAAATTTACCATATACAGGCTGGTTTTAGATATATATGTTATCGAGAGAGTTTGTGCAGTACTTGCTTAATTAATCTTTGCTGTCTTAACAGATGAACCAGATGTACTATTATGTTCTTTGTTCTTCCCTAAAGAGGGGATGAGCCGATTATTTATCTCCAAACAATAGGAGTTCATGTACCACAGTGAAGAATTTTTTTTTTAATCGAGGAGGCAATCACTAACAAGCTTCAGCTGCAACTGCTTGATGTAAACACAGTGTGAATCTGTTCCTGAAGTATTAAATGATGTTCCTTCCTAAATACATGGAACCAATTTCTAAGTAAGTGTGTAAAGAAAGGGATGGAAAGAACAGAGTTAGAAAGGAGGAAAACTCTGTTTTGTCTTTCATGTATTCGTATTTACTTCTTTCATACACTAACACATTTTCACAGATAAGTTAAAATTTGAAGCTTCAAACACTGTTTACAAATAATGCACCGAGAGAACAGAAGCAAAAAAACTGTTGGTTGATACAACACATTCCCTATGTTATATAGCATGCAATTTAAGACATGTGGAGGGCACAAGGAATATATAACATTATGTTCACAGGGCCACAAGAATAGTTTGTGAAAGTTATTAAAAAACTCAGCGTATATAAAACTCTTAATCACTACGTAGCAAACTTAAAATACCTACCTCAATCACAATTTTTATTTAAATATATATTGAGAAGTACAAATTTATTTTAAATCAATTTAAGTAAATTTTACTAAGCCTTAAAAATAGCTACTTACTGGTCAGCAAATTCTTAGGGACATGCTACACAAATAAAGAACTAAGATCAAAAAGCAAGAAAGTTCTGAAATGAGTAAATTTTTCTAGATAAAAGACGTAACAAATTTAGGAATTCCCTTTATCTCCCTGATAAACTCTATCTCAAGTCCTCAATCCTTCCCTCTCAACAGTCTTTCCTTATCATAACTAAAATTTCTTCCATAAAACCAGTTTTCAATAATTCACAACAATTTGTCTCCCTAAATACACTGTTTTTAAGACATAGATTAAGTGCTACCCTGGGAACAGAAGATCTTCACAGAAATAAGGTAGGTTTTCCACTTGAAATTACTGTAAAGAAAAAACTCAAATAGAACAGAACGGAATTTGATTAAAAAACCTCCCAAGAGATTGTAAAGCTGTATTAACAATATACCAAAAAAAAAAGAAAACATAATCAAACTAGGTCAAACAACATAAAATAGCTAAAATATTATTAGTTTTTCTAAAAGGTCTTTTCTGTATCAACTAAAATTAGAAGGAATCAAGCATATTAGTCTCTCCACAATTTTAATTAATCAGTACTACTTGAATTAAGAACACCTTTATTTTTATTCACAGCCATGCTGAGACCTAAAAAAAAATAGAGTCATCTATTTGGTTAAAAGTAATGTTTTCTCCTTTCCTTTTGCTTAACAGCAGGCTCTCTCAAGCTGCCATAGTCAGTGCTAAAGTGCTAACTATGTCACCATGATGTGCATCACATTAAGTTCCCATTTCAGCTCATGAATTTCTGCCAGATTAGTCCAGTAACCAATAACAGAAAATGAGAAAATAAGAGTTATTTGTTACCTCTTATCACCATCTTCCCAAACTACTGAAAACCAACAGAGTACTGATCAATACACTACTGCGCTTTCTAATCAATAGGCAGATCGAGGAAAATTAAGTGTGTGGATGCATAACACACCTATAATGGCATACAGGATCAAAAACAATTAGGATCAAATACAACAGTAATAATATATTTTTAAAAATGCAGCTACAAATTGCCAACTGCTAAGAAAGCTGTTCTAACAATTTTAAAAAATCCTGTACGGGCAACCATGAAGTTACGGATCAAAAGGTTGTACTCTAAGCCCACTTGGACAATAAACATGAAGGGGATATACAAATTATACATGAACGCCGTGTAAGACATTATGGGATGTTGTAGAAGACTAACAGATACTCTGTGCTGGCAAGACGTGTCAATGTATCACTGGCACTGGAAGAGGAGGGGAAGTTTATTTAGACCAGTAACACAAACGAGTTAAGCCCAAAGTCTATGGTTTATATTTGATCACTCCCGTCACTCAGAAGCTATGAAGTAAATATCTTCTGACTAACTAGATAGAGAGGTATACCATAAATCTTAATAGTTCTCATGAAGGAAAAAGAAAAAGAAAATTAAAAAGAAGCTTTCTTGACCTTTTCCATAGAGTTTGATTTTTTTTTTTTTTTCTTTGTAAAAGTAAATGCTTCCCCCACATGGAATGGAGGATCATTCTGGAAATGGCAACTCCCCATGGCCACAACAGATTAGGCTGTGCAATTTTAGGTACTTTCCTCTGAAGCAAGAGGACAGAAAAATGCAAACAAGTAGTCACCTGCAGATTAAATCCAGAGGACAGAAGGAGAGGCTGATGACATCGTCTCTTGTAATTTAAGTCTAGAACTCAGGAAGTTATAAAAATAGGGAAATACATGAGATATATTTATTTATATCCCAGAAACAAAATCTAAGGAAAATCAAGAAAACCAGAAAACAAGAAATTTCACTGCAATATAAACTTTAGTCATGAAGTTCTGAATGCTAAGCTTAACTGGGACTAGGATAGAAATATATTCCACCAAACAGTCGCCCCCCACACTTACGTAGCTACTGTTTGCTACAAACTTCTCAATTATTTCAGGTAAAATTTTAGCACCGATTCTATCCGTTTATCCAGGAAAAGGCCAAGTGCAACACTTAGGAGCTTTCATAGCAAACGGGAAGCAAAGAAAAGTGGTTTCAGAGAAGGAAAAACAGAGTCAGCAGAACTTTCATTTTTCCAGCATTTCACTCATCTTCAAAAAAATTAACAACAAAAAAAATTAATCTGCTTATGGATATTTAACCAGGACAAGAGCATGCTCTGTATTTTTCACATACTGTAAAATAAAAATAGCCCCCACTCACCTTTGGTCTGCTTTGTAATAAGGCCTCTTAAGGAAGAGGGGCGCACAACACACATTTTAAAACACATCTTTTTCTGTGGAAATTCACCTACCTGCTCACTTTAAAAATGAAGAGTATTCTATTAGTGTTAAAAGAATGTTGATAATAGTGTTAATGGCTCTAGTCAAGCAAGATGCAAAATGTTACTATGAGCAGTCCCCACAGCAGCAAGGAAAGCTGGAACACAGTACTGATCCAACAAAACTGAATTACTCTTATTCTGTCAAGAGTTGTCAAATGTGGAATGAAAAGTCTAGTATTTTCAAACATCAATACAATCTGAACTTGTAGAAGCAGTTCGAATGTTTTCCACTTGGAAAATAATGTTGACAGTATTCATAGGAACAAATCACAGAATTATAGAATCAAAGAATCAAATTCCTCTTTATGAAATTGCTACATCAAGGGAATCTAACATAATGCACTAACAGAGTTAGAACTATGATCAGTATGCAGGTATCTGGTGTCCAGAAAGGCTACAAGACAAGACAAGACATAATACAAATCAAAGAAGCAGCTAACAAAATCAGACATCTTTCCAATATTGCAATTGGAGTTTTACCATAGTTGGCAATTTACAAAAAAAGGGCAGTTTAAATATCAAATGATCATCTGAAAAAGCAAGATATAAAGCATGCTCCTAACACAACAGGGACAAAGAAATCTTGCAGGTAAATTGCCACATACTGTTCCAGTTCACATATAGAATATCAGCTGTTCCTCATTCCATTCATGTAATGCAGACAAGAAAGCAAGACAAAAAGAAAATAAACCTCTCAGATTTTTACACTCCAAGAAAGGGCACCTTTTTCCCCCCCCTTAATTAAAGGAAATTACATTCCTCTGGCTCCCTCCAGCTGGAATTATGTTATGTACATCAGTGGGTTTGTGTATTTCTAATACTCATATCACATTTGCACTTAACACACTACTCTAAATCTCTTATCTGCAGACTTATTCTAAATTCAGATAAAAAGCTCTTGCTCTACGGAAAATAATTTGCAATGCTATTTATCTTTATGCCAGATTGAAAAAAAATTAGGTTTGTTAATCTTCATTCCAAATTCTTACATACTGGTAACTACATTAGTTTTATGAATTTGTGGTGATCTTAGGAAAATTAAGACCCTTTTCTTAGATCCAGTATAAGAGAGATAAGAAATGTCTAATATATGAAATATAGACTATGATGTGTAAGATAACTGATGTGTCTCCATATAATCACAAACAGCCTTTGTAGAAATTTCTGCTTCCAAATGCAGTATAGTCAGAAGTGAATTCCAACTAAATACCTATCTGAAAACACCTGCCAAATATAATAACATCAAATCCAAACCTGGAGTGACCTAACTTTAGTGCATTAGAGTAAAAATGCAAACAGAAGTGAAGTTACTGAATAGTTACCTACCTATTTGGTAATTTTAAGCTATTAGCATACTTATCAAACCTCTCTGCAGAGATGTCTTTCCAAACATCCAGGGATGTTAGGAATAGGATGTTAACAGGAATAAAATATGCAAAAGTATGCAAGGCAAAGGTTTTCATTTCAGTTTGCCTTAGATAAAATCATAGCTCAAAACTACAAGTAGATCTAATCAATCCACTTTATGAAAATCATATTTCACAAGAAAGCAGAAGTAAGATAAAAGGCCTAGGAAATGAAAAATCGTCAGGAGAACTTAATTTATTTGAGGAAGCAATTACTATTCTGGTAGGGGGAAAAGTACTGGTTAATTTTGGCTTGTAAACCATAACAACATCATCTACTTGCTTAGTGGTTGTGATATAAAATTACCAGCCCTTGTGCCCTCCGATGTAAAATGAGCTCATTTAAATTAAATCTGTGCTGATAATTCTTGCCCAATGCTTTGTGCATGAATTCACTCGTGTCCTATGCTATGGCACATTCTTATAAAGAGAATAATGCTATTTTTCTGTCTATTTTCTGTAGAAAGCCTAAAATGAAATACTACTGTTCCACAAACCAGAATTGATTGGACTCTCAGAACCTCTGCAGAATGCACTTGCAGGAGGCATTGTAAACTTTCTGTATCCCTCCATTCTGCAGTAATTGCACGTAGTCACAATACACATTTCCCATTCTGAAAAGTGGGTCCATGTGTGCACACAAATAATAGCCCTGGTTGTTCCCTATGCCTGAAAAAGCATCAACTGCTGTACCAAAATAAGGAAACTCTGTGCCTTATCGGTTGTTGTAGGATGCAGACTGCATACCCCATAGTTGTACTGTTTTTAGCACTGTGTGAAAGCACATTTGCATCTTTTCACCATATTTTATCTTTTAAAATACTTCAGCCACATGCTCAACCCAATCATATAACCAACCAGACCATCAACTGTGTGAGCTCTGTCCCAGGCACAGAATGTACTGCCCAGTTGTGACAGCAATCTGCTAAATTATTACACAGAAATGCACCTGAAGAAAAATATTTAAAGATCTCATCCTCTCAAATGGTTGCAAAAATCAACAGTGCTCTAATCTCCGTTATCTCTTGGTTTAAAAACCAAGAGAATAAATTCAAACAAGCAAATTCAGCAACATGTTACACTAATACACAATGTGTTAAAAAACAGAATCATGATGAATTAGAGCTACTAAAAAAACAGTGAATATTCTGGAGAAAAATCAGCACTAAAAACTTCCCAAGTGAATGCAGACATTCATGTATGTACTGAGATCAATAGGCTATAATTAAAAACCCCAGACCTTACGTTAACTTCCTCTCAAACAATCCTTCCCGGAAGCGTGAAAAGTTTGTTTAAAAAGAGCACAAAACCAAGAGACATTTCAACTATTAAGTAGCAACAGAAACAATTTTCATTTGCAGAAGTGGATATTTGCATTTTTTTTTCCCCCCTGGTGCTACTCTCCTGTTAGTGAGGAAAACCAGAAATGAATGAGATCAATTCTTGCTCATGTAACCCAATTAAAACAAGGAGTTACAGCAGAAAAAAACCTTAGTCTTGTGTTAGTTGCAAAGATCATGCTTTTAACAGAAACACATTAATTTTTTGCTTGAAAAGAAAGTACAAGGCCACTTTAAGGACTAACAACATTAAAGGGCAAGAGTTAGATTAAAATTCAAATTTTAAGTTGAAATTCTATTTAGCAAAAATGAAACATTTTCAATAAACCCTAGCATTAAAAGGAAAAATGAAATTTTGCTGCTTATTAGCATAAAAGTTTCACTTTTGAATAACTAATAACCAAAACTTTCATGTGAATAGAAATTATGCCATGAAAGAAGAAGCAATAAGAAATATCATAAACTCAGCAAATGACAGATCTTAAAGCAGCTGCTAGTCCTTCTTGAATCTTGACTGTGATTGTTGATCAACTTTAAAGACAAGGCATGCTATTTTCTGTCAGTACATGGGAAGAATTAATGTGTATTTGGTTCATGTACAGCCTTTCAGTTTACAAATTAAGGAGCACATAAAATTAATCTTGAATCAGTTAAGAAGCCAAATATTTGACTTAAAACATTTTAAACTTCTGTACAATTCTAGAATGATTTCCATGGTGTACACACAAACAAGAAAATAAAAGCTTGTGTTATCTAACAGTAAAATGTATCACTACTGCTAAGTATAATCCAGCTCCTAAATATTTACTTTGTTTAAAAAAATATATTTACAGAACAACCAGTGGCAAAAATCAGTGGAATATAAATTGTTTAAAACTATTCAAGAAAAGAATGCAATTAAATATTATGCCTAGCTTAAACTACATTCAAAACCTATTTTAAAATCTGTTGTATTTTATATTACTTATCATTAGACATTTCAATGTTTTGAATTAGAATTTAATGCAGAAATTGCTTTATAATTACAAATATTTTTAAAAGAATTTATGAAATTTTATTTTTGTATAAACATTTAATTTCAACTTCTTTGCCTTAAATCGGTTAAGGTGAAATACAATCTTTTTATATCTTTATAGCTTAATCTAAAGATAGCAGAAAAATAAACAATTACAGCTATTCTTTGATAACACTGCCATCTAGTGCACACTGAATTAGAATGAAGCATTTCTTTGAATTTTTTCATTCTGCAGTGTAGTCTAAGGGGGAGCTACACCCTACTTACAAACTGTGGCTTCAGTACTACTTAACTGTGCATTGGAATACAGACATTTGTTCTCTTACTTGGAATGTATGTTAAATATGCAGACATACTAATTTTGAGAATACACTGTAAAACTCTGTTATATATATAATGCATTCACATCTAATATATACCAAGATACTTTTGATAGCCCAGAAGAAGAGAATGCAAAGCTGACATCCTACACACAAATATGCTCCTAGAACTGTACATAAATGCAGACAACAAATTCAAATACTCCTTAGTCAAATTTGATACCTAACAATGAAAGGTAGAAGATATTTCAGTAAGTAAAAGCTACATACAACTGGAAATCAGGAAGAAATTTAGAATTTCTAAGGTGGAAATGAAATACCTAAGAATCATAAATAATAATCATAAAGACAGTAGAAAACTATCTTTACTTATACAGAATAGGTCAATATACTCTTGATAAACACAGAGCTCTAGAGAAAACTATTTACTTAATTCCACTCAACTGTATAGTTATGCTGCCATCTAGTGAAATGGGATAGTCACTCTTCTCTGCAAGACTGACATTTTGTCCAAATGGAAAACATCAGATACATCTACCACAGCAAACATCTTTCACCTGTAAATACCTTACTGCCTCTGCTCCTTCACCACTGCGTTCTTCTAACACGCATTACACGTGACTAATTAGGTAGCTAATACTGGCCACTGGACAGTGAACATTCATGCATTTAACTTGAAATGCAAATAGGTTTACAGACTTCAGTGAGAAACCAAGGAACTAACCAGCACAGATCACATTCCAGGATCAGGAAAAATTAGCTATTAGCAGATTTCAGACCATTACACAGATAAAAGTACCAAATTCACAGCTAGTAAAACAGATAAATATTACTCTGAGCCTTCAATCTAAATTACTGTTGTGGTTGTTTTCTCATTCCTTTTAATTAGAATGATGATTTACAAAAGACATGTAAAATATTTTTGTGAATCCTGGACACTACAAAGTAAATAAAGTAAATACACACTCACCTGGGAAAATATATTTGCAGTTGGAGCAACTCTCTTGTCCACAATACTATATAGTATTGCTAACAATCTGTCCAGGGGAAAGGGCTTTGGCCCAAGGAGGTGATTGCTGGTCTGCAACAGAAACAAGACTTTTCAATAGATCTTTCCTGGAGTACCACAAGATGTTATTCTCACATCTTTTTGGTCTCTGAGAAGGCACTATAATTCACAGTAATTTTTCATACAGCCTACTTGCACATTATGGAAAACAGTGAATACATGCTTATTGATAAAGATATAGACAGAAAGATCTATTTAATATGGCAAGTGTTCAAACTGCACAATAAATAGGAACATTTTTGAGCTATAACAGAGGATCTGATGCCAAATTTCCTGTCACTAGATTTATACACTTACTTGTTCTATTAAATAACTTTGCCCAATCTAAGGATTAAAGAGGAGAGACTATGTTTTATGGCGTTCACAGAATCAGAGAATGGCTTGGGTTGGAAGGGAGCTTGAAGATTCCTTCCAAAGAAAGTGGACAAAACCGGACAGAATATTCCACATGCAACTCAAAGAGCGCTGGGTGTAAGACTCAGAGTGCATCTGCCTCCCACAAGTTTAGCTAAGATAAAGAGTTCAGATGGCTGAGCCCAAGGTCAGCTGCTTTGCTGTTAAGAGCTGCTGTATAATGAGCTACTGGCCAGCTACAGACAAATTTATTAGAACACAGCATATTTACTCAATTTTGCATTTACAGAGCTCTTTTGCAGCCTACACACCTCAGACCTCAACTGATCCCAATGGACATTTTAGGCATTACAGATTATCATATGTATTAACATTGCATTCACTTGAATTCAAATAAATAAAAGTTCCTGATTTTTCAGTGTTGAGCATTTTTTAAATGACTAATTTTACAAAAAAGAAATACAGTTCATAAGGCAGATCTGGGTAGTGTTACAACTCAGGCAGCATAGTTAGGACAACACAGATTTATGATCAACACTGCCAAAAGTTCCTACAAGGGAAATACTTAATTCCTTTAAAGTTTGTATTTAATTCTCTCTACTTTGACATCTAGTTGCCTTTTTTGTACAGTACATTGATTTATTCTTACCAGCAGAGCAACCAAGATTAAAGAGGATTTTCAAGGGAAAGTTTGTTCAAAATGCTTCTGGCAAAGAACGTCTCAGACGTACCACCAGCACCTCTGTGGTGTTAGTTATCAGTAAAAACACAACCATTCACTTCTTCAGCAAAACCAAAAGGTACTTCCAATACATGTTTTAACTTTTCCAATCCAGGAGGTGTCCCCAAAGCTACCTCTTGGCTAACAAAGCAAGCAGCGTAAAAAAATCATGGAAATATGTAGTCAAAACCTTAGCATGGCACCCTCACTCAGAACACAGACCTGGTGTAAGTTATGAACTGTACAACTGCCTGTCCTTCTGCTTCTAAACATGCCAGTTCTGTGAAGCATATTTATTATTATCAACAGAAAAATTCAACAGAGTAATTAAAATGGGTGCACTCCAAACAGCTAGCAAATGCAATTAGCATGCACTAATCTCTGAAGCTCTGTTTAGTATATACAGTTACTTCAGAAATTTATTGCTCTTAGTATTATCAGCTCTCTGCTTAGACAGAATACTGTTTGGAGCTTTCAAATTATCTAAGAGAAATGCTTTCCTCTAGAAAAGCCAGAAGAGTTAACTCTGAGTTTAACTTCTAGAAAAAGCACTTCTTTTTTACTTCTTTGTCAGAAATAAATTCTTGGAAGAATAAAAATGGTTTAGAAATTCCTTCAAACATAACATGATAAAGAATTTTACGAATCTTCTGCAAGGAGATAAGGCAGAATGCTACACAGAATAGTATTCATAAAAATTCAATGGACCCAACATCTCTCTTAAAAAGAAAGATACCTTCCACAGTCAGAAAACCTGGTCACGAAGTTTTATAGCCATCAAATTAACTCTTTGTGTCCTCTATCATCTTTCCACCTCAGTACTACATTCATTGTTCAAAAAAGATTTTTCCCCAGTTGTCACTACCTGTGCTTGTGCTTTTTATCTAGAGTGTCAGGTTCACGTTCCCACTGCTCACCCGGCACCATCCCACAACTGCAAACCACATATTCACATTCCAAAATTTCACCAAGAATGAGAACCGCAAGTGCTCTTTAAAGAGTAAAAGCTTAACCCAAACTAAATTATCTGCACAAAAGGCAGAAA
>JAWWLV010000045.1:12164721-12188575 GCA_035041135.1 Platyrinchus mystaceus
AAGATAAGAAAACAAGCTAGATTAGAACTTAGGAGTAGCCAATTAGAAGTGGCACGTGAACAGCTGTATTGTCCAATTATACCCTGCACGATCAGAGAGCATGAAACCAATTATATTGTTACATGTACACTGACCAGTGCATGTGCAGCCTTCTGACCTGATATAAGCAGAGTGTAAAGACAATAAAGTTGGCATCACTTCAGTAGACTCTATGAGCCTGTTTGGTGATTTCCCACAAGCTCGCTCTCAACACACTCCTGCAAAAATACTTTCACTAGGAAGATCTCTCACTTTTCACCAAACTGGAAAAACATCGTTCCAAGGCAACCATGCAAAGAAATCCAATAAATTCTGCTGTTATCAGCAACAGAGCAATTAATAGAATGATAAAGTCAATTTCTTCACCTCATTCACAAGACTCATTTTTTACTAATTAAAAATCCTCATGGTCTCTGGACTGAACAGAGTTAAGAATCACAAAACGGATTTTTAGTCTTGCTGTACCTAAACTTCTAAGGAAGGATTTATTTCATCTAATGCTAGCTTCCTGCCAAGCAGATATGCACAGCCGAACTAGTTTCCTAAGTTCCCACTATAAGCAGTAGAAACCTAATCAATACAATTTGTGGTGCCATTCATCTGACTGAATGTAGAACCTACTTTAGTATGAGCCAAATCACACCCTACACTCCAATGGCTGCATCAACTGGCCCTGCACTGGCTATAAAAAGACACTGTTTTAGATGCAGGCACCCACTGGAGTTGGGTGAACCTGATCTGTAAATCATTCTTTAGAAGGCATATAGATATAAACTGTCACCCCAACTAAAGAAAATGAGTCTTTATTTATAACACTACATGTGTAATACTTTATACCTATGTTTCTGTTTCCCTCAATATAGAATTCTTTCTATAGTAATTCTTTAAAGAATTACTCCTCCACCTACAATGACTTTAACTACTTTATTAAACATAGTTTGTTATACACAAAAATGTGCCTTTAGGAGACAATTTTATGCTACAGTTTCAATAAAATAAAAACGTGTGTATGGCGCAGAAATTTGTATCACACAAAACAAATGCACCAATAATTGCTATTTACGCACTTCTGCCGCTTCTACAGTTATCAATGACGTAAATGAAACACAAAACCACAAGTACAGCAGAAAGAAAATAGTTGCTGCCAAGCTCAGCTTAAAAAGACAAAGTACATACCTTCTCATGTTTCTTCATAAAATTGGTCTTTTTAATTTTCCCATGATGCTGCAAACAACCAACAAGAGCAAAGATGGAATCAAAACAGTCAACCAAGAATATATATGCTACAAATGGCAGTATTTTACTCTAAGTCTACCTCCTTACTACATCTCCAGTATTTGTCTCTGATGTTACTGCCAATTGTTCTTACTATCAAGTCCCAAAATTACACTTGCCTTACTTCTTGTTTCATCATGTCCCAAGTGGTGCAAAGCCAAAACACAGCACATTAATATTTTTTTGGTGATATTCATAAGGTTTTTTTCTCACGTAATCAGGGACTGATGAGAAAAGGCAGTAAAAATTTGTTTTTAATATGACTTCATACCACCGTCCTCCTGATATCCTTATCATCTAATGAAAAAAAAAGATGTTTCATTTCTTTCCCTTTCCAGAAATGTTTAAATGATGGCTACTTCATTTTTAAAATTTATCCACACATAAAATCCACCTGAGTTTTCACCTTTTATTGACCCCATTTTAGAATTTGGATGGTACACAAGTTGGCAGAATGACAACCAGGAATTTAATCAATACAATACAAAGATAATTCAAGGTGCATGAGCTAAATAACAAAAGGAAGGAGGAGAGCAGGATGGGGGGTGGGTGTTGAAGAGGGGAACATCATTTAGAAATGAAGGACTATCCAAAGAAAATAAACAAGTGCTCCTGGATCTCAACTGAAAATGTGAGAGCAAGACAAGGACAGAAATACAGTAAACAAGATGTTACAAATGAATGGGTTAAAAAAAGAAATAAAAAAGACCAAGAGAGACATGAAAGGTAACAAGTGTAAGTGATGTAAAATTAGTGAAGAGATACAAGTATAATATTCTTTAAATACAGATAAGTGCTGTTTCTCAAAATATCACCTGATGAGTTTTTCCACAGCCCTGACAAGTATACTTTATTAATAAGTATACCTGATAACCATGCTCAATGAATCGAGGAAAAAAATAACTCAAATAAAGGAATTATTTGTTCATTATAATGTTTAAAATCTTGTACTTAGTACTTGTGGCCCTCAATACTCAGTCAAAATGATCTCAGTAAATGTGGCTTCCCTTGACTGACTTCTAAAGAGCTTAATACTAGACAGGGCTTAATTTCCTTTACATGATTTGTCAGATTAAAAAAAAGTGGTTCAGTCAGTTAATACATATCACAGATGCTTGCAGACAGCAAATTAATCTTTTTATCATGCCTTTGAAAAGAAGACTGCAGTGATAACCGAAGGGAAAGTGATCAAGCCTGAGGTTACACAACACAGCAGGCTTGGGATGGATCACAACAAACTCCATTCGTTCATTTTAAAGGTTACACTGGGATCTCCACATGGTGTATTTAAGTTATATCAAAAGTGTTTTAAAGCAAGCAAGCAGGTGCCCTATTTCTGTGCAAGCACAAAGAAACATATGAAATTCAGAGGTAATTTTCAATTACCTTTTAATGCTGTTTTCTGTTAAAGACTTCATATATACTTATTGCTCTTCTTTCTTGTTTTAAAGACCACCTTCCAAACCAGCTTCATATTTTTCTCTCAGTCTTCTGCAAAGCTCAAATTTTCACACAATAGCAGTGATGCCAATTAGCACTTCCCTGCTTTGCTGGCTGGTAGCATTCCAGGCTGCCACAAACTGTGACTTTATTTTTAGCTGTAGTACAGCCTAGCCCCTACAGAGTAGTGCAGATTAGCAGCTCAATGGACATCTTTTTGTTTGCATCCCTTTTGCTGTCGACTAATCCTTACTTAAATCACTCCAGAAGATACTTTTCTGTAATCTACTCTGAATCTCATCACAAACCTTGTGAAAACCATACTCTATTTCCACTGTTCACATGAGACATAAAAACACTCAGCTTGAAACCCCACCCAAGAGTGTTGATTTTGTTGGGGTTTAAGATGCAGCTATTTCTGAAATTCAACTTCAGACCTGCTGAAGGGCTAACTGCTACCAGATGACACATGTAGCAAACATGGTAGCTTCTGCTTCACCAATTCTTGGGGAAAATACCTACCAGCACTGATCAAATACCTTCAAGGTTCCTGCTTCAAAAAAACTTAGAAGCTCATGTTTATTGTACAAAGGTGTAGTTGGGTTCATGTGCAAGAGTGGAAATTAACTGAGAGATACTAAAAAAGGAAAAGGGAAAAAAATTAAACCGAGAAAAAGTAAATTGTTCAGTGAACACAAAGAAGAAAGATGTGGCACGCTTTGATAACATGCTTTACTGGCTTGACTCTTGTAAGATTTCCTATTTCTTTGAGTTTCAAGACTGATATGGAAAAATCTGTGCAAAAATACTTTCTCAGCAAATAAATCTCTATGTAAGAAAATGCTTTGGCCAAGTGGAAAGTACAAAGCTTGCCCATAAAGAAAACTTGTCTAATTACACTTAGCACAAGGGTGAAACACCTACACCTTTCAGTAAAATCATACCAGGAACATAAAACCAATATTTAAACTAAATTTAAACTAAAACAATACTAGTATATCACTAGGAACTGCATTAACTTCTCAAAATGTATCTACGATTTTTTATTGTTTTCTTCAAACAATCATTATGTTTACAAATTTGTCTTGCCATCCTTTTCTTCAGTTGCTTACACCAATCCAACATGAACACCATACATTCATACACACATGCATACATCAACACATACTGTAATAATTGGTAAAATGCATAAACACCTAATTGCATTACACTCATTCTAAAACATGCATTACCACTGTATCAACACAACACATACCAGCTAATGGCACCACATCTTCTGCAAAAGCAACTGTTTGTATGTTTCTGTTCCAGAAGCTTAGAACTGTATAAATAAGTTGGCAATGCACTGTGTCATTTTACCTCATTAAAGGCCACAGCACTTGTGGCTTAGATCTTACTCTGGAAATTTCAGCGTGGCTTATACCTCAAGCCATTGCAGACACTCCACTACAATATTTTCAAAACAGAGTTAAATCAACTTACAAAAGCACAGTACTTCTGCTGTAAATATGTTACACATATTTTGACATGAAGAGGAAGTTGGGTTTATTAGACCCTTACAATCACTAAGTGATCATTACCAATCACAACAGGTGATCTACAGAAAGGCTTCTGATCAAATCAAATGAAGCACACACATAAACAGCTCAAAATGAACAGCTGAAGAGTTTTAAACTAGGAAATTCAGTATGCAGGACTCCAGTAAGCAGCACTAAGTAATAAATGTCATTACCTTAAGAAAGAATCTCTTATCTGTCCTAACAGGATTGTAGGAGGCAAGGTAAGCAGCTATCAGAAGAAATTTGGAGTAATAAGGAAGTTCCACATGTGTATGTGCAGAAAGTCCTATAAAATAAACAAACAGTTTATGAGTCACCAAAACCCAGACTGAACACCCACAAACTTCAAATTAGACTTGTCTGCATTCTTCCTCTTTTCCTTCTCTCCTGCTCTACTCCTGCAACTAAATGAGGATGGCTACTTTCTCAACCCCTTTATCACAGATACAAACTCAGGGAAGGGTACAAAGCTAAACAAAACTAACAATCTTAAGTCCTTTTGGACTCAGAAACTGTATTTGAACATTGGAGATTCATAAACCTTCCTAAAAAATATAAATAAGTCCAGGCTACTTTCATTTAAGGTAATTTCTCTGGCAAGCAGGACAGATGAGGAGATGTATTTAAATACAATGTCAAAGCTTTTCTCCAAGACTCAGCCTTCAGACCGCTCTAGACTGTGCCAAACAGCTCACCCAGGAATGGGGTCTGGCATGGTGAAGAATGCAGCAGTTGCACTTCTGAAAAACAGTTCATCTCACAATTTTTAGCCACTGTTTTATTTCCTACAGAAAATTTATAAAAATTTTAAACTTGATCCGGATGACCTTGCCTGCTACATGTATACTTAAGTAAGATTAAAGTTTCACACATTAAAGCACACAAGAACTGCAGCCTAATGAGTATTTGCCTTCCCTCTTTTTTACTTTTACTTTGTATTTTTTACCTTTACAGTCTCCTGTTCTTGTTTTATACAGCTTATGCATAAGAACAGCATCATCAAACCACCTTATTCATTAGTTGTCTAACTATGGAGACCATTAAAGGGTCTCTTTGTGCCTTCTTTGCTCACAGGTTTCTACTTCAACAGTTTGTTTTCTTGTAAAGCACCTGTACCCTTTTGTTTTAATCCACAAATACCAGCAAATAAAGATCAAGGAATAAAACATGTTAAGAAGTTAAGATTCAGAGCCTGCAGCGTGACAAGAAGCATCTTAGATGACAGCTAGTAATAATTTCCTCTTATCTAGGCATAAAAGAACAGCAGTTTTTGTACAATTTACAAGAGATTCTTTGGCATTGCATGTTAATTATACAATGCTACTCCAAATAAACTCTTACACATAGACAATTTAGTTTAACACAGAAATATCTGTTTTTAACCCATTCTTCTGGTCAGACAATACTGCATCACACACTGAACTATCTGGTTAGTTAGACCCAGAGTAACACTTATTATAATTGCTTTTTAAGTATGTTATTATCAAATGCTGTTTAATAACATGACAATTTTACCTACTACTTACACCTAAAAGTCTGAGCAAATGTTTTTAAATAAAATCTTCTTTTTTGAGGCTGTCAGGTGTAAAAGTATTTCATGATCATTTGGACATGGAAGGAGGGAGTTTAATAAGAACACTTTGAATCAAATTCCTATGGGCAACAATGTCAAAAAATCACTGACCATAAAGCAAAGACGGGAAACAGTTTGATGATTGCAATTAATGTAATACAATTTTAAAAAATAAGTGGCTATTTTACCTACTGTCTAATGAAGAAATAATGTAATGAAAAATAGTATGATAAAAAGTGTTCCCAAGCTACAAACTGATCAAAGACCATGACTACATGCCATTACCAGGAAAATAATTTAGTATTCCTTCCTAAATTGTAAATGAAGGCTGACAGATATACTGAGATTTGACTTTTCAGCCTGCCTGATGCATAAAATCAACAAAGCTGCACTTGTCCAAGGAAAGATCAGAGAGAATGCTTGCGATTCTAACATTTCTCTTTGCCAAGAAATCAGGACACAGGGCAGCTGCTTTGTTTAGGAATGTGCTCATCCAGTGCAAGACGAGAGATTTAACATTCTGTTCTCCCCACTTGGACACACATGTGCCTCCAGCTGGCACAGAGAGGTTTGACCATCAGGGGTCAGCCCATTCCTCATCCATGCTTACAAACGAAATCTACTTCTACCCAGAAAGGATCTTAGGGAAGATTGCTCTCAGGATATGTGGCAAGGGGGAAAAATAGCAGTAGTCCTTTGCAGAACACCTTCTCAAAGAACACGATCACCTGGAACTGGAACTGAATACTGACAGGTGGCCTCATCTATGTAGTTTCACTCATATGTTCTCAGATAATAACAACCAAGACAAACTGCAAAGCCCACATTTCACATTACAAGCCCCTACAGAATTATTGTATTTGATACCTTTCAACTGCCCAGGCTCTCCATCATCACGCTGCAAGCGCTCCCACTGTGAGCTAAAAGACAGACAATGCACATAAATAAGTACTAAGTATCTGTTAGTCTTTTAGAGAAAACTACCTGCTTGGTATATGTATATTTTAATTTCATGACCTTGGCTAGGGTATAGTTAGTAAGAGAATAATTAAAAATATGAGGTCTTACTACCTCACACATAAGTTTCAATAATGTGCAGACTAGGCATGCTTGAAAAGAAAAAAAGGCAAAAAATAACATTACATTAGGGTACAAAAGTAAAAAGCTAATTATAAAATACCAACTTCTCTCCATCCAACTACCACCAATGAGCAAATATCAATAACACTCCAAGTTTCAAGAATAATGCAGAATTGGATAAAAAGTAAAAACACCAACAGTTTTGATTTTTTTTAACCTGCTTAAAAAATATTTATGTTAGTCAGAACAATACTATAACTACTTCATAATGTAACTTTGAAGTTTATGTAAAAACCAAAGCAATATTCATTCTTCACTGAAAAACTCTGAAGACATCCAGATGGATCATTCTGTCAGCGAAAAATGTCTGCAAGCAGTTTGATGTTTTACTAAACAACGGGAAAAAATTTTACTTTAAAACTTCCCTTAAGGAATAACATTGCTCGAAATTTCATATTTTGGATCATTTTGTATACCACAAAGGGATTAAAAAAAAAGTTGTTAAAGCATCAGTGCTGTTTTGGTTTCCTTTTTAAACTTTTTTATGAACAGGGTTTATCAGCCATAAGACTTATGAAAACAGTGTAACGACAGTTCAAGTAACACTCAAATTATAATGAATGACCAACCAAATTATCAATGAGATAAGGTTTTATCCAACATCTGTTTTACTGGCAGAAAAAAAAAAAAAAGTTTATTTTCAGGTAGCACAACAGCTGATAGCAAAGTTCTATTGCTACAAATTACAGCTTCAAGAAAAATCCAGACTAATCACAGTTCTGTGGCCAGAAAAACTGATACAGTGATTTCAATTCTTCAAGCATTTACTGGTACACAGAGGTAAATTCTAGAACTATTATACAGAAAGCTGAAATTTCTAATAAAAACCCAGTTAAGCTCAAATTTATAATCAAAGAAAACTATAAAGAGGGAAATTAGTTATTTGGAAACAACTCATAAGCTATTTTGTATCATAATCTTTTATTACACCCTAATTAGAGTAGGCAATTACACAGTGTAAAAAGTCAGGAAGATCCTGAGTAGACTGGGTAATGAAGATCAATACTGAATATAAATAAATATTTGAGGCAAACAGAAAAATGTCTCATTGTAGTGTGAAGTCAAGCTTGTACAAAGTAAAATCAATTTTCTTTTTGAAGGTATGATCACTTTTCTAAAACATTAGCCAAGATTTCTACTACACACTCAGTTTCAGTCACCAGAATACTCTATGGTCTCAGTGACATTCAGAAGGAAAGAAATCAGTATGCTTTCGTCAAGATAAAGAAATCAAGCAATACTAAATTATCTCTCTTTACATGGTGTAACATCAGAATCACTCATCTTACATGCAGAAAAAATTAAATCTAAGCCAATTATTAGCACTGAAAATGAACACCACCATCTCTTTTTTCTAGCAGTCTATCAACTTACAAAAATAAACAAGGAATCTACCAAGAGAAACAGCCCATTAGCAGGACATCAACTTTTAATGCTGTCAAAAACAGCAACTCCATGTAAGAAAATTTTGCCCTTGGCAGTGAAAATAAGAAAGCACAGTAAACAAACCCAGCTCCTTCACACACAGCCTATGAAAAACATATATTCCAAATCTGTAATGATTCAAGAATTTTGTGGCTTTCATGCATCCTTGGTACAGTGAGGATCTGCCAAGCCAACTTTACAAGTGTGTTTTAAACTGTGTCTGTATATTGTGGTGATGGATTCCCATGCTTGGCACTTTCATATGTCACAGAAAATGGATCTATCTGTATGGTCATCACTGAAAAGGAGAACACAACCTGCTGCCACTGCTTTACTTATTGAATCCATTATATGCTACAAATGCCATGTTGTTCAAACTTCCTCCTGAGATACGCTACTTCTAACAGCAGATGGCAAGAAAGAAATGCGCGTTACAGAAAAAAGATTACATCTAGCAAAAAAGAAACATGAGCCATGAAACATAATTGAGATATATTTAGAGAGGAAGCTTGTTAAAAACAGCAACCTCAACAGAGCAAACAAGCCCTTGCCCCCCAGATTACCTGGATATTTCCCGGAGATAAACAGTCTGCATTGCCTTCTTCAGATGAGGTTCAATATTTTTCCAGAGTTTGCGGGTGTCACGTTCATTTGCTGCACCAAGCCAGAATCAACGCTGTTAAACACTTAACTCACACAACACTAAAACTCATCCCTGACACCTGAACAGTCACAGGAATGACACAGTCAAATATGCTGACTGTTTTAGGATGGTGCACCATCACCAGCCATCCAGCAAGCACATGCTGCCATGCAAGGCTGTTCCTCTGTGGCTCCTCCAAGATGATCTGGGTCAGTTTGACAGAACCTCTCCTCCCAGTTTCTCCTCTTAGCCTTGACAGAGAAATGACTTACTCCATTACTTTGCAGAAGTGCAACCTGGTGATTGAGTGAGGAGAAGGATTTACAGGGGGGAGGTATTCCAACCTCTGTTTCCTAAAAAAACCACCACCAAATACCATCTACTGCTTCTGCTGCAAATGCTTCTGGCTGGGTGCAACTGGAATAAGCAATGCTGTTATGACCCAAGAAACCGCTGTGTCACGACACAGTGAGGATCAAAGCAAAGTCCTCCACAAAACCCACAGAACAGCACCTGCTCTCTCATACACCCACTCAAATAAAAGACAGAGGCTTACCTTCCCCTCTGACCACTGGTTCACAGTACTTAGAAAAGTTGAGTGCTGCCTACAGAAAGAAAAAAAATTACATGTATTAAAAAGGTACTATATATTTAATCCAGCTACAGAATATAACTAGCAGAGTAAATCATTCCTTTGCAAAACCAGCAAATTCTTTTTCAGTCAATAATTATGCCACTTGCTTAGAAACAATATACTGTAAAACACGGCAATATTTCTGTACCTTAAAATACAAACACAAGTAATTTATCACAGGTTACTTGGTTTTGAACTCAGCAAAATATGTTTACTGTACTCAGGGGCTGCTTTTTTTTTTTAAACTAACATAATTATTTAATATTATAAATTCAATAAAAATGTTTTCAAACTTTTTTTACTCCCTTCATTTTCAGAAAAAACTTCCCATTTCCAGGAGCAGCTTAGCATGTTCTGCAGTAGGAGAATATATGTCTGCCACACATACGGACACACAAGCAGAAATTATTTATTTGAAAAAAACAAGCAACCATAAAAACCCTGGTAACACGCTCCAGATTCAAACGAACTCCTTTTGCCTAAGGTAAGAGAGATTTTTGACAACACCGTAATCCAGAAAATGCTTAAATCAATATCACACAGAATTTCATAAAATAACAATCCTCAGATTTCATTCTCCTTTTGTCCTACTACACTTCAATAAATCTCTGTGCTAGTATCCAAAACTCAATGCAGTAACTTCCCTATATAAATCTAATAAAATTCCCAGTAACTTCCATATATATCTAAAAAACCTCCGAAATATATTATTAATAATCACACATAATGGCATGCACATTTAGAGTCTCTACTACACAGAGAAGAGTCGTTCAGAAGCCTACAGTCAGTTGTATGTGTCTTCTAGAGAAGAGACTTGTCAATCACAAAAAGAATTTAGGGTCCAATTAAATATGTATTTTCATAATATTGGTATTTCACAAGCACACAAACAGAGCAACTAAAGCTAACGAAATTCTCATAAGCAGAACCACTCAAGTACACGTCTGCAAGAACTGTGACCCTGGTTTCTATTTGTGTCTCCAGCAACTTTATTTAAATATAAAACCTGTATGGTTAATAGATAAGTTCAGCTGAAGTGTAGCAACATGTTCCCAAGGGAAATGGAGGCAGAACATTCACATCATCTCTCTAGCACTGATTTGTTCACTGGCCATTTGTAAAATTTCCTCATATGGAGTATAGTTATTTAAATAATGATCTGAGGAGCTAATTACTTGTTCCTGTAATTAAGCTTTTCTTATGCAAAGGCCATCATCAAGTAACTGTCATTTTTCTTCTCTTAAGTTTGTTTACTATCACATTATTCAGTTGATATATGGTTAAAACTCTTTTTTCCAAATACCTTCAATCTATTACCAGAAAAACCACACAACACCGGCAGCCCTTTACAGCCACCAAAACAACTGCAACCTTTGTTATGGATTTTTAAGGAAACTGCATTTTGAATTAACACATTCTTAGAGGGCAGATTTACATCAGATATAAGGAAAAAATTTTTTACAATGAGGATGGTGAGACATTGAAACAGCCTGCCAAGAGAAACTTGAATGCCCTATCCCTGCAAGTGTTAGCCCAGGTTGGATGGAGCTTTGAGCAACCTGGTCTAATGTAAGGTGTCCCTGTCAATGGCAGAGGGGCTGGACTAGATAACCTTTAAAGGTCCCTTCTAATCCAACCCATTCTATAATTCTCTGATTTTAATTTTGTCCATATTCAACAATCAATCGAGACTTTCAGAGCCCATTTGGCAGAAGACACCCCAAACCAGAACAGCAATTCTAAAGGAGCTCATCTCACCAGATGCCGAAGTTCTTTCAGGTCCCTACAGACCATGTAGAAGACACCAAGCAGAATATTGATATATGCAGCATAGAAATCTGCAGTATATTCTGGGGGATGATTCTGAGACAAGATCTTCTGCAGATGTCCTGTTTAAACAAAAATAAATGTTGCTTATTTAAAGCCAACTTAATAAGCTGACCCCATTTTAAAAGTGGAAAAACAAACTATAATCATCACTTAAAAGCATCCCAACACAACCCACCAAAAACTACACTGCTTTAAAGAACCAGCAAATACAACGGAACCAAAATGTTACTTTGAGATGTTTTGGCAAGTGAAAATAGACAACTCTTTTGGAGGTTGTATGAATACAGACTTTTACCTTCCAGTAGCTATTACATACTCTGGATTCTGCAAAAGGCCCACTGATAAAAGGAAAAAACTTTTGAACATTCTTTGACAAAGTATTATACAATCCCTGAAAAGCAGATTTAAGAATTAGTTTACCTATGCTGTAGTCAGGAAAATACAAAGTGAGTGGATCAAAGCATCCCACGTTTGGACGGAACAGTTCCCACACTATTTCACTGAGCAGGACAACTGTCACATTACTGTCAGTCTGTAGAGGGATGAGAAAAAAAATGAAAGAAAGAGAGACAGGCAGAGAAAGAACAAAATAACAGTGCATGTTAGAGCATCAGTGAGAAAAATTATTATTGTGACTTTTCTGTTTCACAAAAATCATCAAATTTACAGTTTAATACAAATTACTAGCATAGTAATAAAGCTTCAGCTGGCCTAATCAAGAAGCTCATACATTTGCAAATTTTCATAATTATATGATATTTCTCTGCATCCTTTGCCATTTCACTGACATATACACTCCGTGGGGTGGTAAAGCTCTGCTACTACACAATACCTAATATATTCCACCCCTTACTCCCAAAATTAAGGGAGTATTTTACTTTGGTAATTAAACCCAGATTTTCAGAGCAAACAGGAAAAGTTAAGAAGCAAAAGAAAGCTCAGCACTTCTGAAACCAAGCTCTCTCTTCTATGTTATTTTAGAGGTAATCTGGTCTTTAAAAACAAACACATCCCAAAACAAAAATGTAGTATTACCTGTTTACTCTCCCAACTGTCTTACAGGTTACCAACAACAGCTGTTCATAATAACATATTCTTTTTAACCAAGTTTTTATTGACAAACTATCTTCCTCGAGTTTGATGTTTTTGTCAATAGGTAACAAAATGCTTAATATTAAAATAATATTCCTTATTTTGGTCACCCTTCAAAATATTAGCTATTTAATATGAAACTGTCTGTGAAGATCATGTGTCATTCTCCCTTTTTGCAAGGTTTTTGCAACCGCACTAGAGATTCTGCAAAACGAAAGATGCTTTTAAATATGGTTCTTCAAGAAAGACATTTGAAAACTATTGAGGCACCTCAATAAAAGGAAGGAACCTGATTGAAATGACAGTGCTGTGAACATGAGCTGTGAATAACCTGAAAGAAAAGTTTAAATGCCTTTAAATTCCTTCTTTCTCTGTTTTTATGAATTTTTTTTTCCTTTTAACAAGAAAGCATCTTTCTTGTAGATTTTCTTTCAATTGTGCTCCTCTCCCAGATCTAGTGTTTTACCTAAGTACTAAGGTATGTTCAGTTCCTGACTGACCTTCCAATATGAAAAATTTCAGTACTTCCCACCACAGTCCTCACAGAAATCAAGCATCCAATGACTTATTCTTCATCAGTAATCCTCCAGTCCCGTGAAATCCCTCACTACTAATGGAATTTCTTGTCTCCTTTCACTGCAGGAAAGGAAGCAATGGAGTAGATTTGCACCTCAAACATTGCTCTGCAACATCAGCTGCACAAGAGTTTTAGAATGCCTCAGTGCAGAATCCAGAATTTAGGCAACTGGAATATCAGCATTCAAGGAAGCTGACAAAATTATTTAGAGGTTAGTTTTGAATTTGAGGGTGTTTCACTGGCATATTTAAGTCTTAGTCTATGTTTTTTTGGTCCCTGAACAGCAATCATAGACCAAAGCTTTCCTCCTTTCTCTGCAGAACAGATTGTTTCTGTTTCAAGAGCAGTAAAGTCCAGAACATGGCCAGAACAGACAAAAAGAGCCAGAAAATGCACCAGCTGCCAGGATTAAGAACACAGCTGTGAATCATTCAGTAAATAGGGAATCAGTGTCACCAGATTAAGAGCACCACACAAAAGTCTTGAGATATGTATAATTTCAGTTATTTAGATGTTCAGACATTTCAAAGTAACAGCATCTTCTGGTTTTGTTTTCAGCTTCTTTTCAGAGAATGCACCATTTTTCCTTATTTCAAGACAAAAAGCTTGGATGCTTCACAAGTGAGAAAGGGAGACACACAGTGGTTTACTCCAATCAGAAACTCACTGCTGTGCAATTCCAGAAGTGTAAAAAACTCTCTACCAACACAAAGTACATTCACAGCTGCTGAGCTGTGCAGCTCCACCCAAAGTAACTGGTAGTCTACTGAAAAATCTCATACTTAAAAACAAAAAAATAATCTAGAAAAGACAGCATGTATCTGACACCAGCCTCAAATGAATCTACAACACATCAGGTATTGTAAAATAATATACCATTAAACCCAATTAAAAAAAATTATAATAAAAACCTGACAGTGTTTAAATTCTGGTTTGGTTTCTAGTTTTGATCACTGTTTTGGGGGGCTAAGGGTTAATTTTGCAACTTTTTTTCTCTAAGGAATCACTTATCTTTATCTGTAAGCCTAGATGGACAGATGCCACATGTTCAGTTACTTTCAATATGCAGGACACATGTTTTTTTCCACATACTTACCAACTCTTGAAGCCTAAGAAATGCTGGTAGGATGTTTGCTTCCATTTCCCTCAGCTGTTCTGCTCTATCCAGTACCTTTTAACAAAACAATATTATATAGAAAATGTCAACTTCCACTCTCACACAGACTTAAAATTAATTCTTAGCTGCTGGAAACTGAATTGGAGAGATTATTGCTTGAAATGTGCTTCCAGGAAGCCCAAGTATCTCTGCATCCAAAAAAAGATACAATCCCCAGACAAGCAACATTCTCATGCCTTATGGCAGTAAGAATTAATACTTCAGTATACCAGTCAGAAATACCACTGACAAAGTCATTATATCATTATCAACCACTGAAAGCTCAAATTTTTTGCCCAAAATTCTTATTATTTTTCAAACTTACATGCAGTACTGTAGCACTGTAACTACATGCTTACTGTAGGAGAACTATCTTTTCCCACTACAGAATTATTTTTCCCAAACAAGCAAGAGCTGATATTTTAGAAGAAATTAGCTATCATCTGGAATTCACTGAACTGAATTTTGAGAGCAACTTTTCTTGCCATAGTTTGCAGCCTAGAAATTTACAGGATTTACTGCGTGCAAACCTCACGTAGCAGTAACAGATACGTAGCATATGTACAGCTTAAACAGGAAACACTTTAAGCTAAATTAACATTTTGGAGCCTGGAGAATAAAAACAGAAGCACAAAACTATGCATGGTTATTCTCTGGCAAAAAAAATGTGTATTCTCAGTACACTTAAAATCTTGACAGGAATGAAAAAAGATAACAGAAACACATCTTCTGCGGTTTATTTACTACTTGCAGTATAAATCTAAATTCTGAAATTCATTACTTCTTTTGAATTACTGCTGTTGAAAGAAAAACTCTAGGTCCCTAGAAAATCATATTTTTCTATCCTATTACATATTCTCTCTCCACCAGAATCTTAACAACATCTATCATTTCTGTTGCCCACAGCAAGGAAAAGAATTTTATGTGGACAACCAAGCACCTTATGAAAATATTATTTAAAAATCCCACCACACAAACCTGAAGGAGCAGTATCTCACACTTCTTGGGAATTTATTTAAAACTACAATACAATATATATGACTTTATATTGACATCTGTATTTGGCTCATATAATAAATGACTTCAGGAATGAAGACTGTACTACACAACTGACCAAATAGAGGCTACATATTTTTACTAATAAAATACTGCTTATTGGACCCAGTGACATGCCAAACACAAAGCTTTAAGGTCTTGAACTTAAATATACTTTTTAGTCAAATGGGAAACAAACTACAGTTTTTACAGCAGAAAATATATGTGACCCTGGCTCGTGGAGTATGTCAAACGTTCACAGAAACAGTCCACCCCCAGGCCTATGAGTCTATGCCTTGTTCTTTAGTGTCAGTACAGACTTGTCACCCCTCAATTTTTTAAAACAACTATACATTTAGAACTGGCTGCTCATTTGCATTAAAAACAGTAGCTTGTTACTTCTGTAAAGTGCTAAATATTGTAAATGTCTGAATGACTACAAGTTATATCTGCTCCAATTTTTCAGGTACTTAAAATGAATAAATTCATTTTGCATAAGTAATCACAAGCATTCAGCACACATACTTGGGTTAAAAGAAACATTAAGGATTCTTTGCTTGAAAGTAAACATTTATCTTAATTTACTCTGAGTTAATTGAGCTGAAATAGTACATTATTTACAACTGAAATGAAATAGAGTAAGTTAGCACTGCCAGTTTTTGTTACCAGCATGCTGGTCCTTCCATCAGCCTCAGTTTAAAACACTCTACGATAAATCCAGATGACATAGGTTAATAAACATGAATTGATTTCTGCCATTCCTGCCTGTTCCCATGCAGAAAGGAACTGAAATACTAATTTAATACTTAATTCTTCTGATGCAACAACTATTTTCATGATACAACTGAACCTTTATAGTTATTTAATGGTTTGTTTTCTGTAACCAGTTGTTCAAGAACTTTCTAATTTTCTGAATGATGCCAATTTATATAGTATACATGAAGAATTCTTTACTGATGTATAACAGTTTTTTAATCCAAATACTAATTTGAAAGTAAAATTTTACTATAAAAAGTATTTTGTGAAACTCACTAAAGATTATTATAGAGAAAAATTTTGTCCTTATGGAATTGCTGAATAATGTCAATACCACTTTTCTGATGGTAAATTAAATTGTCTATTTATAACTCCTTATCTGTTTTAAGTCTTGGTGGTACATTTTTCCTTCATTCAATTTTTAAGAAGCATGTCAAATTTATTAACTTTGTGACCTGTAGGAAACTACGAGATAGTACTGTTTCCACTAAATATAATATTAAGTTATTTAACTCAGTGGTTAAGTATTTTTAAATGGAAATGAAACTTATTTAACTATAACCTGTGAAACAGAATGAGGAATGATCAGTATAATTACGGACTTCTTGTCTGACCACAAAAAATATCCCCAAAGCATTACGGGCGTATCAATTGCTGTGAGAAACATGCAGAGTGATTACACAGGGTCATTAAGCTCTCAATCTTGAACCACTTTCATGTTTTCTTAAATAATCAATTTAACCTCTTTAAAAAAAAAAACCAAACTTATTTCCTACTACTGGCCTGAAATGTCAGTTCATATCTTTTGCAGGTCCACAGTGTGTATATTCATTTACACATCATTAATACTATGGCATTCATATTATCCTTTCATCAGACCTCTTCTATGAAATGTGTTTCTATGTTCATCTCCTGGCACGATAAATGTTGTTATATCCCTTTATGTAGTTAAGAATATCACAGTTAAAAAAGAAAACCTAAACCAAATCCTAACTTCTAGTACTACACTGATTCAATCATTCCTGCAATCTAAAATCTGATTATTTTTCCTGCAGTCTGGCTGTTTATTCCATTTGAGTATATCATCATTTTTTTTCAGTGCAGTCTTTTTTTCCATCTTAACTTTAGAACTACATTCTTGCCTCCGAGGGCCACAAGTGTAGCTGAAGAAGTAAGATCTCAAAAGCACTTTTACAGAAGTTATGCATTTTAGTTCCTTAATATAAGTTCTAACTTGAACCTATTCTAGCCAGCCAAGCCTTGTCATTTGCATACTCCATAATTTGCTTCTGCCCTATTCCCCACCTTTGCTTTCTCATTTGTGCAGCTGTTTTCACAAGCAAACAGATATGCATGACTTACTAATAACAAAACAAATGCAGGCTCTCTGTATTTAAAGACTTTGTAACACATACCCAATTTAAATGTGAGGTATAATTTATGTTGTTAGTTACGCTACACAGTTTTTGTGTAGAAAAAATTCTGAAAGCAGGAAAAATAGAGAACCTCCCCTAAAGCTTGTAAATCAACTGAAAGAATCCAACCACTATCAACAGATTCTGAATGAGGTCTATGCAGAAATTTTGTGAAAATTGTTCTATAAGACCCACATCTCACATACAAATTATCAATAACAATTACTTACTCCCTCTTAACAGGAACAAAACTGGACATCAAAATTAAATTACTTACAATGTACAGTGTTTGATCCTGAAGCTCTCGACTCACAAGAGCCTGTTTAAAGAGACGTACAAAGTCATTGAAAGTATCACAAGGCACAGGAGAGGTTGGTTCTGCCTCAGAAGAGCAGCTTTGCAACTGGATGAGAATTTCTTCTAAAAGAAGTCGTGATGTAAAGCATTCCACACAGTTCACAAACACATGAGGAAGCTGAAGAGGATAAAGAAAAGGATACAACCTTATTAGGCTTTTTCAGTGTAAATACCTCAGAATCACTTTTCTCTTCCAGATGACACAGTCAATGAAACAGAACATAGAGCATAAACCAAAAAACTTGTAAAAAACCCCATAATCAGTTATGTACCTAGTCAAAATATTACCTATCACAAAGTGAAGATAGATCTGATGTATCTTCAAATGGAACAGTTTATCTTCTAAATATGTTTAAAAACTGAAACACATGGTTATCTTTTACCTATGTTTAAAAATTGTGAGGAACACATAAAAAGAAAACCAAATAGCATTTAGTTCAAAGAAATTTAGACAATTGTAACACATTACAGTAAAACAGTCCACTACAAATTACAATGTCAAGATAACACAGATGTCTCAAACATATTACAAAGAGAGTAATCTACGAGTACACTCCCTAGAATTACTCTGAGTGTTTTTGGAATTCAATGCATACAAATATAAACTATAAGCTTCTACATTAGACTTGTGCTTAGCATGATTGTGCAGAACATTTTTAGAAAACCAGATCTTTGCAGAGCAAAGGGCGTGTGAAAAAAGCAGAGTATGAGACACATTGTAAGTATCGACTTAGTAATACTGAAAAGCTACTGTCATTTGCCTTTTAATAGAAGACACTACAAACTACAAAATAGTACCAGTATTCAAACCTACATAAGGCAAAAAAAGATAATTTTCTGGCAACTCTGTTTTTAAGAAATAGTTTATCTGCATAGCTCCATAATCTCTGGTAAGGCATATGCTCTTTTTCACACTTAACACTAAAACCTCTGGGAAACATTAGTCACTGGGATACAGGAATGCGTTTGTCTATAACAAAAACAACAAGTACTTCATTCCAGTCTGTGTAAAATACAATATATGGCAATATAAGGTGATTCAGCAGATGTGGGAAAGTGTGGGTACATGCTGGCAATCCACTCACACAGCATGTAATAAAAAGCTTTTCTTATGATTTTGAACACCATTAAAAGAAAGGGGCTACATCTCCCAAAGCAGCTATTCCAGGTGCTGCACCTCCATAGCAGAAGGAATGCTGAATGTCTCAGATGTGATTCACACCACTACGTTACGTAGGAGACACCTATACTTGGCAAAAGGAAGTTCTGTTGAGAGAGTTGCTGCTTAAATCCTATTGCTTGCCAGGGCCAGGCCACATCTTTGGATATGCTGCACGTGGGTAGCACTGCACTATGAGCACTGCATGAAAGGATCCTGCATGGAAGAGGATCATAACCCCTGTCTTCTACTCTTCTCCCTCTGCAGAATTTTTAATGAGGGAGGTTTCTGCATAAAACCCAGTCCTGCAGACAAGTGCACTCCAGACAATCCAAAAGTATCAGGGCAATGAGAACACACAAGTGGAAATTTATTGTTTAAGCGTGAAGTAGGCACCTATCATTGGATTTAAATCCCTGAAGTTCGCGACTGACAAAAACACAAACATTAACAGCTTTAGATGGAAATTTCTGACAGGAAATTAGGAGGACTTTATAACATGTTTTGGAAAAAATTACAATAGAGGATAAAACTAGCATGAACATACACATTTACTAACAGAAAAAGAAGGGCCACAGAAGTGGCAAGAACCCATTTCTTAAGTATTTAGTTAGTGTTGACCAGAGAGGGACTGACGTGGACTTATGGCATTAGCTCTCTACATCATTCCTCAAGATAACTATTTTTCAAGAAACACACACTCAGCCATAAAGATCCACTACTTCTACGTGGTTCAGATTCTCATATGATGTTTAAAGAAGAGTTGGTTTCTCTGCCTGCAGCCCTTGCAGTTAAAATAAGTCCGTTCACGACAAAGTTCCTACTTAGCAACACACAACAACTCCAGTATTAATCAAGGATATAACTCATCCCCAGTGGCCAGCATTAAAGTAGTCTTCTTCCTTAGCAACTGAGGGGAAGATAGTTTATAGTCCCAGCTTCCGAGGAACATAAGGCTCCAAATTCAAAACTGCACAATGAACTCTCAGTGGTTTCTACTTCACATACTTCATCATCATCTGCATTATAAGTTGTCTTTGACCTGTGTCTTACTTACTCCTACACTATTTTCTAAGAGCAGGAATCCAGAGGAAGTTTGGCTTGGATGGTGAAGCTGAAATTGAACAGTCCCAGCACTTCTGAAAGCGATCCTCACCCAGATGAAAGCACCAACAGTACTGCCATGGCACAGTAAGATCCATGCTGCCAGCAAAAGAGCTGGTAATGCCAAGCTTAGTAAACACAAACACACCTGGAGAACTGGTTTTATTACATTCAAAACTGTGAATGGCATCCTGTTTCATAGGGGTTTTAATTTATGATGTATATCAAGCTGTGTTTGAAGGATCTAGAATAAAGTACACAAAATTTGTATTTTCAAACAGGTTCTGAAAAGATAATACTAAAAGGGGCTATCAGCACACTTTTCCCATTTAGAGCTGATTCTTTGCTGAAGCAGAATAGTTTTTCATTTTCAGGAATTAAACAGATTGTTCCTATGCAACATTGCTTAAACATTTTAGAACTCCTGCATTGTTTCTTTTTCAAAGTTTTAGATTTTCCTGCTTCTACAAGAACTAACCAGATTTACTGCAACGAATACAACATTCACAAGTCTGCAAAACGAACTAACCATATCAGAAACAATGGCAATTGCCTGGTGTTCAGACAGTGATTTTCACCATTTCAGACTCACTTTATTTTTCAGTGAACATGTACAGCTTGCTGTGTTTGCTTTGACTGCTTTTAACAACATCATTAGGCTTAAGCTCCGAGGCTTACATTTAAATAGATCATACACAGCCAACTGAATTTAATTAAAATGATTTTGTCAATACAAAATAAACAAACAAAAAATCCACTACTGCTAATTCTTCTCACTGTTCTTCAAGTACTCTCTCACTCTTTCTTGTATACATATAAAATTAGTTTAAAGGAGAATTATGAGAAGATTCAAAAAAAGGTGTAGTATAAGTGACTGCAGATTGAACTGGAATCATCAATACTTGTCACTGGAGCTATTTCAGGCTGTCATGCAAACAAGCTGAACAATATTTGGCTTTTTTATCATTTTTAAACTTTCTTACAGAAGTTATTATGATTTATATTATATCTCAGTAGCTCCAATTTCATTTTATCCTAAGTGCACTATGAGAAGAGTGATGCATTCGTGACACAGTGAGCAAAGGAAAAGAATCAGAAATTCAGAAATGGCTCAGAAAACAAGCAGTTTTCAGAAAGTAGAGGCTATTTCAAGAAACCATCTGTTATAAATAAATTGTAAATTCAATATCTATTGTGAACATTCTTACCTGTAAGGTTTTTAGAAGAGTTTGCATCACATAAGTCTTTCCACTAGATGTATGTCCGTAGATAAAAATCGATGGAAAACAAAACTGCTGACGCTAGGGAAAAAAAAATGTTGCTGTTTCAATTCTTCTTTTTCATTCAACAGATAAAAGATTTATCAATGAAGTTTCCCTCCAAAAGAAAAGTTATCTTTTAAAACTGAGGCATTAAATATAAAATACAGCAATTATTATAGAATCAAAAGATGAAGTTTTATGTTTCATCCTCACTGAAATGCTGGGAGGATTACTCACAAGAATCAAGTATCACACAACTGCCAGAGAAACTGCTGTAATAAACAACAGAAACAGAGAGTAACTCACATTACATAACTGAAAGGAACTCTTGGAAAGTACAAATTGCAAGCCATACATTACCCTAACTTACGCAAACTGCTTTTCTTTTCATTAGCACCAAACAGAAAAAATGGTGGAGGAGGTGGTAAAGGAGCTGGCTCTTCTCTCATGAGGCAATATTTGATATAAGACATCTAGTTATTTAATGGTCCTGGTACTGTATACGTCATGTAATTTTTTTTTTACATACAAGGAAAATAACTGAATTGTTCTTCTTGTTTCGTTCTGAACAGGCACTTATTTTTGTGTTTTTCTCATTCCTAAGGATCTTTTACACTGACTGAAAAATTAATAAAAAAATAAAATGGATATGTTTTATGAAAAACAGTAATATTCAATTAATTCAGGATGAAGCCATTCTTGTACAATATCATGCAGGTACTCTAACCTGCATATTTATCAAGAACTTAAGTATCTGTTTTTAAGAAAAGTTGCTGCTCTATGCTTGTAATATATATATAAAACTTGAATGCTATAATTTGATGGTATTATTATTATTATCCATCACTAAAGGCAGAACCAGAAACGGATACTAATTTCCATTTTGTTAGCTGAATGTAAACAGACATATCAACTGCTTTCAGATTTGCAGATAAAAATCCCCATTACTTTTTACCACAGCGTAGTGAAGCAGTAACAGAATCAATTAATTAATAATTAATTAATCAGTGATTTCTGAATCTTGTGAGCAGCCACAGAACTACTAAGAATCAGACCAACTTAATGTATTCAAAATTCAGGCACTCAGATATTAGATTAACAGGTCAAAACCAAACAATTTCTACATTGACAATGAAAAAACAAAGAAACAAACAAAACTTTAGACTAGGGAAGAAGAGACTCCCCAGTACTAACTGGAAAAGATGGAACAGAGTCATGGCAAAGTCAGGCTTCAGAGAGCAAGGCACACATAGGAGTGGTTTTTTAGATCCTTCCAGCTGCAAGACAGCTTTCAACCTTCTAAAGGACCAGAATCCAATTGCTAAACAGTAATGCTAAGTATGAGTGACAAAAAATAAAAGTACAATGAAGAGACAACCAAAGTATGTTCACAATGACAGCACAAAAACGCCCCCACATTTCTATTCTCCCCTCTGAAACAGCAGAATGTCTTTGTTCTAGTCAAACATACAGTACAAAAAGCACTACCTCTCCAAATATTGACAGCAACATGGACACCTGGGATTCTCGACAAGGCACCAAACTTTCCAAGTGAAGCAGTGCAGCTGCTGGATACGCTGGATGTTCAAGATTAGGCATTTTGATATTCCTCCAGTTAAGTCACCTAAACATGCAGGTCCGTCCGTTTTATGGTTCAGAGACAAAGAAATAAAGTGATCTGGAAAATAAAAAGTTTTCATTATCATTTGCTTTCATATGCATAAAAAGAAAATGAACAGGAATTGATAAATAATCTAAACAGACTTCTAGCTCAGGATAATGGAATAATTATGACAGACTTACAAGACTTCAACAAAATTGAACTTAACTATGTAAGGCGTTATACAGACATTTTGATACCAGACAGAATAAAAAAAAAAATCAAATAAAAAGGGGAAGGCATACAGGATATGAGCAAATCAATGTAAGAAGGAATTGTCATAGTTTAGTTAACTGGAGAAATATATATTTAGTTCTGATTTCATATGCATTTAAAAGTAGCAAGGAAATAAAATGAGGCAAGTAGATTAGTCACAGATCATCACCTCCGTGAACAGGCAATAAACTAGGATTTACAAGTAATAGGGAAGAGGTAGGGCATAAGGAAAGATGAAGATGACAAAATAATAGCTCTTTGGCTGCTAATAGGAACACTTAGAATAGAATCATAGAATCGACCGGGTTGGAAGAGACCTCTGAGATCATCAAGTCCAACCCTTGATCCAACACTGCCGTGGTTACCAGACCATGGCACTAAATGCCATGTCCAGTCTCATCTTAAAAACCTCCAGGGACGGTGAATCCAACACCTCCCTGGGCAGCCCATTCCAATGCCTGATTACCCTCTCTGTAAAGAATTTCTTCCTAACATCCAACCTAAACC
>JAWWLV010000045.1:12188675-12200060 GCA_035041135.1 Platyrinchus mystaceus
TCCCCAGCCTGTAGCACTGCAGGGGGTTGTTGTGGCCAAAGTGCAGGACCCGGCACTTGGCCTTGTTGAACCTCATCTCACTGGAATCAGACCATCTCTCCAGCTTGTCCAGGTCCCTCTGAAGAGCCCTCCTGCCTTCCAGCTGATCAGCAGTCCCTCCCAACTTGGTGTCATCTGCGAATTTGCTAATTTGCCCATATTAAAAGCAGCAGAGGCATATGAAGAAAACCCAGCTGATGGTAAAGACTGGAAATACTCCGTAAAACAAGCAGGAGCCCAAAGCAGTTACATAAAACTAACATTAATTACAGTCTACCTCTTAGACAAGGACTAAATAAGGAGAAACAAAGGTCTTGATTGCTGAAACACTGGGAAGGCTGGACTTTAGTGACTGAATATAGAAAAACATCTCATTCAAAGATATTACTTTGTCTGCACTTCTAAAACTGCTGGAAAGACAATACATTCATATGTAGTGATACAGACAACATGCAGAGAGAGAACCTCAACAGTAACCTCAACAGCTAGATTCTGACTTTGTCAATCATAATATAACTTAATAATCAAAAAGAAAGTTTAGAAATTTCAGTAAGGCAATAAAGGTAATTCATCAGCTCACAGGAAAATCTGCATGTTATCAAGACAAAGATAATAAGCAAAGCACTTCAAACACTTTTAAAGGTAAGCTAAATATGTTATGCTGGATATAAGTACAATACCAGAAAAAAGATTAGGTTAGCAGAAGGAGACAAGAAATAGGATGGGAAATGGAAAACAAACTGTAGTGAAGGGAAAAAGAAACAGTGGGTTGCAATAACAGGAGACCTACTGCGATACAAGAAGGTTCATAAAGACATATGTATTTACGGAAGTACTTAATATTAGAGTTCCTTCTGGGGCCAATGTCTGTTAAGTATTTCCATAAATACATTTGAGGAAAGATTTTTTTCTTTTATTTTTACATTTTACCTTCAGTGTTTTCTGAAGTAAAAGTGGGGATTGTAGAATCAATTACAGAAAAATAGTCGGAATTAATGAGGAAAAAGAAAAAGAATATATCTGATAACAGAAGTAATGCCCGTGTAATGAAATTCAGTACCTCAAATCACACCTATTTTTAAGTAATCACATCACAATCACACCTAACAAGGACTACACTTACGTAGCAAAAAAAAAGTGTGAAGTAACTTGAAAAATAAGTTTATTTATAAGTCAATCACATATTATCGGAAATCAAAGTAATGCTGCTTCTCAAACACCCCTGCACAGGACAGTGTACACCAAACACATTTCAGCCACTGGATGAAAACCTATGTCTCTCGTGACTATATGTGTCTTAATCTTAAACGGAATCCCATCCCAGAGCTCACAAAGGGAACTATGTTTAGAGCAACAGGTTCACAAGACAACTAATTTAGAATAAATGGCAATGATAGCACAAGGACTAATATCGGGCAAAGACTGAATTCAGGGTGTTCCCGTCCAGGGAAGGTTGTACACGTGACTCCACCAAGACCAGGAGGGGGCAAAAAGCACTTAGTTTGCAGCTGAGACCAAGTAAGGATACTAAGAGCACAAGTTAGATTTCATGGCTGGTTTACACAATTTACGAGGACTCCTCTTAATTCACTGGTCCTAAAATACCTGCGCTTGGCAGCCTTTCTACGCTTTAGCATGAAAGATGAAAGAACTTGAAGAGATCAGCACGGTCCCACGCCCCCTAAGGCACCACGAGGCCGCCCCTCCGGCAGAGCCGCGCCCCGGCTGAGGGGGCAGGACGACCCCCGGCCATTACAGAGCGCGGCTCAAGGGCTCCTTCCGCCGCGCGCGTGGAAGGCTAAGGGTGCCCCCGGCCCGGGGAAGCGCTCAGCCCGCGGCGGGTCTCACTCCCGCACCGATTCCCGGGGGAAAGCAGGAGCAGCAAGGCCGCTCCGTCCCGACCGCCCCGGCTCCGCTCACCAGCTCCTCACACGCTCCCGCCGCCACTGCCCGCGCGCACCGCCCCCTCCGGCCCGCGCATGCGCCGCGGGGACCGCGGGTCCGCCTGGGGCGGCGCGGGAAACGGCGGAGGGGGCGGGGCAGGGGTGGGGGCAGTGTGGTGCTTATCCCACAGGATATCGTGTGTTATCCCACTGGGAGAGCCGGGAGGGGAGTCCGCCGGGCCGGGAGGGGCGTCGCCTGGGAGCCCTAAGGCTGGGGCAGGGTCTTTTCCCCCAGGGAGAGCCCTGAGGGTAGTGCACTGCTCCCAGACTGCCCCACCCCGTCCGGGAGCTCCAGGGACGAGGCGGGGTCTCACCCACCGGCAGAGGCGTGAGGGTGTTGAAAAACGTGAAATATGTAAAATTTTACTTGACAAAGGATGTTCTTTAATGTTTGATCGTTATATAGTTTCTGGCCTAACCCTAGGAGGGAGATTAAATCCGTGAAAGTGATAGCGGTTAACAAGCTCTAAGTGACGTCCGGGTAGAATTGCCTTGTTAAGGTTTAGGGCGTGACATGTTTCAGTCGTCTCGGAGGTGGAAGTTAACAAAGTTTGGGGAGGAGAATGGACCACTGGTAGCGGGCACAAAGAATGCAGAATTTACGGGTCACAATGACATTTGGCAGAACTTCTGAGGTAAGGAAGAAACTACGCAGCCACTGTGCTGATGTCAGCTCCGACTGGGTGAGAGGTAATTCCGGCAGGAGCAGATCACAAACACCGACTCACGGACCATCAACCCAAGAAACCGGCTGACCCAAAAGAAGAGAAAGACTGAGCATGTGGACTAATTAGCATTGGAAGCGAGAGAATCATTAACCAATAGACAATAGAATACTAATAAGAGAAATCTGTAACTTGTAGCAAATGAACATTAATTCCTTTGTTTGCTATAATGTATAAACAATAAAAAGTTTTGATAATTGGGGGGCCTGATTTCTGGAATTCCACCAATCACCCAGGTTTTGTGTAACTGAAATCAATAACCAATGTCTCTCCCTAGTGTGTAATTATTGGCTTGCTGCACACCGGGTAATGAATCCAGTTTTTGTGGACAGGGGCAGCCTGCCCCAGGGATTGGCAGGGTCTTATTCCCACAGGGAAAGCCGTGTATGGCACATATATGGCACATATCCCTGGACACAGGTGTGCAAGCCACACGTTAGAAGCCGCTTGGCAGCTGTTCGTCAGGGAAGAGAGGGTGTTGGAGTTCACAGAGGGAGCCCTGTTGGAGGAGAGGGGTGCTGGTGTTGAGAGATCCAGGACATAGAGTCAGAAGGTGTGTACAAGGTTGTAGTTTAACTACAGCCACCTGTAAGGCCCACAGACGAGTGTGTGGTGTCTCTGGTGGCTGGTTGTGAAGAGCGTCAGCTTCAAGGTGCATCCTGTGAGGGGACAGCGGCATCAGCCCCAGGAGGGGTCTGCAGGTGTTGGGTCCCTCCTCTCTGCACACACAGAAAATAACGTTACAAATGGTGTTGAGACTAAAAGAAAATCATCATGAAATTGTGCACGTAACTTACATATGTTAATACAGAACACCACTTAAAGCCAGGGCTGTGGAATCTCTTCTCCAGTCAAGCTTTGCACTCTAAAATTGTGCAAATTACAGTTAAAGTTATATTATGCATAAACATTGCACATTAGAGGGATATTAGTATTAGAGGGATAAATGTGACAACTGCATGCTGGGTTATGAAAGTCAAAGTGATAAACTCCTTCCGTGGTGTGAGCTGGGTGAAATGTTAAATAAGTAAATAAGGCTTGTGTGAATCAAGCATGGTTTATTTTTAGCTGTCAGGTTTTTTGTATATACATACATGTGCATGCACAATCATCATAGATTGCCTGGAGCAGATCTTTAGATATATATTATAAATTAATGCACCAAAACCAACCTGAATGGAATTAGAGAAAGAGAAGCAAAAAAAGATGCAACTGATTTATGGTTATCTATATCAATTTGTGTACAGTCTTGGTTTTTTAAAGGGCCTATTATTTGTCACAGCTTTGACAAAGCATAATAATAAGGTGAAATTATTTTTACTGCTACTGAACTTGCATATATGGGCAGCAGCTGTAGTATTACTAATTCTGTCCACTTCTTTACTCGGGGAAAAAAATCTTAATTTGAAACAAAAGGTGTGTTTCAAAGTGTCGTGTCAAGGCATATGCTTCCCAACAGAGTGAAATACTTCTTTTCCTAGCTCTTGAAACTGTGGAATCTCTTGGGACAGACTGCTCTTCATACAGATAGGCCATGTTTCAGAAACAAAACCAAATATACTAACTGAAAGAAATCTCAGTAAGTCCACATTTGTATAACCCATGTGGGAGCTGAAATGAAATACTTCGGGAGCAGTTCCTAGTGGTGTTCAGAATTTGCATCTTCTATGGATTATTACTGAGAAAATCTGAAATATGGCTTTGAGTTGAGCAAGAATCCTAAAATGAGAGGTCAGTCTTTAAACGTAGTTTTCACTTCAGTGATTCTGTCAGAGAATTGATAGTTCAGGCTGCAGTTCCTCCCAAGGTCACTTCAACACAACATAAATCCATATTACCTGACAGGGGAGAGTCTTACTCTCCCTGTTGCATCCCCACTTCCACCCATTTTCTGGTCGTAGGATTTGGGTGGTTACAGAGAGCTTGTTGAGGGAACCAGTCCAGCTGAAATCAAACCAAAAGAAAGCTACTTCAGTAATTGCAGCCTTGCTTCCCAAAGCCTGCTTATTAACTGAGTGGAATCATCACTGTTTCATTTAGCTTCTAGTCTAGAATTCAAACAAAATACCCAGTAATAATTCTGTTTATTAATCTAAAATAACACCATTATTATCATGAGGTAAAACTAAAAAAAAAAAATAAAATTTGTTTCGCTATAGCTTTAATAATTTAAAATTATTAGTAATATCTTTTTTTGATTTAAATGGTGAGACTATAGCACTATGTTTTTGCAGGACTGACCTGAAGTAAGTAACACAAAGTTCTGTACTCTTAAATCTGCAAATGCAAAACTATTACAAAAGACTGGCTGAACAGTTCTGCCAGTTACTCAGGCCTGTTCCTACAGAAAGTCTCTGCTTCCCAGTAAAACTGCTTAAACTTAGTAAGTGTGACTTTTTATTTTCATTCAAGAGGCCAGAATTGTTTAGTAGCAGTTGCTAGAGATAGGATTCATGCCTAAGTATGTAGCTGGTTATGTGTAGCGTAATAAATTTTAGTTTATGTCTTTCATCAACAACAATTTTCATTGATGTTGTTACTCAATATGCATTTATATGGAGCTTTAAGTTGTTTCCTAATTTATATTAAGCTTTCACATGCCTTTTTATCTTATTCTGACTGTGAGTTGCTTAGATACCAAATATTTTCAAAATAAGAAAGCAAACAACAAACTGAGGTTTGAAACCTGCATATAACAGAGCGGGAGGTAGTCTTTTCTCACCGTGTTTATGGTCAGATATTTTATATTAATACATTTTTGTCTGTGAAACTTATTTTCAGTACAGGTAGTAAATAATTTTCATTTTAGTTTTCCTGTCCATAGTTCCAGTTCAGCAACAAACTTAAATATAAAATATACACTCATTTCATTCAAATCACCGTTATTCCTCATTTCTTAAACTTACGTGTTTAAGTGAATTACAGGATTATGTTCTTTAATTTCTATATGTAGTTCTGTATATATAAGGATAGAATATGTATATATTTATCTAGGTTCTGTATGTGTGTAGAACTATATACAATATGTATGTACAATATGTGCAATATTTTTTTTATTTCTCTCAGTCTCTCTAAGATACATTTTACCAGTGATGCCATTGTGCAGGATGGTATTGAGACTGCACCTGTACTATTTTTTAGCAGTCTCTTCCTATTCCAAAAAGTCAATTCCAGCTGACAGAGGTGCAGAAAAGGGCTCTGACAAAGAGCAGGAAGAAATTACTGCTCTTGAAAGATGTTCTCTTGAAAGCACCACTAAGGTGGTTTAAGAAACGACTACCACCACATTTCCTGCCCTGTTGGATTGCTGCTCTTTCAGCAGAGCAAGTGGCAAGGGTCGTGTCATTACCTACCTTTACACAAGTCATCCATTTAACTTAAATTCCCAGGTAAGGATTATTTAAAATACACACTGGATGATTTTTCTTCCAAGTGGATGAAAAGATCTCAAGTGGGTCATTGTGCACACAGTGGTAGAGATACAGGCCTTAAATAATGAAAGAGGAAAGATACCTGCAGTAACTTCTAAAATGGTTTCTGCTTCACCTGCTAATGGCTATCTGACACATTCTAAATAATGATGGGATTTGAGCCTTGCTGAAGAATAGACACCAAGATGTTTAACTAAACACCAGTGTTGTAACAGAGCAAATAAATATTTTAAGTACAATACTGCAATAAGGAGGAACACAAACGTTAGTAAAATACACTAAAAAAAGCAAACTCCTTCATGTTTATCCAGATGGAAACCTTCCACTCCCATTGGTATTGTTTTGCAAGTTTGTTATTTAAAAAAATGCATAATGAAATAAATACTAAAAGAACATTTGAAGGGCAAAAGTATGCTGGACCAGATAACTTTGGTCTGTCTGAAGTACACCTACTGTGCTGCAGGACGTTCTGGGGAAAGTAGCTCTATGCACCGGCTGTAGAAAGGTGGTCAAATGGGTGATGAAGCAGTTTGAACACATTTTAAATGCCCATCAGAAGCTTAACAATTATTACTTAATGTCAATTGAAGTCATACAGAGGTATATAAATCTGTGCCAGCCCACACTGCACTTGTAACTGCAAGAAGTTATTTGGTGCCTTCAGAGCCTCCCTCCTCATTCCCGTGATAGTGAAACAAGGAAGATCAGGGGTAGTTTGGCTGTGTAATAGCAGATTTGGATGAAAGGACTCTGAGTTACATCAGGAGAAATAGTCCCTGGAGACAATTCTGTGGGCTGTGGATTGCAGGAGTGCAATATACTCCCTTCACATCTTCTGCTGTCTCCTAGTCAGCCCCTGTGTCAGTGCTAAGGGTGACCTGGTACTGCTTGCAGCCAGCAGACGTTCTTTTCCAGTGGCACTTGGCTGTAGAATCAGAAACTGAGGATCTGATCCATAACTTCTCATTAAGTTTGCTAAAGATAGACAAAGATGAATGTTTAACAATCTAATCATTAGTGATTATAATCACCAACATTGGATTTTCAAGGAATTAGTAGTAATTAAGCTCTCATTTGTAACTCATTAATATGAAAAACAGTATTTCTATGGATTAAATACTCCCATAATATCTAATGCAGAGAATTTGCAGACAGAAATATGTGAGGAACCATCCAGAGTTTGAGATCTCCAAATGAGATTTGATAAAAATATCACCATAGGCAATTACTGCTGAATTTCAGCTGGTTGCTCAGACAAATGTGTTGCACAGTATCAGAACAGTTTACTTAGAATTTAGGCCTCAAGGGAAGCAATCTGTTAAAGGTGAGGGATGGAAAATAAATATCTTTCCTCAAGCTGCCAATAAACAATGTCAATTCATACTGGAGATATCTTAATTTTTAGTTACATTTCCATTAATTCTAGGCACTGTTTATTTTCCAGATCATTTTCCTAGGAAAATTATGTCCTACCACCAATACCCTCAGTTAAATCCCTGTATTAACTACTATGCTTAATTCTCTATGGAGGTATGTAGAAGATTGCAGTAAGATATGTATTCTCACAGAGAACATTTTACCAAGAGTGTATCATTTTTGTATACAAAACTGCTGATTTTGATAAGTTACTTTATATTCTTTATAAATCAGGAGGCCAAGGGAGATGAATGTCACTATAGATACATAACCAAAACCTTTTATTTATCATTATATATTCAGATTATGAAAGTCATGCCAAAGTGATGCCATTTCTAGCCAAAGTTAGTTCTATCTGGAAATTCTTGGTTTACCTGCTTAAATGCTTGAACATAGACTGAATTATTAGGCAACTGAGTTTGGACTTAATGAATTTCCTTAAATGGCATTTGTGTCTGCATTGTAAGAAATGAACTTTTGTTTTTGAGACTGCATCTGACCTGTTAGTGACCTACCATTCCTCTTCCAGAATTCAGTAAAAAGCAAGGTTTTATGGCATGCTTGATGTACCCATAAAAATGGGATGATGCAACCAGTCATTGTGATGCAACTCGGCTCACATCACTGTTTCCTGGAGCATGAAAAATGCCAGAGTGATGTGTTCTGTACAAGGGCAGAGTTTTTAAGCTGTTTGGTGGGGTCCTGTGCTGAGCCAAAGCATTGTCCTACAGCCAGCCAATGTGCTTTTTAACAGTGAAAACTTATTTTTCAGTTGTACACCAGTATTTTAATTTTCGTGGTCATGCAGCCCAATGTAACACTGTCTCAAGTGTTAATCAAAGGCAATTATAATGCTACCTGTATTTATTCTATAAGCATATGAGTATATACACATAGGTGAGCATGTATGCACATGTGTATGAGTTAGGAGTTGTTCTGCCCATTAATGCTTGTGATAGTGCAGAGTATTAGAAGAGGACACTGGCACTTCTACAAAACATGTTTGGTAAAAATGTTTTACTTCAGAAAGGACTTGCCAGTCTCTGACTTCTAAGCTATGCCATGGAAAAAGGTGTGGCTATTCCGTGCAGTGACAGCAGGTTAAGGCACCTCAATGACGAAGAAATCAGCCTGAACTGAACATGCAGATCCAGGTTTGGAGACTAGCTAGTGACTAATGTTGTTATATATACATTTCTAATATGCAAAATCTGTAATCCAAACTTCTCCTGGGTCGTCTGAACCAAACTCATTGCATCTGATCTTTACTACTCCAATCCAGATACATGCAACTGTGCTGGGGCGAGGTAAGGGCTCCACACATTGACTGAATTGCATGATTTTAACCAGGGTACCCCATGGGCCGTGTACACAGGCACTTTTTAGAGACCCCTTAACCCCTTCCATAATTCCATCATTAATTCTGTGTAACTGCATTCCCTCAGTTGTAGGCTTATACAGGAGCTTTCTAGATCCCAGTGTGAATTGAAGTAAACCTGAACCTGTTTTCAGCTACATTAAACTCCCTGGAGTGCCAAGAAAGAACTCATATCCTGAGGTACCCTGAACAGAGCCTGCTGACAGCCTTGGCTTACAGCTTTACCCCATTTACAGAGTCTCCTGCGCTGGGACATGACGTCCTAGAATCTTTAAAGTGGTTTTTTATCTCTTGTGACATTGTCTGTGATACAGGACTCACATTGCAAGGGAGCATAATCTGTTGGGAGAGTTTTGCTTTCCTTAAATTGGACATATAACTGCTGAAACATTCATTGTGAGGTGACGTTCTTTCATGTAAGTTTGGTATTATTTTGAAAGCAGTTGCTGTTTTGTAATCACAGCAATATCATTCCCATGGGATTCATTTTTTGCTATCTTCCAGTAAATTATGAGGGATAGACCCCAACACTTTTTTGTCAATGTCGAATTGAAAATTAATTTAATATTTAAAAAGAAAATCATTGAAATATTGAATCTGCAAGAGAAAGCAGCAACTGAGTCATCACATTTGTGGACTAAACTTTAATATCACATTTTTAATCTAGAAAAGTAAAAAAACAGCTAGATTTTACCCTGTTCAGATAGACTACTTACTGAGACTAATAAGAAATCCTATCTACTTCTCAGCTTGAACTTTTCCTTCAGCTTATTTTCCATGACCATGTAGCTGTCCCAGTCTTATGCCAACCTCTCAGCAAAATAAATTTGGCATTTAGATAAGTGCAGAGGAGAAAAATTTCACGCTAACAATTTTTAATGTTCATAATTAATTATTGATTAGTGCTAATGACAGTAGCAAAGAAATTGATTTGCTGTTTGCACTGAGCTGAAATAATTTACTTGTAAAATGAAAGCAATTAACCAGTAAGACTAACAGTGATAATGTATTAATCTCCCATTCCTAATTTACTATATCCATGAAAAGGTGTCTGTCTGTTAAATGATAAGCAAAGGAAAGCAAGATAGTTTTACGTGGTAAATCTTCCATTGCATTTATCACCACTATATTATGGTTTCTTTCAACTACAATAAAAAATACATGATTTGGAGAGAAAAGCTGTTCAAACCTTGGTAGATACAGTATTTTTTCTTACAGTACCCTTTGGGTAGCAATAAATGACCATGTAGGACTGACCTTTTTCTTCATGTCTTTCAGCTGCTTTGTCAATATTTATAACAACTGCAGTTTTTCTCAAAGCATTCTAGCACTTAACCTACACAACCTATACTCAGCTTTTATCTATAGAGAAATCTGTACTGGCTTTGAAAATTTCTGCACTCAGAAATGTTTTTTCTTCTCTTTACTTACTACTATGATCTGGTAGTCAGACCGTCTGGGGTACAGTGACCATGAAATGATAGAGTTTTCAGTACAAGGAGAGGCACCAACAAAACCTCTACCCTGGACTTTTGGAGGGCAGACTTCAGCCTACTCAAGATGCTGATTTGGAGAGTACCTTGGGAAGCAGCCCTTAAAAACAAAAGGGTCCAGGAAGGATTGACATCATTCAAGAAGGAAATCTTGAAGGCACAGGAGCAGGCTGTCCCTATCTGCCAAAAGAAGAGCCAGCAGGGAAGACGACCAGCATGGCTGGGCAGGGAGCTTTTGCAGGAACTCAGGGGAAAAAAAGAGGGGGTTTCACCTTTGGAGAAATGGGCAGGCAACTCAGGAAGTGTTTAAGGATGTTGTTAGGTCATGCTGAAAGAAAATTAGACGAAAGCTCAATTAGAACTTAATCTGGCCACTTCTGTAAAGGATAATAAAAAGTGTTTTTATAAATACATTAACAGCAAAAGGAGGGGCAAGGAAAACCTCCATTTTTTGTTGGACGTGGGGAGGAATAGAGTTACCAAAGATGAGGAAACTGCTGAGGTACTTAACACCCTCTTTGCCTCAGTTTTCAACATTAAGACAGTGTGGTGGGGGAAAACAGTTTTCCCCCTGAAACTGAGAAAATGTTAATCCCCAGGGGGTGGTGACCCTTAGAATTAACCCAATGAGCGCTCCTGCAAAATGTAAACATATCACCCAAACCGGAAAAGAAGGGAAGTTACAGTTGTTGGTGTTGAAGGAGTAGCCATGTTCTAGGCCACGAGGAGCTAGGGGCCAGAGCCCCTTTGGGGGCCAGGCCCTCCCCCAGCCCCAGCTGGGGGGCTACAGGGACTTGGAACAGTGCAAACTGGGCCAAGTTCCGTAGCAGAGAGCTGAGAGAAGCTTCTAACATCGAGAGCAATGAAGGACACACCAGCGAAGCAACACTGACCGAAGAGGATGGCACATAGCCAAGTGATAAGAAAAGCAGCAGAGCCAGCACTGCAGCCGAGAAAAGC
>JAWWLV010000045.1:12206478-12228191 GCA_035041135.1 Platyrinchus mystaceus
CCATCTTAGGTGGTGTGGTGGAGTGACCTGACATCCATTCCTCTAGCCCCACATCAGGCTCTGAGTCACTCCCAACAGATACTAGTATTCCTTACAAGCTGTGGACAGAAAGTACAGTATGTTAATCATCCCCTGGTCTGTTTGCTAAGAACATGCTACTCCAGTACACTGCATGGCCTTAAATGAAAGTGGGCCCTGCAATGGGATGCCATAGCCCAGCTGCAACAGACTCCTTATTTCAAGTACACTGAGTGACTAATGCTCATTACAGCTTTATCATTTCTTACTTTGAGTCTTCAATAAGGCACAAATGACCAGGTGAGCTTCAACAGTGGCAGGAACTGACTGCCTGTATTCCAGCTGTTCTTCCCACATCAGCAGCAGAGGAGTTAACCAGGCAGTATCTAAGATGCATACTGGCCTGCAGGATCAAAGCAAAGCTAATGGCAAGTGACAACCTGCTCTCCTGCAGCTCCAGCTGCAGAATCCCTATGGCAACTTAGCCAAAATGAAACTGTCTTCACCCACGTGTCTCTGCAATTGAGGGAAGCTCTCTCTGAGCATCCAAAAAAGCAAGTGAACCTGACAGCAGATATGCTCTCTTGTCACCACAGGGATAAGGTATATCTTCAGCAATTTTTTACAGAAACCATCTTATCCAGATCACCTCTGTAACAAGAAATGTGACCACTTTTCACTCTATTCTTAGCAAAAAGAATCCTCACAAAAAACCACTGTGCTCAGCAGTATTTAATTCACCGATCCCTGCAACAGCCACAAATCAGCAGCAACCCAGTCTTTTGAATGTATTGTTAGCACCACAGAGCAAAAAGCACAGAGAGCATGAACAGAGACTGAAACAGCTGAGTATAATAATTTTAATGATCATTTTAAGTCCTCCTTAATCAAATCTCTGTACTTGAATTTACAGAATCCATGCTACAAGGTTTTTGTTTCAACACCAGTACATCATCAAATACTGCTGGAGGGGCCCCAACACATTTAGATTTTAAAAAGTCTAAAAATTCTGAAGAAACCTTCAGAAAACATCAAACAACCTTTAAGCAATTCAAGTTCCCCACTAGTAGCAGGGAAGATAGCAGAATGCTTTCTGCCTGTAAGCTTTCTGTATTTCTTCTTAGTTCTGTACTGTCTGTGAATAATGTTTGTCTGAGCACAAGGAATTAGCACTTACTTGAGTCTGTCTTCTCATTCTCTTGACTCCTGATACTTTGGTTTCTGTAACAATAAACATGATCTAACTTTTATTTCAGTCTATTTTCAGTTAAATATAAAAAACTTAATGAAGTTTCTCTAAATTGAATTTTGGAACCAAAGGTATTTCCAGGTTTCCCCATATCAATGCCAACTGCAGTCAAATACACTGCAGATCTGGAACCTCAGCTAAAAATACTTAATGTTTAGGGGAGTCAACCCAATTTTCTCTGTGTTTACAATGAGCACATGAAATGCACGTGAAGTGTCCATCCTTTATCGGGATTTGAGTAACTGATCACTCAGGACCTCACTGAGTAAAGTATTTCTTGTTGCTTTCCTGCACTATGAGGCCAGGAAGGCTGTGTTTTTAAGTGGATTGGCTGCTGACAGGGCACTAGATCAGCTTGCAGGCTGGTGGTCCCTATATTCCAAAAGGGTGTACTGAAGCTTGAATTTAAGAAGAGTTTTTAGAAGACATGATAGGAAGCCCAACGAGTTTTGAGATATTTTGCATATGCCCCAGACATTTTGTGTCAAGTTTTTGCCATGTATCTACAGTTTAGATTCTTAGCTGAGCACAGATAACACTGATCATGAGCAACAGAGCTGTGATCCAGATGTAGGGTGGGAGGTTCAACTACATGATGTGAGATGGGAGAGTGCAGTTAGGTCTTGGATATTTCTGTGCACCATATTTATGATACAGCAGACCCACTGAGTACATGCCTACATGGCCAGATGCACAGTAGCCCCTTGTTCCTAAACTTGCACAAGAGTAGTCCATTAGATGTTATTAATGAGGAGGCTTTTGATCACGGTTGCTGCACATTACCATTTTAATTACCATGTAATGGTAATTAAGAGCTGTAATACATGTTGCAAATACAAGGAAATGTTCATTGTTTATTATGTATCTACGAAACATCTTGAACATTTCTGTGGGACTTGGTCATTGTCTTATTTTTTGTATTAATGTGTTTTGGAGATTTTTTTGGCAAGGAAGTTAACTGCAATCCTACCTGCAAAGGAATTTCCAGATTTCCCCATATTGGAAAGGCATATTGACTGGTGAAATCTTAAAATATACACAAAAACTTGAAAAAGGTCATCCTAGTTGTACCGGCATTTGGCTGGCACTTGTGCTGCAGCAGACTGGTTTGTTTCGGCACCAATGCAATAGCATTTTAACCTACAGCTGTTGATCCAGAAACTCTGGAGTTGGATGTTTTGAGCCTCACCCTTATTTTCCACTGAAGGACATGCAAGAAACTCAGTACTACCCCAATTTTGCTTCATTTTACTGAACTTTCAGTCTAGTAAACATTCTCACACCCCAGTTTGCATGTCTCTTGCTGGGTCCAATTCATACAAAGTTCTGATTTGCACTCACAGAGCACAGCCAGCAGCCAAGAAGGAAAAACCATCCTTGAATTACTGATGTCAAAGAAGCAGGACTCTTTGGGCCTTTTTTTGTTTTTTTTTTTTTTTTTTTTTTTTTTTTTTTTTTTTACCTCCTATGCCAGAATATGAAAGTTTCCCTGTAATCCAGACTGGATTATTAAGAAGTAGCACTTACTGGGGAGGTTTGTCTGTTGAAGAAAAACAAAAGGCTGTTCAGTCTTTTTTCGATGCAAAGACCTGCTACTGAATGAATCTACTTGTTTCTGAGACTGCTGAGAAGCTGAGACTACATTGTCTGAGGCTTAAGAAAGCCTTCCTTTTATTCAAGAGACTTTGATGTAAAATGCTCGAGAAAAAGATTGTTTAAATAGGAGTCATATCTGTGATGATTTAAGAATATAAGCAAAGTGGGCCTGATGAAGTGGTAACACCTTATTGGACTAGCATCCTAGTCTTAGGCTTTTCATGCTACCCAAAGGGGTTTTGGCCTGAAAGCTTTTCTCTCTATTTTCATCTCCATCAGGCAGTCAAATGGAGAGGTAACCTTTCAATAAACCTTGTCTCTAATAGTAAGAAATATCACCTCTCCTCACATGCTCTGATGTGGAATTGCTATAATTTGTAACTTGATTTTGTCCTCAAAATTTTTCTCACTGTCTGAGTCCAAGTGTCCAGGAAAGATTTAAATAATAACACATTTTTCCATACTCAGGTTGCCCCCAATAATGTCCCCCAATCCTAAAGCAAACTGTCCTTCTACAACCAATACAATAAACCCTAGGGTTTTTTATGATTTTTCACAGCATGACCAAAGTCCTCATAGAAGAGGCAGTGTGGTTTATCAGTTGGAGTATGGATCACAGGTCAGGACACTGGTCTGTTTCTCATCTGCCCTTTAGAGATTTTGCCATGTACATAGGGTGAGAATTTTTCAGGCTGTGCTGATCTGTGTCCAAGAAGAAGCTGCACAGCTACAGGTAAGATAAGGCTCACTCCGCTCACACATCCTGCTGAGAGAGAGTTGCACCTTCTCTGGTTCAGTGCCATGCCAGCAGAGCACAGGGCTCTGGGCTCAGAACAGAAATATGTTTGCATCTGCCTGCACAAGAGTACACAAAGAGGTGTCTGTGCTTCCAGATCCCTTCTCACTGTCTGCATGGTCATTTTACATTTTAGGGAGACTGGAACAGAAATTTTTGCATCCAAAATCTTATAACAACTCTTGCAGTTAAACTATGAATTCTTTGGACTATGGAAATAATAAATTAACATGACACATTACTTAATATTAAAAAACCCCTGACTGTTGTCAGGGTTGTAGGGTACAAGTAGTCCGGGGAGTTCATTAGCATTCTCCACCAGATGAATCTGGAAATGTAGTGGTACATGCTAAATGATGAAAAGATGTTCAGGTGCCTTTCTCAGGAAAATGACTTCTCTTCCCTGGTGGGTTGTTGTGATTACTCGGAAACTGCATAATCTGGAATCGTGATGCTTGTCTCTTCTCCTGAAAGATTAGAAACCTTTCCTGTCAGAAAATATTTAGAATATAGTTTGTCTTTCATTGCTTTCAGTTCCCAAAGCAATTACGTCAAAAAGACTTAGGACTGGACCAGTGTGATTTTCTTTTAAACTGATGAAGTTTTATCACTACAAACCTACTACTGATGCATATTCTGGATGTGTGGGTGCCTATTCTACCAGAATCACTATTTCCCTGACAATTTTGAAAGCAATCTGAGCATGAAGAGGATGATACTGCTGTGCCTAAGTCAGTACGGATAACATTGTTATGTTATGAATTCTAGTTTTGGAAAGACTGAATAAATAGATACGAGTTTAGTTTAGAGGGCACCGTGGCTTCTCACTGCTCTCTGCTTTTGGTTCTGATTTCTATACCTGACCAAGGACTATTATGCTCTGGGGCATCAATTCTGGATTGCCTTCAGCCCTTATATACAGAGGTAATAGCATATAGGTCCATTAAGTGAGAATTAAATAAAGAATAATGAATAAAGTTATAGTGGTGGCTGGACTGGGTAACAGTGTGTGTTTGTAATTATGTCATCTAACTTATTTGGCAAATCATCTCCAAGACATACATGATCATTCAGTACAGTGCATCTCCCCTAAATGTAAAGTAGAACACTAATTTCTGAGCTAAATCATTTTATCTAGCAAAAGCATAAATGTACAGTTAAGAGCTGAATGACAACAATTCAAAGTCTTTCTTTTTAACTCCTCCTTACATCCTAATGGGAGAAAGCAAGAGATGGGAATGAACCAGCAGAGAACAGAAGGAGGTTAGCTGGAAAGTGGGTCAAGCTACTTAGAGGAAGATTTAAAAAAAAAAATAATCCAAATTAATTTAAAAGAGTCGAGAATGCAAGGGTAAAGAGAGAGATAATCCAGAGTATGGAGGGGAGGTGGCTGATGAGTCCGGTCTTGTCTCCTCCAGAATTGACCATAGAAGTTTACTGGCATTGGACTTAGTTTCACAAAAACCTATTTCACAAAAAATCTATCTTCTTGCAAGGCATCCAGCCCTGATCCATGCTCTATAATTCACAGGAAATAAATTCTTTGGTAACACAAATTAGTAGGGAGGTTCTGGAAAGAACTGACTGATATTGACGATGGGACCGGAGAGGCTGAATGGCTTTGTGAGAGATGGGGGGAAGAGCTGTGCAGGGCTGGATTGCAGGGTTTAGGAATACAACACCAAATTTCTAGTTTTTAGCAGGCAGTTGAAAAATGAACAAACAAACAAAGGCAGTGCCTACTGTTCTGTCTCAGGCTATTGACATAAATTTGTACCTTTCTGCTTGTAAACTTACTATCTCTTATGGAAGCAATACATTGGTATTCAAATGTAGAATACTGCTTTCTGTTCTAGATAGGATATAAAGCCACATAACTTTGAAATATAATAAATGATCATTCAAAGTCAATCTATTTCAGACAACTGCAACTAAGAAGTCAGTAACTATCTCTCTAGGAGTTGGAGATAGTAACTTGCCACGCATTAAGAATCATCTTAAGATAACTGAAACGTAATAAATATGTAGAGCAGTTTTTAAGGCAATATGCAGCATTCATCTTTTTTCTTTCCTATACCTCAGTGTCTTTCCCCTTTCCTCTTTCAGACCAGGGCTCTGAAAAGTTAAGTTGTGTTTCTATAGTAATCTGAAGAATTAAGTACTCAGAAGGGCAACATCTTTCTGAGTATTAAATAGCTTGTTCATCATCAAGACACTGTGCCCATATGTTCAGACACAGTCCTAGTGTAGCTTTTCTTGCTGTTACTCTGGTTCTGATAGCTCAAGCTTGCAGGCCTAGAAACTTTGAGGAACATTAGCCTCATGTTACTTAGAAATATTTGCAAATGTGCAAAATTACTTTCATATTTGCCCCCACAAAGAGAAGGAAGTAATTTAGGAAAAAATGATGTAAATTAGAAAGAAAAGGCTCAGCTCCCATGTCATCAGCTATGTGGTGTTGAAGGCGAGGGGGGATTGTTTCTGCAGAATGCAGAGGTCACCTGCCATTTGCTTCAATATTTGTGGGTATTTTGGTAGGATTTGGGGAGGGCAATGGAGGTCTCTTAGATAAAAGGGTATTTCATGCATGGCAAAGTCTGAACAAGTGCACTGAGAACATCATTCTAAGCTTTCCATGGGGTCTCAGCCTCTGCTGCACTTGGCTGAATGCATTCAATTTGGGCTGATTTCAGCAGTTAAATGTCACAGGCCTGTGCCATTGCTTATAAACATTGGGTACCAGGGACACAGATGAAGGAGCTGTGTCAAAACCAGGCAGCACACTGTAAAAGCTGAATTAATTGCTGATAGAGATGGAGAAGACAGGAGAGTAATTTTGACCTTTCCCTTTTAAGTGTGTCTTTCAGAGCTACCTTTGGATAACTTTTGATATCATTAAAGTGTCAGAAGATTAACAAAAGAAAAAAAGTGGAGGAAAGAAAGTTAGAACAAGCTGAGACATCCTGAGGTGTTTTGGGATAGTGATGGATGAATACCCCCACAGTACTTAAGCTGCTGCAGTTTTAGATGTCAGATCAGTACCAAACACAAGAAATGGATGTGACATGCAGGGAGCATAAGTGCATCACACAGATGGGAGGAGGGACCATGAGTGTCTGAAATGACTGGATGAACTGGCTCCTTCCCATGCCTCCAGTTTGTAGGTAACCTGGCTGCACTTCCAAGAGGCCAGCAGAACTTTTCAAGGCTGTTTCTTGTTCCCAGACATGCAGCTCCAGGCTGGCAGGCCTTTCTCTGTCAGAGTTTTTTTAGCAGACAATTTCTTCTGTTTAACAATTTTCCCTTTCTAAGCAGGCTGCCTTGCTGCCTGCTCACATCAATGTTGGGGTTTTGTCTTTTTCTCCATTGCAGTTGTCTGCCAGGTTTGAGTCTCTGGTTTATGGCTTCCCCCTTTTCCTTATCAGATCAGATAATCCTACCAAAATTAACCTTTTTATATCCATATATCCTTATCAGTCAGTGTGACTGACTCCCAACACTGCCTCATGTATCAGTTGTTTTTTAGGTTTGGGTCTTTGTGCCCTCTTGCTCGTGATTTTCTCCTTTTCTTAATTTGCATTAGGAAGGTCCTTGACCAGACACCCTTCACAAAGCAGATGTTCTCTCCTTCTGCATTCCTTTACAATAATAATTATGATCTTGCTGAGCAGTGAGGAACATGCTACCAGACAGCAAAGGGAAGGGGTGTAACATCCAACATATCCTATACTAGTAGCAGGACTTTGATCCTGTCACAAAATTTCACCAGAAGCCAGCACAGAGATTTTAAAATTGGAATATTATGTTGAAACAACTGAGTGCCCAAAAGACTGTGAGCTGCTGCATCCTGTATCAGCTGCATTCAAGAGATAACACGGTTGGTAACTCCTGCAAACAAAGAATTGCAATAATCCATTCCTGAGAAATCAAGCCAATTCAAAATCCTCCCCTCTTAGGAAGAGAAACAGCCTGCTGTTATTTCAGAGGCAGCACAAAGAAGGCCTGGTAATACAATGCACACATATCTGTTGATCAGTCTCACAATGCTGAAGCTTAACTCTGGGAGATGGATTTAAAGTGCAAGATGAGGTGAATCCCAGGATGGCAGTCACATTCAGCAAAAGTCTCCTGCATGAGCCTTAGTCAACTGCACAGTGATTGCAGTGTCCAGGGACTGTCTCCTCTTATGTCTCCTTACAGCTTGGCCTAATACAGTTGCTGATGTCTTCTTTGCCGAGTCCTAGGTTTGTGTCCCTGCTGTTTGTTTCTTTTCTGTCTTTGATATTTTTTAACACAGAAAGCTCTAACATGCCATACACAGCCACAGGGACCCCTGTCAGACAAGGTACCCATTAAAGGTAAATCTAAATAGAAACTGCTAAGGTCTCTGCAGCTGTAATCATCAGACAAAACAGGTTTAACTGATAGTACTGATGATGCCAATATAGCCAAAAAGTGAAAATTCAAACTCACCACTATTTTCCTCCATTTACCTGTCAGCAGTTACAACAGTGAACACGGAGTGGGACAGAGCACAGTGAAGGAGAGTTTAAAATACCTTCTTCTCTTGCATAAAAAATAGAGCCAGATCTGCCCAGCACTGTCTGTACTCCCACCTGCCACAAGTGCCTGTGTCTACCCCCACCATGAGCAACACAGCTCTCCACACTTCCTTTTTTGGAAAATCCTGCCTCTGGGAGGTAAGACAGTGTTAATTTGGTCTGTAGAAAGCCTGAACCATTGCAGTTATGAGAGCAGTGTACAGGAAGGGCAAAGAGACACCAGCTACCTTTGCAGTAATCAACATTTCAAATCTATCACATGCCTCGAATTAATTTCCAGATGAAAAGCAATCATTTTTCAAGCACTTAATACAAACCATATGCAGAAATTAGACATAGCTCTGATTGATGATGATTCTTCTGCTCAAATGGTTATTTGTGACAGTTTCAAATTTGATGAAATAAATTCATTTCAGTAAACTCCAATTTTTTTGTTGACAAAACTGAAGAGCATTCCCTTGGCAATTCTCCTACCACAGAGATCCCACCTAACCCTGTATTTGAATATCATCTTATTGGCAGATCTTATCATCTATAGGTGAGACCTAGGGAATGCCTCTGCAGTTACTGAGGGGATTATATGGCACAGAAATGTTCACATTAACTCTGAGCTAGCAGGGGTAAAGGGGACTGTGCAGTTGATGGGACGCCCATTAATAGAGAACAGTCAGGTAAGGTATCACACAATGCAGCATAACTCTGCAGTTCAACTTCTCCTTCCCTCTCCCCTCAACCAAATCAAGCTTGATCCAGTCTTGCAGCCAGCTGTCAGTCCTGTGACAGCCACAGAGGGCTCAGAGAGAACTAGTTTAGACTCATCAGTAGAAAATACTTAAAGAAAAGAGCTCATTTCTAAGTCAGCACTGTTAGAGATAAGGCACAGATCTATTCATTTGGAATTGCCCTAAAAACATGTGATCATTCCCTGAGAAAAGCCCTAATCTCGGCAAATTACCATGAGGCAGTGCAAGCGCATGCACATTAGGTGTGCTATTGACTGAACCTACATATGGGGCTCATGTGCTCAGAGCTCTTGCAGGTGGATCTATCAAAGAACCAGCCCAAGACCTCAAGCCAGCATCTGAAGGCTCCTGAACACATCTCCTGGGTGCTTACATGGGCTTTTTCAGTGCTCTGGTGGAGACTTGAACTCTCATACCTTCTCATTGATCATCTGGAAAAAGGGAAACACAGTTTGGGAATGGGATGCTGCCACTTCCACCATGAGATACACCCTTGATTCTCTCTATGAGACTATGGGAAACAGTGTCCCATGGGAGCAGGCCAACAGAGGAGAGAAAATGGTCCTCCCTTACCTGCTGAAGGATCACCTACATGATAGTTGTTTAGTGAAGCGTCAGTCACCTTCCCCAGCTGAGGAGGCAGATGTAATACAACCGTTACACACTGAGTGCACCCCTTGATTTGGACACACACCCCACTCTTCAGAGGCAATCCAAAGTGACTTAGTATTTTGGAGGCTATTTGTGGTGTTACAGGAGGAATTCACATAGTTCCTCCAAAAGGAATAATCTCAAAATAGTTTTGCTTAGTGCTAATGAGAAGGTACTGGTATTCAATTGCACGTGGTTTCCATGTATTGAAAAAAGACATGCAGTCTCATTAATCTGCTTTAACTGTGAGCCATTTTTCTTTCACTTTTAATATTCTCAAACCTAGGGAGTGCCAAGGGGAATACGGGACAGGCTGACTACAGAGGAGTCATTTCCTCTGAAATCATCCTCATGTGTCTGTCAGGAATTCTTGAAACAACCGCAATAAATCCTGAATTTTTAATATGGTTCACAAGTTCAGAGACAAAAAAAATCAGTGCTTAGACAGCTGGGATTGTGGTAGTTATCTACGATGTCAGGGTACACATGTTTTTGTAAAAGGAAATCAAACAGGAAACTGTATTGAAAAAAGCATGATCAAATACAGTCAGAAGACAAAGAACGACTGCTGGAAAGCAGAGGAAGATGGGTTAGTAGAAATGAGTATGAAGGGTCAGGAGAGAAAAATGAGCTCCCAGCCTGATTCCTTGTTGTTCTACATGGCAGCCAAAGAGATGGGTCTATAGTTGCCAACACCATACAAGTAAAGTAACAGTTCACAAACAGTGGAACATAAGCTGTTGTATTAACTCAAAAATCAAATAGGCAAATCCTTGGTTTTCAACACAGCAAATAAGATAGATTTCTTTGGATGGCCTTGCTGTCCATAGATCACTGACTGGGACCTGATGGTATGGACTGAAATCTCCCTCATGGTCCCCTCAGCCTCAGGAGTGAAGCACACAAGGTATATGAGGAAGAATGGCTGCTGCACTGCATGTGTTTGTCAGCTGCAGTTGTGGCCCCACTGAAGTTGGAGTGCTGAACCCCACACATAACATCAACATGGTAAAATAGATGGAAGGAAACAGTCAGGATTTATGGGAATACCCCGTACCATTTGAGGAAAACAGATATGCATATGGACATTGACATACGTTCACACTGACAGATGCAGCTGGGTCAGAAATTACTTCCAGAGCTAAGGTAGGGTCAAGACTGGAGTGTGAGGAATGAAAAGGAAGCACGAAGGTCAGCTGGAGCTGAGGAAAAGAGCAGAAAGAAGATATAATTCAAAAACCGCAATGGACCTTGTGTTGTCCTACCACGACGGACAAGACAGTGAGGTCTACCTTCACCAAATCCAAGCCCAGTCCTGCAGGCAAGAGGCCAAACTGCTGTGAAGAGAAGATGATTTGAAAGTCAAGGAAAGACAAGAGACAGTGTTCGTTGCAAGCAGGTGAAATAGAGTTTCCCTACTGTCAACTTTGACAGCAAAAAACTATGATGAAAATAGGGAAATCTCAATGGGATTCGTATGTGTCCACTTGGTGCAAATTGTCTATGGCCCCACTAGAGCCAATGGTGGTCTAGTCGGTGTAGTCAGTGGCAACTAATTAATGCAGAGGGCTAATTAATCTGATAAGAAGCAAGCTTTTGCTTTAGGATGAGATGAATCATGATGTTGACTTTATTGACTAGGTTTCTATTGACATGTACATGCTGTACATGTACAACTATGTGAGTCCACCTGACTATCCCTAAAGCAAGGAACAACAAGGAAAAGTCAGTGAAAACAGCAAATTCTGACCAATACATGCAACAGTGTAAAACAGTAAAAGCCAAGCACACTCCTTTAGGTTTCCAGGAAATGTTTTCTGGGGTCTTTCTAAAGGCAAGACCATCAGTCAGTTGGTGATGAAAAGGTCTTTTGAGAGAGTGTCTCTGTGAGCAGCTGACAGTTCAATTTCCAACATACGATGCTTGCTCATGTAGACAGTGTGTACAGGCAGGCAGTGTTTTCTGATACTCTTGGAGGCCTCTAATGGGGTTTTGTTAAGCTGGTCTTGAGACGTTCTGCTTGCAAGCAGCAACTCAGACCTAACTTCTGCTGTGTTCTGAGCTGGCCAGTACAGCTCTTTCGTGATGTATTGTCTGGCTGTTCTGCCTGGGTATGGTAACCTCTCTTCTTAGCTAAATTCATAATTATACAATTTTGCAAACTTCTTAATATTGACCAAAACTCTGGCCTTACAGCTTCAGGGATCTCCTGTAAATGCAACACTTATTACTGCACTAAAGCATTTCTCAGAAATGAGAGGTTGTCTTACCGTGGAGCAGCTTGGCATTAGGGAATAGAGCTTGGCATTAGGTAATATGCAAGACCATAACATCTGCTAATAGATCTTCAAAGCATGGGAGGAAGAACAGCTGTGGGCATTCAGGTGTTGGTAATATACATGATACCTAGAGGTCCAAGATCTGAGCTTAGGCCACTTCCTTCCTTACATCAGAGTACTTCTGCTAGTGAAGCTGGCTTTCTTCAGCAATGGGCTAGAAGGGGAGTTAACAGTTTAGTGTTTTAAGGATGGTCAGGAAGCCTGGGCTTTTGTTAGGCAATGAGTCCCAGCTAGCACCACTGGGATATCTGATTAACCACTATGCCAAATACACACCAAGGCCAGACAGTGATCACAGGAACTCAGACAGCACAGCCAATGAGAATCAGCCATCATGAGACAATAATTAAGCAATTGCCCCTGTTCCAGAACCCACTAAGGCTTTCAACAGAAGAATGTTGCTCTGCAGTGCTCTGCAAACCAAGGTGGACTGTTGCCAAAAGGACTTATCATGGAATGTTGGAGTGCACTAGATCTGATGGTCCTTAATGAACACCTACAATGCAAATGCATCTCCATAAGAGCCTCACTGTAGAGAGGATGTCCTTGCAGGGCACAATTGCATCTATGGCTACTGAAGGGAGCCCTTTGATTAGGGATTGGCTAGGTCAAGGGTCCTCAAACTTTTTAAACGAGGCCGGTTCACTGTCCCCCAGACACTGTTGGGGGCCGGACTATAATGTCCTGTGCCAACCAGCAGGGGGTGCTGTTGGCTCACTGGAGATGCAGAGCCTGAAATGTCCTGTGCCAACCAGCAGGGGGCGCTGTTGGATCACTGGAGATGCCCATGTGCGGTGGGGAAGAGGGGTGGGGTCTCCCCGAGTGTGCTGGAGAAGCTGGAAAATGGAGGTCTTCTTCCACCCCCTCAGTCCTCTCTGGTCGAGTCTGCTCTGCACACGGACTGCTGCCAAGGAGGAGAAAGAACGGGAACGGAGGAGGGAGTGAAAAAAAAAAAAACAACTCTCCCGAAAAATGTTTCTCTCCCACAGAAGAAAAGAAAGCTGCTGTTCCTGCCTAGGCTCCGTCACCCCTGGCCACCATTGAGCACTCCCCCATCCCTCTGGCTGCCGCCCAAAACTCCTCCCCCCATCTCCCAGGAGATGAGGGGAAAAATATGCGGCCCGCGGGCCATAGTTTGAGGACCCCTGGGCTAGGTCATCCTGAAACTAACGTAGAAGAGCTTGGTAAGTAAAAACCTACACAAAACCCCTGCATTTTGAGATAGTAGACATGGAAAACCTGAGTAGGAGTATGTCCAGAAAGGATAGGAGAGCTTGGTTTTTTTGTGTGTGCATACAGACTTGACCTTATATTTAGACTTTGTATGTTGGGATCTTGATGTGATGTAGCAGTTTGGTTAGCTGTTTTCAAATGTGGGTCATATGAAGAGGCAAAGAGGAAAAAAAGAGGAAGAAGGACTGCCCCACTAACCGTGGGGTAGAAGACAGCAACCACATCTGCCCAGCAGTTTTCTCTGGGTGAGATCTGCACTGCTGTGCACTGTGAAAGCTGTCACAGGAAGGTCTCTCCACTGTGTAGAGACACATTGCCAGCAACCGCCCCCCTGCACAGCTCATTCATCTGCACTCAAATCAATGCTCGCACTTAGCCTACAGATAGCTCACATCCATCACAGCACTGACAGTACCTGTGGCATCAACAGAGGCAATTAAATGGCACAGGCTGTTGCACAAAATAAAACAAGAATGGTGGAAAACATGGAATTAGTTGGTAGGAGCTAATATAGAGATGGGTTAAGTGCTACTTTGAGTTTCTATTCTTTACATATACAGAAATACATGAAAGCATATGCACATATAAAATGTTCTATGCAGATATTGAATTGTTTTACAGAACTTGTTGAATGGTGCAGATAGTGCACAACCCCAGAAGAATGACAGCCAAGGATAATTATTTATTATATTTTAAGAACAACACAATGATTCTTGTAATTCCTTTTGCATGCCATGGATTTTAGTGGGAGTTGGAACCAGTTTAACTGTAAAACAGTAATTGCAAACTCTCTCACAAGCATTTACCGTGGATCTGAGGAAAAGTCTCTTGTGTGCCTCAAATGCCCACTTTCTGTGAGACGACCTGGAACTGAGAGCTGCTAAGGAAGCTGTTTGGTGCTCACAGCCAGAAGGATGGCTTCCACACATTGCACATTTCAGTAGGACATGTGATAAGATGTGGACTCATCTTCCATCTCCTCTGCACCATTCATTGAAAACTCATCCCAGTTCAAACATCACATGCACTTCCTTGCAGATTCCACCTTTTCCACTAACTTTTCCACTAACTTCCTGATCTTTTGTGATCTCTCCCCATACTGGCTCAATCACTCTGATAATGTCAGCCTGGAGAAAGTCCTTTTCCAGATCTGTATGGGCTTCTCACCAATCTGGGAAGTAGTTCTGAGAGGATGCCAACACCTCTTGTTGTCTGCTTGCTTGATCCAAATATTCCTGCTGAACACAGTTAATATCCAACTGCCAGACACACTCTGACTGGATGTAACTGGATTAATCCATGTATACTGAGAGTAAATCTGCACATTGTCTTCCAACTTTTAGCATCCAATTTTATTACTAATGTTACAAAGTCATCAATATAGTTAATTACTTTTTTCGTATCTCTTTGCTCCCAGCGCTATGATTGTCTCGTACTCTGCAGTGATTCTCCTCAATATGAATATATGGACATTATTTAGCACTTTAAAAGGATGTAATGGTCTTCCCCATGTTTCCAGACCTCCTCTTAATGTCTAATGAAGGATATTAGACACTGATGAAGGACAGAGGAAAGAGGATGAAGGAGAAGAGATTAGACAATAAGGAATTAAAAACAGGAGTCTGTTCGCTAGTCTGAAAGAGAGTTGAAATCAGGTGCTGAAGGAAGAATTAACAGAGAAATGGAGGTTAGGAAGAGAAAAAGAGAGTAGCAAAGGTGGGTAAAGAGACAAAAGATAAATTAGACACCCCGATACATCTTCCTTCTGGAGGAAGAAAGATATGTTCCCGAGAGAGAGAAAGCACTAAAGCTTGCAGTAAGTCTGACACACACACAAAAAAAAAAAAGGAAGCGGGGAGGAGAAGGGTTTGTGGGGAAAAAAAGCGATCCAGTAACCAGGAGTACCATCTGTGTTAGAGATGTACTTTCTGTTAAAGGAGAGCTGCAGATTTTCTGTAATCTAAGCATTTTTAGAAACACTATGAAAGAAAAAGAAAAGCTATGGAAGAGAAGCACAAGAAGTACTGGCCTGTTTGTCTTAAATAAAATATCCTTCAATTAATTGTTTACAGAAAGCTTATTCACCCACCTTGTGAAAGGGGATGTTAAATATTTTGGATGCCATTCTTGATCTAGAGTCTATGCATGTTGGTTTTGAATGCCAGGGATTATGCCAGATGAGTCCTCCCTGCTCTGTGCTCCACACTGGGGGCTGCAGGTCACACTGCCCTCTCCACCTGGAAACACAAGTTGGCACCTGACTCTAATGGTGAGGAAAAACATTTTAGGACATGTCTGGGTCCTTTAATTCCAGGACCTGTTTAGTAAAATGAGCAGGTGTGCCGACAGCTTACCTAATCCAATTGTACTGCTGATCTCTGCAGAGGTAATCCATCTGGAGTGCCGCTTCCCTGGATAACGGCTGCTACAGCCTGGCTTACCAAGACAAACGTGTAAAGAGAATCCCCAGGGAAAAGTGACCGTATCTTTGAATTCCTGCCAGCTTTCACTCACTTAAGGTAGTGCACATATGCCTCCTTAATTGAGAAGAAAATCCAATTTTGAAATTGCCATGGAACTTGACAAATGTCCACATTGTGTACAAAGGGCCATGTGAAAGCAGAATAAAAATTAGGGTCCACAGAAGCAGAACACATCACCAGATCTCCCCATTTTGCAGTGAGTACCAACTTCATAAAGTATTGGCAGCTTCTTGCTGCAGTTATAGCTGCAGTGTGGAGTACCTAAGTCTGCCATCTGCAGCTCAAATATAGCTTATAGTCACTTGTTTCACTGTTGGAATTGCTTTTTGGTTTGGCTGATTGCAGTCTTCTCCAAAGCAAAAGAAGGAATGGAACTGCCAAAGGTAAGCAAAATGGTTCAACTAGCAGAGGATGGAAAAGCTTAACTGGGCGAGTGATCTCAATGAATGCTACCAAAGATTTCTGGCACTGGGACGTCTTCTGCTGTGGAAGCAGATGCTATCAGCTGATAGAGGAACTGCAGCAGCAACATGAGCTTTATCTGCAGAAGCATGTTGACACTTAGTTTGCCTGTGTGCCCTGTCTCCCCTGTATCAAGGGATGAGGGACCAGTTCACCTGTTTTTACCTATTTTTAGCTGCTGTCAAATACAGCAGAGCACCACAGTGATCTGTGAAAACACATTCTCCAAGCAAGCCACCACACTAGTGAGTGAATTAACACCACCTTGTAACTAAATTATCCTGCACCTGCAGGACAACAGAGGAAGTCTTCTTACATCCTTCCAGATTCCTGATGTAACACCATATCCCAACACATCCTCTTCTGGGTACAAGAACTTCACTGTGAGAGTTTTCTCAGGCAAGTCAAAGGATATTTCCACCAGCTAACAGGCCTTCCTGGCACTTTTCAATGCTCCAGACAGAAGTGCACCATTTGTCTTAATTTATACAGTAATATGGTTGGTTTCCTATTATTCTGAAGTCCATACTGATGATTCTAGTTCCATACTCAGATCTGGTTTTGTCCCTCAGGAAATTTTGGTCTTCTTTGAAAATGACTGCTTCATACAGTGGGGTTTTAATTCTCCATTTCATTTGCATTAGCATGGTAAAAAGTGGCTGCAGTAAATCTGAAAATTTAGTCTGTGTCTTAATGTCTTTTCTTTATCTCCTTCTACCTGGAGAGATTGCTTATCATGATATCTATTATCACCTCCACTACTCATTACCACTTGCTGACACTAGCCAATTTGAAATCTTATTCAGATATGTGTGTTCCCTCTCCCACACTTAGCTCACTGTGAGCTACGATGGGTTCATTTCCCTGAGTTCAGCACTCAGAAAGGAACGGTACACTTGGCAAGAGAAATCCCCACCATCACACCCTTATCCATCACCTTTCTAAATAATTTCTTTCCACATCTTAAGAAAAGCCTACCATTCTGGAGTCATCATCACCTGGAAAATGGTCTCGACCCTCCTAGTTGCTGCATTGTGCATGATTCTGCATTCATCTGCCTCCTAATAAACCACTTCTGTCTGTCCCCACTTGTGCACTTGCTTTCTCCTGGACTATTGCAAGACCTATCAGTATAGTTTCAGGTCTATATTCCTCACTTGAAAGACCTCTGTTGGCTTCCTACCAGCTATAAAATCACCCTAATCTTCCCTAAGTCCCTTAATGGGGCTAATGGTGGTATCTGTGCACATTGCTGTAGTCACTCCCACTGATCTCCATGCCGTGGCTCTCAGACCTCAGACCTGAGCCATAACCCAGGGTCTTCTTTCCCATTACAGGGTTCACTGCTGCTGTCACACCAGCTAAAAACAGGATTGTTTTTTATGCTGTAATACAACTCCCCTATTAACACATCATCTCTTTCAAAATTACAGCTCTGGATTGCTCCAGTCTATTTTGCTTACAGCCTCGCAGGCTGTGCCACGTGCTGTGCCTTTACTCCTACCAAAGCATTCCCTGGTTTATGGCCCCGTATCTCCTCTGATTTTATACTGCTACACTTTACAACGTTTTCCCTTGCTACAATTATTGTGCTTCCTAAGCTTTTGTATGTACAATGCCTTATAAAAATAAATTGAACCTCTGCTCTTTTTACTGTTTTCTACCCATAGGGGAAAATAATTCATTTGCTTGAGGAAAGGGGTGTGGAGAAGGCACCAGCACTAGGTCAAAACTCCTCAAATCTAAAACAGATTACACTTTGCTGAAAGGCAGACAGGATAAAATGTTTCTCCAAGTACTTTTCCAGACATTTGGAGATTAAAGTTAGAAATAAAATTGGTTTGTATGTATTTCCCTTCAGTTTGTGACACTTTATCAAATATAGTAATTTTCAAAAATGTCTGAATAATAAATCAGAAATAAAACTTCAGAGAAACCTATGAATCTTCACTTATTTTTCAAAGATGCCTTTAACTGGATATCATCCCACAGATATGCATGATCTCTCTCTGCATGGATATTTATTACTGCTTCATCTGCCTCACGTGCCTTTTAATAAACATATTAAAGTGTCAGCTAGATTCATTGCACCTCTAGAAGGAAGCAATTTTGCATCCTTCACTTAAAAACTAGTTTTGAAACGTCCTAAAGCAATTATTCCTCAATGAATCACAACAGACAGCTTGGTATTGTTAGAGAAGAAGTGCCTAAGGGTAGTGCTCTTGCCTTTTCCTCAGGAGTCAGAAAAACAGCAATGGCACATGCACACCTCTAACCCCTCTGCTCTCTATGTCTCAACCCAAAGAAACTCTGCTTTTATGGTGATGTCCTCAAAACATGCAAAAAGACATTTTCAAAGTGCAGTTACATAAGAATACAGGAGAGTATGAAGACAGATAATAGCCAAACCTACATAAATTTTTACTCTGAATCCTACAGCATTTTATTTCTGAAAAAATAAATTATTTATTACACCTTTTCACATCAGTTGCTCATAACGTAATCCTTTCAGGAGGCATTACATCAGTTGCTGCTTTCCTTTCTCACAGCAGGAATTGTGCACAACTTCATTTGCAGTTTGTATTAATTACAGAAGAGGGCAGTAAAAAAAGTAATTACAATGCATGGCCAATTGGAAGATTCCTTCAGCTTTTATTCCTTCCCAGTCTGGCTTTATGGAGGCTGCAGCACACCAAAGTCAGACTGGGCTTTGAGGCAGAAAAACTGTGAGCTGTGTGACAAAAATAAATTTTAGTATCTTCAGGTGAATTAAAAGGTTTGGGTTGTATTCAATATGAACAGGAATGATTACTTGTATTACTTAATTATGCTAAATACAATTAGAAATACTATTTCTATAGTTCTATATTTCCTTCCACTTTCTCCAGTAAAACATTTTGGGAGCACTGCAGAATTTTGGAAGTTATAAGAGAGAGATCAATTCATCAGCACTGGAGACTTTGTTCAACATGAAAACAGTATGAGGGGATCATGCCACCATACTCAAAACATGTGGGATCATCTGTGTGGATCTGAGGATCTGAGTACTCAGGCGGTGACTCTCTTCCTCCCCCCACCTCGTTCCCTTTTCTTTGTGGGGCACTCAGTCCTTCAGGCTGAGAAGCAGAGGAGAGGATGTATCAGTAGATGCCCTTGGGTTTCTGGGTGAACAGCCCAGGCAGCTGCTGGAGGCTGCAGAAGGGCACACTGTGGCTGTGCTGGGGGCTGCTCACCTCTGGGAACTACAACTGGTTTTAAAGAGCCTTCCTAATCTGGAGCAGGACAGAAGCAGTGAGAGAAGTTCTTCAGAAGGGACAATTCTGAAGGTTACAGCCTGTAACATTATTAAATGCATTTTTCTTTTAATTATTAGCTTTCCTAAATCTACATAAAATACAAGAGATGGTTTATTGCTAGAGGATATTTTTCTTGTTAAATCCTCTGTACAAAGGTTAACATAAGTTGACTTCTGGGGATTGTAAGACCATACTTGCAAGTAGCTCGAAAAATTGCTATGTGCATTTCTGTTCAGAACCTTTAAGATACAAATTCTGCTGCAAGTGCACAAAGCTTCAGTAATGAGATTGATGCAAAACACCGTGAAAACCTGAACCACCAAAATCGGAGTTTAGAACCTTTTTAATGTCCGAGGAATAACTCAAAGAATTTGAACTGCTTATGTGGTTTCATTATTATTTGTGCCTGTACTTCATTATTTATTTTCTTCAAAGCAGAGATCACATTCAGAGAGATAAAGACAAAAATCTAGTTCTACTTCTCATTTCCATGAGAGTTAATAGCCCAGCTACTTCAGAAGAAATGACACATAGCTCATCAAGCCTGAATTTGGTTCACAAAATATAAAGTGAAATATGCTTATGCAAAACAAAATAGCATAAAAGTCTTAAAGGATGAAATCTCACAGTCAAGGAACCCACAACAGAAGCAAAAACTGAACAGGAGAAATTCTAACTCTGCTACCACAAGATTTCACAATTTTTTATAAGTAGTGTGGGTAAAGTGATTTATTTCTTTAAGCGGGTTGTTTCTTTACTTAAACCTCCCTAGTCCTCAGTGATAAGCCTGCTGCAAATAACACGAGTGAGGGTGTGCAGATACTATTAAAAATGCTGCAGAAATGGAAAGGATTTTCCTCTCAACAGACCTCAAGTTCTTCATTTAGTTTTTGGTAATACTGCTTTTATTACATTATTTTCCATAACTTCAAAGTTAATTCCAAAAGGAATTGAGAATGGAAAGAACTACTTAAAGAACAAAGTGAGTAAGCCTACTTTACATTAACCTGCAAATTGAGACAGACAACCAACAATTTGAGAGAGAAGAAGCAACCTTGAAGATCCACTTATGCACATAACCTGGTTTCCAAGAAATGGATGTTATGAGAAATTAGTACAAAACAGAGGGAAGAGGGAACTCCCCTGAAATATTACTGGGGTGAATATGTCCACTATTCTTCAGCAGTGTCCTTTTCTTTCTGACTTGGTTTTGTGCTAGGTAGGTGTGAATTGGAAACACAAAGTGGATTTAAACATAGTTTAATTAAATCCTGTTCCTGTCAATCTGTCTCCTCTTGAATAAATTACATCATGATATTTTTAATCAAGGTAAAGCCAGAGCAGCTCAGCCTATGGGATCAAAAATCTGGCTGTGCCCTTTTCATCATTGCCTGGCTCTTGTTTCAACTACGAATATTTTGAAAAGTATCTTGCCTGAATGGCACTGCAAAGCTTCCAACCCCCTTAACAGGAGTCCAGTTTTGCAAAACGAGGACAAGATCAGTGGAGAGTAATTTGCAAGAAACTTTCCCTTTCCATCAACTCTTGCTCACAGTTGCCTACAGTTGCATTGTACCTCTGCCAGGCATGAATTCATGCTTCAGGATGCTCTGGGTCATTGCTGTGAAGCTGCAAAGGGTCTGCTTTATTAAGCACATCTTCTGCCCAGATTTTCACTGACACAGCATCATTCTATCCTTCCAGCACACAGGACACTTTTTTAATACATCTGCTGAGCATCAGACGAGCACAAGGTACATCCCTTATATTTTTTCTAGGCATCTGATTCTCTTACTGGCACTGTTCAAAACAGAATCAGTTCTAGACCAGATCATATCAAGCACTGCTTCTAGTTTTATTAACCTGGGTCCCAAATCTTCAATGGCCCTTTGTCTCATACAGCCCTTGTCCTCCTGACCATACTTGCACAGGCCATATTCAGCTCTAGTTAGGGTTTGGATTAGGAATTTGACAGTGAAATGATTTATATATAGGCTGTCACTTATTAATGCATCCAATCTCCAGTGATACAGATGATGCAGGAGATCTGAAACTTCAGAATGCAAATTTTAACAGGCAAATAAAAAAGGTAATTGTTCTGTGGCAGTACTTGGGGAGGTGCTGGTATGCACCCTTGGAGTGCTGATAGGGTGATGACTTTTAATTTTGTAGATTTTAGAAGTAGTTATATAGTGAATGTAGATTTTGAAGTAGCAGCACATTATCCCTTACCCTTTAACACAGCAACCACACATAGCAAACCCTATTACCCATTCCCATATCAA